>CM051258.1:67239170-67313170 GCA_027921565.1 Artemia sinica
AATCACCCAAAGCCTGTTTTATTTTTCCCAAGGTTTCTCAATTTCTTATTTTTTCCCAGGTATCCACTTGGAGTTGGTTCGACTCTAGCTGAATTTGCAAGTAACTCAACTCAACTATAGAAATAAGACCTCTAGGTCATACTACAATTTGTCTTTGCTAGTTATGAAAGGAAATATGAGAAAAATCTAATCAATGGCTGAAGGTATTAGATTGAAGCTTCCAACGTGTGTTGAGGGGGAGTTGAAGAGAGACTAGAGAACAGCCAGAACCCCTCTCCTCCCTATCTTTTTAAATGCCCCCTCTATTTGAATATGGTCAATTTTTTTGATTATTTTTTTTTCAAATAAGTCACTAGGTCTAATAGCAATGCCTCCAGGAATGCAATAGCCCCGGAGCAAGGATTGTAAATCATATAATTTTTTCAGGTTCTAGGCATTTACCCCCAAAAACAACCCCCCAAAAACAACCCCCTCAAAAATACCCTCACCCGTATATAGTCCTTGGACCCCCCCCCCCTTTCAAAAAATAAATCCCGCGGAAAGTAGCCCCCCCCGTGTGACTGGTTGGTTTTCAATCACTTTTTTGGCTTACAAAAAAGGACTAGAACTCTTTTAAATTATTAAGAGAAGGCTTTCTGATTATTTTGTAGTTAGAGGGAGGGAGAAGCATCAAAGAGTGTGTTTTTAATGCAAAGACATCCCGACTCTCTTTGAGCCTTCAGATAAATACAAAACTAGTTCTAGGGAGAGATGAGGGGAGATTGGATGTAGAAATTGGTATATAATCCCCAGAGCGGCAACCCGGACTTTTATGCGGGGGGGGGGAATTTTTTGAAGGGGCAGGGTACAAGAAACTTTAAAATACGCTTTAACTTTAAAAGGGGTGCACCAAAAAGCACCCTTCCGGTACTTCCTTCCCTACATAACTACAAAACAATCAGAAAACCCCATTATAGGGGTTTAAAGGCCTTATATATGAATGTTTTGAATTGTAAAGCAACAAGGATTTAAATACAGCGAAATTTGTTTTAGACTTAAAACATTTTGGCTAGTTAGGGAGGGTGGGAAACAACTACAAAGGTGCATTTTAATGCCCAAACATCCCAACTCTCATTTGTCCTTCTGATAAATACAGAATTAGTTGAAAGCCATGGGGAGGGAAAGCCATGGGGAGGTAGAAATTAATAGATAATCCCCAGGGTTGTATCCAGAACTTTTTTTTGGGCGGAGGGGGGGGGACATAGAAATTTAATAAGTGCATCAAAGATGTGCAATTTATATTTGATTTCAGGGAATGTTTCCATCTTGATTTCTGGGAATGTTTTTCTGGTGTAAGCTATTATTATGAAAGTAAAAATTTCAAGTATTTTTGTTATAAGTCGAAAAAGATCGGAGACCTACCAGCCATAGGGGGTATTTTTCTACGAAGGTGTATTTTCGACGGGGGCTATTTTCGGGATGTGTATTTTCACGGGGGAGGGGTGTTTTCCGAGGGAGAAGGAGTATTTTTCAGAAGGGGAGGGGGACTAAACTTGGGCTTCCACTATATAAATCGAGTTGATCAAAACGGTGGATATACAATATCTTAAGAATAATTGGGGATATTAAGTTAGAACTTACAGGTGATGTTGAAAAATGATTTTAGGGCTACCGGACCCTTTCTTTGCCTTTTTTCAATGCCCACACGCCTCAACACTGATTAATAATTTGAAAAGCATTTTTTTTTTAAAATAGGTAAAAGGTCTAGTAGCTATGCCACAGGGGATGTAATGTCCTCCCAAGCCCCAAAGAATTGATTGTAAATTACAGAATATATCCTTTTTTTAATAACATGATTTATCATTAGGGAAAGGGAGAGTGTTTTATTGTGAGCTTATATGAAAAGACAAGGTGTATTAAGGTAAAAATTTGAGGTATTTTGAAGGGTATGTTTATCTAAATCAAAGATAATAGGAGCATCGAGTTTTTCAAAATGGCACATTGAGAATATCTTGAGAACGGCTGAGGGTATTAAGCTATAGCTCTCAGGACATGTTGAGAACACTCTTTTATAATAGATGATGCAAAACTATACCTCACTGTACATAATTTCATCAAGTGTGACCTGAATCAATTCTTTGTCATACTAAGGACACTACTACCCCCCCCCCCCCCCCTTCGCACCGATAATAAAGAAGAACACAAAAAATATACACTGGAACCAAGAATGATTAGATAACAAGTCCCAAAAACTCATTTAATATTCATCTGAAGGCCTAACGAGGTTCGAAATTTAGGCGTTAGAAAACGGTGTGTGTTCAACTGAACTCTTGTGTAACTGCAACCTAAACAACTGAACCCGGTAACAAGACTTCCCCGTGCAACTGATCCACCGTGCAAACTGGACCCGGCGCTGCTCAGTCCTGTTTAACTGAACCCCCTTGTAACTGAGCCCCGTGCAACTGAAACCCCCATGCAAATGAACCCCCGTGAAACTGAGCCCCCGTGCAACTAATTACCCTTGCAATTGAATCCCCGCACAACTGAACCTTCGTGTAACTGAACCCTCCTGCAACTGAATCTCCGAACTCAATTTTTCAGTATAACACATGAAAATACAGTAAAACACAAGTCAGAATCTTTATATTTTCAACCTTGTTGGATTTTTTTTTTGTTTTCTTAATGTCTTGTGATAAATGCCTGTCAAAATCATACATAGAAAAGCTAATTTTGCTGTAAAAAAAAAAAAAAAAAAAAAAAAAAAAAAAAAAAAAAAAAAAAAAAAAAAAAAAAAAAAAAAAAAAAACAAAAAAAAAAACAGATATAAAAAATCATTGAAGCCAGATTTATTTCTACTTCTCCTTTCAGACGAATAAGACTTTTCTTGAACATTGAACACTGAACATTTGTGTTGAAAATCTTTGAACTTTGTTAATTTAGATAGCGAATTATGATCAGATGTCTTTTGGGAGATTGTAGCTAAACAGGGCATGGGACTAGACCAGTTGCACTCCGGCCATTTATCAATTAAATAAAAATAAAAACCATTTTCTTCAACTGAAAGTAAAGATCAACATTAAAACTTAAAACGAACAGAAATTATTGCGTATATGAGGGGGGGTCACCCCATAGTCAATACCTCGCTCTTTACACTAAAGTTCGAATTTTTTACCAATTTAAGAGTGATCCCTGAATCATACAGGCCGTTTAATTAGAATAAAAAAGCTCTTTTAAAAGTACTAAAGAAACATTAGCGTAAAGAGCGAGTTATTGACTAGGGGGTGAACCCCCTCATATACGTAATAATTTCTTGTCTTTTTAAGTTTTAATGTTACTCCTTACTTTCAGTTGAAAAACTTATTTTTTTTAAAATTTAATTTATGATCGTTTTTTAAATAACGCTGGGAAATCCGGTCCCACCTTCTAGAAAATTCTCTTCCCCCATAAAAATTCCTCCATATCTTGCAACCCTTCCCTCGAGGACTTTGAGGGGCTAAGTCATCCTCAAAGACATAGTTTTAATTGAATTTTCGACTATGCTGAACAACACGGCTATCTCAAAATTTTGATCAGGTGACTTTACAAAAAAAAAACGTGAGAGGGGGCCTAGTTACCCTCCAATTTGTGTCATCACTCAGAAAGGGCACTAGATTTTTTAGTTCCCAATCGAATGAGCCCTCTCTCGCGATAATATAGGACCACTGGGCGATACGATCATCCCTGTGAAAAAAAAACAAACAAAAAAAAAAACAAGTAAACACGCATTGGGGATCTTTCTTCGGGCAAAAAAATACAAAAATCCATATTTTTGCAGATAGGACCTCGAAACCTTTACAGTAGGATTCTCTGATACGGTGAATTTGACGGTGAGATTTTCATTAAGATTTTATTACTTTTAGGGGGTGTTTTCCCCTTTTTTAGAAAATAAGGCAAATACTTTCAGGCTAGTAAGTTTTGATGGGTAAAACTAAACTTGATGAAACTTATATATTTTAAATTAGCGTAAAAATCCAATTCTTTTGATGTATCTTTTGGTATCAAAATTCCATATTTAGAGTTTTGGTTACTATTTAGCCGAGTCGCTCCTTACTTACAATTCGTTACCACGAACTGTTTGTTTAATTTCGTCCACATACCCTTAAAGTTCACTCAATATCCTCTGCTGTTCTCAGCACATTATAGAAACATCTTCTTGTAAGACTGGATGCACATAATGTTTTTTTGATTTAATTAAGAATATATACATTTCCCGAACGATGTGACGGCAGATACAATTAACGGTTCTTTAGATAATGCTGTATTTCCTTTTCACAACCAATAAAGGAAAAGTTTTTTTTGATTACATTTAGTGCTTTTCTGGAAATTTATATAAAGTTTCACCTTAATATTCCTAGTTTTTTTTTTTATATCTAGGATCCAACATACCCTCATTTCTTGACAAAAAACCCTATATATGTTAACAATAGGAAACGTGAATAGGTTAATTTTATCTCAAAATTCTGACCAGATACTTTTGGGAAAAAATAAAGGTCGGAGGGGGAGGCTGTTTACTTTTTGATTGATTTTGATTCTTGAAAGGGAACTAGTACTATCGATTTCCAATAGAATGGGCCTCCTCCAAAGTTTACACGACCATTCCTTCCATAAAATCCTTATATTTTAATAGTAAATGAATAACTTACAGCCCTTGCTCCAGGGCTAGGGAGGTTTTGCCAATCACGAAGGCACTGTTTTTCGGCCTTTAGTATTATATTGTGCTTAATGGTAATGTAAAATTTTGATCCGATGCATTTTGGGGAAACTGGAAAACTGGTTTCCCCAACCATGGGGAAACTGGTTGCCCTCCGATCACTTTTGACTCTTAAAAACGAGACTAGAACTTTCAATCAGATAGTGCCCTTCAGAAGTTTATGTTACCACGCCTTCGATGAGAAGTGCGTCTGAAAAAATTGTAGTAAATAATAAACTACAGAAGCCTCATAGCGCTTTTGTTTAGGCAACTCAACAGCATTGCATCTGATACAATTCTATTCCTCGTACTTTCTTTTTTGTCGGTGTTTTTTTGAGTATTTAAAACTTAAACAGGGAACCATGAATAAGTTTCGTTTTGCATTGCTGGTAAAATTCTAATTATCGTAGCTTCAACATATCTTGTTTTTCCACAAATGGAGAGTTTTAAGGCAGTGATTTGGGGAAACTGAACACAAAGTGATTATAAGGCAACGATGCGCCTGATAAGTCTAGTAACTACGTCTATTGGGATAAAAAACACTCCCTAGAGCCCTTGAGAAAGGGCTGTAGTCTTTACAATTTTGTTCATTGTTTACATATGAGATTATGCCCCTGAAGAGTACTGGAGAGTACTATGCCCCATGAGATTAAACCCACTTAATCGACAAATTCTTCCATATTAAATAGGGCTATATCTGGCCCTTAGGAGGGAGGTCGCCTGTGTGCAATAGTGACTGCAGCAATTGTCTTACTGGGAAAGAATATCGAATAGAGAAGCTAATGGGTTTTTTTTTCTACCTGTTTTTCCCCCGTTACCCTTAACAAAAACAAATCCTAAAAATTGGACTTACTAAATGAATATGATTTATTGACTTAATGTTCGCTTCACAAGCTCTCGAATCGGACTGATTCTATCTTATGAATCAGATAAAGAAAGCAAATAAATTCTCTTCCATTCAACCTTATATTGCAGATTTCATTTTTTTTTCTCTCAGCCCTTTACCTCATAATTTATTCTGTACACTGACCTTTTTTGTAGAAGAAATGGTCTTTAACTTTTAAAACACTTTGACTGTGCCAACTACTTATATCTGAATTTACACCATTCTATATTTGCGCTAAATAACGCCTGCATTTTTTTTTTTTTAAGTGCTTCTTTGGTGGCGGAGAGGGAGAATAATTGTGGCAAGGGCCTAGAGCGATCCAAAAAATTGAAAATGGAAGATATCGTTCGCAAACATTGAGGCACAAATGTTTATGGTTCTTAGATTTTTTTTCCTTGAAGTGGTGTCCCCATTTTTCCAGTAATTAATCATTTTCTTTTATTCTTTACAGATGTAGGTTAGTCCAAAATGTTAATGTTCAAGCTTAAATAATACTTTCGCAAATCTAGACACATGTGACAATAAGCTAACTTTAACTCGTGGACGTACACATGCAAGACAATTAAACAAATTAAACAATTTTGCTTGTAGTTACAGCTTAAAAGACTTGCGAGGCCGTATCGGCCAAGGGTATCAAGGGGGGTGTGGGGTCCCTGGTATGAACCCCCTCCCATCTAAATTTTTTTGCCAGACTCATAAAAAGCTAATAAAAGCACATGTAAACAAGATTTGTTGCATATTCTATAGTTTTCTTTGTGACCCCCCCCCCCCCCCAAAAAAAAAAAACTTCTCCCTTTGAGGAAAATAGTGTATACGGTCTTGAAGACTTGGCTAATTTGTACACTATTAACTTATTGGGAATAAGCATTGTATCCTGCCATGGCCTGGATTAATCCCCAAAAAAATTCCCAGGAGGAAAAATTCCCCTCCCGTCAATTCTCTCTTTGAAACTGGAATTCATATGTAAATTTCAGCGACCAAAGGGAAATTAAGACAAAAAGGAAGAATGAAGAAAAGAAGAAATCCTCTAGTATTCTGCCTACATTCCAAAATAGTTGTAGATTAGCGACCAAAGGGGAAATTAAGAAAAAAGGGAAGATGAAGAAAGAAGACATCCTCTAGTAAATCCAAAATAGTTGTAGATTATCAACATTTTATTGAATTTATTGATTGATTTTACATTTATATTGATTTTATTGAATTGTCGGACAGAATAGAGGCAGTACAAAAAAGGTGCCTAAGAATTATCTTCAATGAGGGTAAAGTACCTTATATTTCCCTTCTTAGGAGAGCTAATCTTGTCACCCTTAAGGAAAGGAGAGCAAAAATTACCTTGCGTTTTGCTAACAATGCCCTTCATAACCCTCGAACAACTCCCCTTTTCCCCGGTCAGTATTCACCCCTTCGACCCCGCCTCCCGCGTTCTGTGTCAACAAAAATCCCTCTTCTCGCCCCAATAAGAGTTTGCACTGAAAGATATAGAAGAACTTTTATCCCTCACATAGTTGACATTTTTCAACCCCTGAATCTCCGCTGCCTCCCCCCCCCTCACTCACTCTTTACCTCATAGTTATTAATTTTAATGCCCATTTTGCAAATTTGGAGGTTTTATATTTATGTTTGTTATTCACCAACTAACTAATGTTTTTGTTTTAATTCTACTTTATCCCCTTGTTAACTTTACGAGTTTTTTTTTTTTTTTTGGGTGGGGGGGCATTTTTGCTGACTTGACATTGGCCTTCTAATTTTATGAGTTTACTTTGTACTTTGTTTTTGTTTTTAACGTTTTTACGTATTTGACATTGACCCTTTTATAATTTTATGTTGTTGTTTGATTGTTTGTTTTTGTGTTGTTCTTTTTCGCTGTATTTGACGCTAAAGTGCGAATTCGGCCCTTTTGGGCTTGTGATAGCCATTTTTTCAGCAATAAATCTTATCTTATCTTAAACGACTCGTGGTAATGAATTGTAAGTAAGGAGCAACTCGGCTCATTAGTATCTGAAGCTAGAAAAAAGAATTTTTACATTAAAAGAATACATCAAAAGAATCCGATTATTATACTGATTGCGAATGTATAAGATTCATCAAGTTCAGCTTATCCATAAAAAGTTAAGAGACAGAGAAAATTTGCCTGATTTTCGAAAAAGGGTTGAAATATTCCCTAAAAACCAAAGAATTTTAATGAAAATCACAACGCCAGATCAGTTCAAACTCGTAACAACAAAAATATGGAATTTTGTATTTTTGTCAGAAGAAAGATCACAGATGCCTTTATTTATTCATTTCAACGAAGATTTCATTATAACAGAAACTGAAACTTCTAGTGCCCTTTTTAAGTGGCAAAAAAAATTGGAGGGCAACTAGCCCCCTTCTCACGCCCCTTTCTTCGCCAAAGTTATCCGATCAAAATTTTTAGACAGTCATTTCTGATAAACATAGTTGAAAGATGCTATAACTATGTATTTAGAAGTAACATGCCCCCCCCCCCCCCCCACGGTACATGAGGAGAGGCGTGTAAGTCATGAAATTTGCCCAATCTTTACGTATAGTAAGTGTTATTGGAAAGTATACAGGTAGTTTTTTGGGAATGGCAACTTTTTGAGTTTGGGATGGGTTTCCATTCGGAGAGATGGCCGTGGAGAGGGAAATTTCCGGGGAATAGCTTTCCAGAGAAAATTTTATACTGGGGGGACTTTATCTGTTTTATTCTGTCTTTGTCAACACAACTTTGTATGTGTAGATATTCCAGGAGAATTATCCAGGAATATTTTCAGTGTGTTTGGATTTCTGAAAAAAAACTACACGGAAGGAGGGATTTCTGGAGTGATTGAGAAATGGCTATAAATTAAAAGCCTTTTTTAAACGAAAGTATGATCAGGAGAATTATTCAGGCTTAATCATCCGCAAGAAATTTTCAAGGGGGATTTTGAGCGAGGATAAAATTGTTCAAAGAGAATATTAAAAGGGGGGGGGGTGCATTTAAATTGAGAGGAAGTTTCCAAAGAGAAGTTTCCCGTGATTGGGAGGGGAGTATTTTCCATGGAGGGTGAGTCAAGCTTACCAGTATTATTTGTAAAACGGTCAGAAAAAAGTTTTTTAACTGAAATGAAGGAGCAGCACAAAACTCAAAACGATAAGAAATTATTCTATATAAGAGCTGCCCCCTTTTCAATATCTCGCTTTTTGCGCTAAGGTTTGACTGTTTAACTTAATTTTCTTAAGAACGGCTACTGAAAAACAAGGGCCGTCCAGTTATAATAGGAAGCTTTTTTAAAAGTCCTAAAAGCTTGTGCGTAAAGAGCAAGGTGTTGAACAGGGGGACAATTGCATCATTTACAGAATAATTTCTGTTCGTTTTAAGTTTTAATGTTGCTCCTTGCTTTAAGTTAAAAACTTGATTTTTTTTTATTTAATCCAGGTTGCAGCGGTAGCTAGCAACCTTGTAAGAGACGATCACGTCCCATACTAAGAAATACAATAACCCATAACTCCTAAAATAGAGTCATTTCAAAACAAGAGAAATTAGAGCCGGCTTGTCCGATAACCTTATATAAGAAACTTACCGTCCCTTGGCTTGAACAACAAGGAAAACCTATTCGCTCGAAAAATATCGAAACAGTTTTTTTTTTTTTTTTTATAAATTTGGGTTATGTAAGTTTAATTTTTTGTGATGTAGAATCAAACAGTTTGTGGAAAACAAACTGCAAGTATGAAGTAAATTTGAAAAACTTTGCTTGTTCTAAATATGCAATGGTCATTAAGCTCAATTTACATATCTAATGCTACGATTCTTAGTATATATGTCTAAATTTCGAAAAATGAGAAAAAACCTCTAAAAAGGGTAGGAAGCATCCATGGAAATCAGATACTTAACTTCAGCATATTAACGAACCCTACTATAAATGTTTCAAGCTCCTATCTACAAAATGCGGAATTTTGAATTTTTTCTTCCCCCAGAAGAAAGATCACGGATGCAAGTTTACTTGAAAATGTTTACTAGAAAATCAGGGTGAATAAAAAAACAAGTCTAAATGGCATTTCAGAATTTCATTTTGCGTAAAGCACTTTTAAAGGCTGATCGCTTTCCAGTTTGATTGTTATCGGAGACTCTATTCGATTGCACAATATAACTTTGTGGATGTGTGTAAAAACGATCAGAATTAATAATTTTGTCATAAATGGGACTTAGAAAAATATCTCCAGTGTCTCTATTGAGAGCTACCTTTTGGTGAATGTGCTTTTTTATTTCAACTGCCTCCCTGAAAACTTGCGTGAGACCTTTAACGGGGGCAACGATAGAGGCCTCGTCAAACAAAATGAAATGGTGTGGATTCTCGTACACATGTTGCGCCAAGGCGGAATCAAAAACCTCAGGCCTTTGGCGTAACCTCATTGCCTTGTCGATTGAGGACTTGTGCTCAGATAACCTCTCCCCCAATTGCTGTTGGGTTCTACCAACATAAAAACAGCCACAAGAACAAGGAATTCTATAAACACCACTACCCAGAATGGGGCTGGTTTTTATCTTTGCCGTTGTTAAAAAAGTTCTGTGTAATATTTGAATTTTTAAAGGCGACGCTAAGTTTATGTTTTTTAAGGATTCTTTTCAATTTGTCACTCAATTTTGGAATGTAGGGTAGAACAGTGAAAAGTTTCTTATCATCCACCAATGGGACGGTATCTGTTGGGGCTTGTGGACCTGATGCACTCCCCTCTGCCTTTTTTTCGTCTTCTGTCTATAATGTCTCAAGTAATTTTATAGGTTAGCCATTGCAAAATAAAATGTCCTTAATATAGTTCAATTCTGAGTCTATGTGAGGCTCTGAGCATATTCTTATTACTCGGTCAACCAAAGAAATAACAAATCCTCTTTTTATGCAGGGAGAGTAGTTGGAGGAAAAATGCAAATACCTATCGTTATGCGTAGGCTTTCTATAAATAGAAAATTCAAGGCCAGGAGACTTATTGAAAATTAAACATCTAGGAAAGGAAGTTTGTGGTTATGTTCTAGTTCTAAAGTGAACTGAAGGTTAGAGTCCAAAGTGTTTAGATGAGTTAAGAAGGAGTTAAGTGACTCTCCTCCATGTTCCCACAGAGAAATAACATCATCCACAAACCTACCCCAGAAACGGTGTTTCATCGGAAAATTTTCCAGAGCAGTGATTTCTATGAATTCCATATAAAAAGTTGCCAAAAATGGTGGAAGACTTGTACCCATGGGTAAACCCCTAATTTGGGTGAAAAATTGATTATTATATCGGAAAATATGAGGAGGAGGAACTATTGCAAAGACGGACGAGACGCATAATAGTTTTCTATATCCAGTGTTTTGTAGTCTATTTGATCAATATTATCTTCTAATTTCCTTTGAAGAGCTAGTTCACATTTTTTAATGTCGCAAGACGTATACATAGAAATGGCATCGAAACTGGCCAAAATTGTATCTTTTTTTATTTCAATGTCTTTTAATTTTTCAACAAGGTGAACTGAGTTTCTTATGTATGAAGTTTGTGTTTGCATAAGGGGGCGAAAAAGGGTTGACAACCATTTCCCCAATCTGGCAGTCGGAGAGCTATAAGAAGCCACAATTGGGCGTAGAGGGACTCCATCTTTGTGGATTTTTGGGAGCCCGTAAAATTTAGGAGCTGAACAACCTTTAGGGTAAAATAATTTATACATTTGTGGAGTAATAAGCGTAAAGAGCCAGGCATTGAGGAGGGGGACAGCCCCTCCTCAACGCCTCGCTCTTTACGCTAAAGTTTTACTTTCTCACAGCTCTATTTTTTTAAACAACAAAAAAAAATTTAGCTTAAAGAGCGAGGCGATGAGGAGGGGACAGCCCCTGTCATATACGGAATAATTTCTGTCCGTTTTAAGTTTTAACGTCGTTCCTTACTTTCAGTTTTCGATTACCGTCGAGTGAAGGTGGCTTACAATGACCTGCTGAAATCTTCTAAAAAGGCAAAATGGGCAAAACAGGTTAAAGCCGCTCTTTAAATACAGCGAAATTTGTTTAGACTTAAAACATTTTGGCTAGTTAGGGAGGGTGGGAAACAACTACAAAGGTGCATTTTAATGCCCAAACATCCCAACTCTCATTTGTCCTTCTGATAAATACAGAATTAGTTGAAAGCCATGGGGAGGGAAAGCCATGGGAGGTAGAAATTAATAGATAATCCCCAGGGTTGTATCCAGAACTTTTTTTGGGCGGAGGGGGGGGACATAGAAATTTAATAAGTGCATCAAAGATGTGCAATTTATATTTGATTTCAGGGAATGTTTCCATCTTGATTTCTGGGAATGTTTCTGGTGTAAGCTATTATTATGAAAGTAAAAATTTCAAGTATTTTTGTTATAAGTCGAAAAGATCGGAGACCTACCAGCCATAGGGGGGTATTTTCTACGAAGGTGTATTTTCGACGGGGCTATTTTCGGGATGTGTATTTTCACGGGGGAGGGGTGTTTTTCCGAGGGAGAAGGAGTATTTTTTCAGAAGGGGAGGGGGACTAAACTTGGGCTTCCACTATATAAATCGAGTTGATCAAAACGGTGGATATACAATATCTTAAGAATAATTGGGGATATTAAGTTAGAACTTACAGGTGATGTTGAAAAATGATTTTAGGGCTACCGGACCCTTTCTTTGCCTTTTTTCAATGCCCACACGCCTCAACACTGATTAATAATTTGAAAAGCATTTTTTTTTTTTTAAATAGGTAAAAGGTCTAGTAGCTATGCCACAGGGGATGTAATGTCCTCCCAAGCCCCAAAGAATTGATTGTAAATTACAGAATATATCCTTTTTTTAATAACATGATTTATCATTAGGGAAAGGGAGAGTGTTTTATTGTGAGCTTATATATGAAAAGACAAGGGTGTATTAAGGTAAAAATTTGAGGTATTTTGAAGGGTATGTTTATCTAAATCAAAAGATAATAGGAGCATCGAGTTTTTCAAAATGGCACATTGAGAATATCTTGAGAACGGCTGAGGGTATTAAGCTATAGCTCTCAGGACATGTTGAGAACACTCTTTTATAATAGATGATGCAAAACTATACCTCACTGTACATAATTTCATCAAGTGTGACCTGAATCAATTCTTTGTCATACTAAGACACTACTACTACACCCCCCCCCCCCCCCCCTTCGCACCGATAATAAAGAAGAACACAAAAAATATACACTGGAACCAAGAATGATTAGATAACAAGTCCCAAAAACTCATTTAATATTCATCTGAAGGCCTAACGAGGTTCGAAATTTAGGCGTTAGAAACGGTGTGTGTTCAACTGAACTCTTGTGTAAACTGCAACCTAAACAACTGAACCCGGTAACAAGACTTCCCCGTGCAACTGATCCACCGTGCAACTGGAACCCGGCGCTGCTCAGTCCTGTTTAACTGAACCCCCTTGTAACTGAGGCCCCGTGCAACTGAACCCCCATGCAAATGAACCCCCGTGAAACTGAGCCCCCGTGCAACTAATTACCCTTGCAATTGAATCCCCGCACAACTGAACCTTCGTGTAACTGAACCCTCCTGCAACTGAATCTCCGAACTCAATTTTTTCAGTATAACACACACATGAAAATACAGTAAAACACAAGTCAGAATCTTTATATTTTCAACCTTGTTGGATTTTTTTTTTGTTTTCTTAATGTCTTGTGATAAATTCCTGTCAAAATCATACATAGAAAAGCTAATTTTTGCTGTAAAAAAAAAAAAAAAAAAAAAAAAAAAAAAAAAAAAAAAAAAAAAAAAAAAAAAAAAAAAAAAAAAAAAAAAAAAAAAAAAAAAAAAAAAAAAAAAAACAGATATAAAAAATCATTGAAGCCAGATTTATTTCTACTTCTCCTTTCAGACGAATAAGACTTTTCTTGAACATTGAACACTGAACATTTGTGTTGAAAATCTTTGAACTTTGTTAATTTAGATAGCGAATTATGATCAGATGTCTTTTGGGAGATTGTAGCTAAACAGGGCATGGGACTAGACCAGTTGCACTCCGGCCATTTATCAATTAATAAAAATAAAACCATTTTTTTTCAACTGAAAGTAAAGATCAACATTAAAACTTAAAACGAACAGAAATTATTGCGTATATGAGGAGGGGGTCACCCCATAGTCAATACCTCGCTCTTTACACTAAAGTTCGAATTTTTTACCAATTTAAGAGTGATCCCTGAATCATACAGGCCGTTTAATTAGAATAAAAAGCTCTTTTAAAAGTACTAAAGAAACATTAGCGTAAAGAGCGAGTTATTGACTAGGGGGTGAACCCCCTCATATACGTAATAATTTCTTGTCTTTTTAAGTTTTAATGTTACTCCTTACTTTCAGTTGAAAAAACTTATTTTTTTTTAAATTTAATTTATGATCGTTTTTTTGAAATAACGCTGGGAAATCCGGTCCCACCTTCTAGAAATTCTCTTCCCCCATAAAAATTCCTCCATATCTTGCAACCCTTCCCTCGAGGGACTTTGAGGGGCTAAGTCATCCTCAAAGACATAGTTAATTTGAATTTTCGACTATGCTGAACAACACGGCTATCTCAAAATTTTGATCAGGTGACTTTACAAAAAAAAAAACGTGAGAGGGGGCCTAGTTACCCTCCAATTTGTGTCATCACTGAGAAAGGGCACTAGATTTTTTAGTTCCCAATCGAATGAGCCCTCTCGCGATAATATAGGACCACTGGGCGATACGATCATCCCTGTGAAAAAAAAAACAAACAAAAAAAAAAAACAAGTAAACACGCATTGGGATCTTTCTTCGGGCAAAAAATACAAAAATCCATATTTTTGCAGATAGGACCTCGAAACCTTTACAGTAGGATTCTCTGATACGGTGAATTTGACGGTGAGATTTTCATTAAGATTTTATTACTTTTAGGGGGGTGTTTTCCCCTTTTTTTAGAAAATAAGGCAATACTTTTCAGGCTAGTAAGTTTTGATGGGTAAAACTAAACTTGATGAAACTTATATATTTTAAATTAGCGTAAAAATCCAATTCTTTTGATGTATCTTTTGGTATCAAAATTCCATATTTAGAGTTTTGGTTACTATTTAGCCGAGTCGCTCCTTACTTACAATTCGTTACCACGAACTGTTTGTTTAATTTCGTCCACATACCCTTAAAGTTCACTCAATATCCTCTGCTGTTCTCAGCACATTAAGAAACATCTTCTTGTAAGACTGGATGCACATAATGTTTTTTTGATTTAATTAAGAATATCTACATTTCCCGAACGATGTGACGGCAGATACAATTAACGGTTCTTTAGATAATGCTGTATTTCCTTTTCACAACCAATAAAGGAAAACAGGGAGGAAAGGTTTTTTTGATTACATTTAGTGCTTTTCTGGAAATTTATATAAAGTTTTCACCTTAATATTCCTAGTTTTTTTTTTTTTTTATATCTAGGATCCAACATACCCTCATTTCTTGACAAAAAACCCTATATATGTTAACAATAGGAAACGTGAATAGGTTAATTTTATCTCAAAATTCTGACCAGATACTTTTGGGAAAAAAATAAAGGTCGGAGGGGGAGGCTGTTTACTTTTTGATTGATTTTGATTCTTGAAAGGGAACTAGTACTATCGATTTCCAATAGAATGGGCCTCCTCCAAAGTTTACACGACCATTCCTTCCATAAAATCCTTATATTTTAATAGTAAATGAATAACTTACAGCCCTTGCTCCAGGGGCTAGGGAGGTTTTGCCAATCACGAAGGCACTGTTTTTTTGTCGGCCTTTAGTATTATATTGTGCTTAATGGTAATGTAAAATTTTTGATCCGATGCATTTTGGGGAAACTGGAAACTGGTTTCCCCAACCATGGGGAAACTGGTTGCCCTCCGATCACTTTTGACTCTTAAAAACGAGACTAGAACTTTCAATCAGATAGTGCCCTTCAGAAGTTTATGTTACCACGCCTTCGATGAGAAGTGCGTCTGAAAAAATTGTAGTAAATAATAAACTACAGAAGCCTCATAGCGCTTTTGTTTAGGCAACTCAACAGCATTGCATCTGATACAATTCTATTCCTCGTACTTTCTTTTTTGTCGGTGTTTTTTTTGAGTATTTAAAACTTAAACAGGGACCATGAATAAGTTTCGTTTTGCATTGCTGGTAAATTCTAATTATCGTAGCTTCAACATATCTTGTTTTTTGTTTTCCACAAATGGAGAGTTTTAAGGCAGTGATTTGGGGAAACTGAACACAAAGTGATTATAAGGCAACGATGCGCCTGATAAGTCTAGTAACTACGTCTATTGGGATAAAAACACTCCCTAGAGCCCTTGAGAAAGGGCTGTAGTCTTTACAATTTTGTTCATTGTTTACATATGAGATTATGCCCCTGAAGAGTACTGGAGAGTACTATGCCCCATGAGATTAAACCCACTTAATCGACAAATTCTTCCATATTAAATAGGGCTATATCTGGCCCTTAGGAGGGAGGTCGCCTGTGTGCAATAGTGACTGCAGCAATTGTCTTACTGGGAAAGAATATCGAATAGAGAAGCTAATGGGTTTTTTTTCTACCTGTTTTTTCCCCGTTACCCTTAACAAAAACAAATCCTAAAAAATTGGACTTACTAAATGAATATGATTTATTGACTTAATGTTCGCTTCACACAGCTCTCGAATCGACTGATTCTATCTTATGAATCAGATAAAGAAAGCAAATAAATTCTCTTCCATTCAACCTTATATTGCAGATTTCATTTTTTTTTCTCTCAGCCCTTTACCTCATAATTTATTCTGTACACTGACCTTTTTTGTAGAAGAAATGGTCTTTAACTTTTAAAACACTTTGACTGTGCCAACTACTTATATCTGAATTTACACCATTCTATATTTGCGCTAAATAACGCCTGCATTTTTTGCCTTTAAGTGCTTCTTTGGTGGCGGAGAGGGAGAATAATTGTGGCAAGGGCCTAGAGCGATCCAAAAAATTGAAAATGGAAGATATCGTTCGCAAACATTGAGGCACAAATGTTTATGGTTCTTAGATTTTTTTTTCCTTGAAGTGGTGTCCCCATTTTTCCAGTAATTAATCATTTTCTTTTATTCTTTACAGATGTAGGTTAGTCCAAAATGTTAATGTTCAAGCTTAAATAATACTTTCGCAAATCTAGACACATGTGACAATAAGCTAACTTTAACTCGTGGACGTACATGCAAGACAATTAAACAAATTAAACAATTTTGCTTGTAGTTACAGCTTAAAAAGACTTGCGAGGCCGTATCAAGGGGGGTGGGGTCCCTGGTATGAACCCCCTCCCATCTAAATTTTTTTTGTTGCCAGACTCATAAAAAGCTAATAAAAGCACATGTAAACAAGATTTGTTGCATATTCTATAGTTTTCTTTGTGACCCTCCCCCCCCCCCCAAAAAAAACTTCTCCCTTTGAGGAAAATAGTGTATACGGTCTTGAAGACTTGGCTAATTTGTACACTATTAACTTATTGGGAATAAGCATTGTATCCTGCCATGGCCTGGATTAAATCCCCAAAAAATTCCCAGGAGTGGAAAATTCCCCTCCCGTCAATTCTCTCTTTGAAACTGGAATTCATATGTAAATTTCAGCGACCAAAGGGAAATTAAGACAAAAAGGAAGAATGAAGAAAAGAAGAAATCCTCTAGTATTCTGCCTACATTCCAAAATAGTTGTAGATTATCAAACATTTTTATTGAATTTATTGATTGATTTTACATTTTATTGATTTTATTGAATTGTCGGACAGAATAGAGGGCAGTACAAAAAAAGGTGCCTAAGAATTATCTTCAATGAGGGTAAAGTACCTTATATTTCCTTCTTAGGAGAGCTAATCTTGTCACCCTTAAGGAAAGGAGAGCAAAAAATTACCTTGCGTTTTTGCTAACAATGCCCTTCATAACCCTCGAACAACTCCCCTTTTTCCCCGGTCAGTATTCACCCCTTCGACCCCGCCTCCCGCGTTCTGTGTCAACAAAAATCCCTCTTCTCGCCCAATAAGAGTTTGCACTGAAAGATATAGAAGAACTTTTTTATCCCTCACATAGTTGACATTTTTCAACCCCTGAATCTCCGCTGCCTCCCCCCCCCCCCCTCACTCACTCTTTACCTCATAGTTATTAATTTAAATGCCCATTTTGCAAATTTGGAGGTTTTATATTTATGTTTGTTAGTCACCAACTAACTAATGTTTTTGTTTTAATTCTACTTTATCCCCTTGTTAACTTTACGAGTTTTTTTTTTTTTTTGGGTGGGGGGGGCATTTTTGCTGACTCCCCCCCCCCCCCCCCCTGACATTGGCCTTCTAATTTTATGGAGTTTACTTTGTACTTTGTTTTTGTTTGTTAACGTTTTTACGTATTTGACATTGACCCTTTTATAATTTTATGTTTGTTGTTTGATTGTTTGTTTTTGTTGTTCTTTTTCGCTGTATTTGACGCTAAAGTGCGAATTCGGCCCTTTTGGGCTTGTGATAGCCATTTTTCAGCAATAAATCTTATCTTATCTTAAACGACTCGTGGTAATGAATTGTAAGTAAGGAGCAACTCGGCTCATTAGTATCTGAAGCTAGAAAAAAAGATTTTTACATTAAAAGATACATCAAAATGAATCCGATTATTATACTGATTGCGAATGTAATAAGATTCATCAAGTTCAGCTTATCCATAAAAAGTTAAGAGACAGAGAAAATTTGCCTGATTTTCGAAAAAAAAAAGGGTTGAAATATTCCCTAAAAACCAAAGAATTTTAATGAAAATCACAACGCAGATCAGTTCAACTCGTAACAACAAAAATATGGAATTTTGTATTTTTTTTTTTTTGTCAGAAGAAAGATCACAGATGCCTTTATTTATTCATTTTTCAACGAAGATTTCATTATAACAGAAACTGAAACTTCTAGTGCCCTTTTTAAGTGGCAAAAAAAAATTGGGAGGGCAACTAGCCCCCTTCTCACGCCCCTTTCTTCGCCAAAGTTATCCGATCAAAATTTTTTAGACAGTCATTTCTGATAAACATAGTTGAAAGATGCTATAACTATGTATTTAGAAGTAACATGCCCCCCCCCACGGTAAATGAGGAGAGGCGTGTAAGTCATGAAATTTGCCCAATCTTTACGTATAGTAAGTGTTATTGGAAAGTATACAGGTAGTTTTTGGGAATGGCAACTTTTGAGTTTGGGATGGGTTTCCATTCGGAGAGATGGCCGTGAGAGGGAAATTTCCGGGGAATAGCTTTCCAGAGAAAATTTTATACTGGGGGGAACTTTATCTGTTTTATTCTGTCTTTGTCCAACACAACTTTGTAAATGTGTAGATATTCCAGGAGAATTATCCAGGAATATTTTTCAGTGTGTTTGGATTTCTGAAAAAAACTACTACACGGAAGGAGGGATTTTCTGGAGTGATTGAGAAATGGCTATAAATTAAAGCCTTTTTTAAACGAAAGTATGATCAGGAGAATTATTCAGGCTTAATCATCCGCAAAGAAATTTTCAACGGGGATTTTTTGAGCGAGGATAAAATTGTTCAAAGAGAATATTAAAAGGGGGGGGGTGCATTTAAATTGAGAGGAAGTTTCCAAAGAGAAGTTTCCCGTGATTGGGAGGGGGAGTATTTTCCATGGAGGGTGAGTCCAAGCTTACCTTACCAGTATTATTTGTAAAAACGGTCAGAAAAAAGTTTTTTTAACTGAAATGAAGGAGCAGCACAAAACTCAAAACGATAAGAAAATTATTCATATAAGAGAGCTGCCCCCTTTTCAATATCTCGCTTTTTTGCGCTAAGGTTTTGACTGTTTTTAACTTAATTTTCTTAAGAACGGCTACTGAAAAACACAGGGCCGTCCAGTTATAATAGGAAGCTTTTTTAAAAGTGTCCCTAAAAAGCTTGTGCGTAAAGAGCAACGTGTGTTGAACAGGGGGACAATTGCATCATTTACAGGAATAATTTCTGTTCGTTTTAAGTTTTAATAGTGTTCTCCTTGCTTTAAGTTAAAAACTTGATTTTTTTTTATTTAATCCAGGTTGCAGCGGCGGTAGCTAGCAACCTTGTAAGAGACGATCACGTCCCATACTAAGAAATACAATATAACCCATAACTCCTAAAATAGAGTCATTTCAAAACAAGAAATTAGAGCCGGCTTGTCCGATAACCTTATATAAGAAACTTACCGTTCCCTTGGCTTGAACAACAAGGAAAACCTATTCGCTCGAAAATATCGAAACAGTTTTTTTTTTTTTTTTATAAATTTGGGTTATGTAAGTTTAATTTTTTGTGATGTAGAATCAAACAGTTTGTTGGAAACAAACTGCAAGTATGAAGTAAATTTTGAAAAACTTTGCTTGTTCTAAATATGCAATGGTCATTAAGCTCAATTTACATATCTAATGCTACGATTCTTAGTATATATGTCTAAATTTCGAAAAATGAGAAAAAACCTCTAAAAGGGTAGGAAGCATCCATGGAAATCAGATACTTAACTTCAGCATATTAACGAACCCTACTATAAATGTTTCAAGCTCCTATCTACAAAAAATGCGGAATTTTGAATTTTTTCTTCCCCCAGAAGAAAGATCACGATGCAAGTTTACTTGAAAATGTTTACTTAGAAAATCAGGGTGAATAAAAAACACAAGTCTAAATGGCATTTCAGAATTTCATTTTGGCGTAAAAGCACTTTTTAAAGAGCTGATCGCTTTTCCAGTTTTTGATTGTTATCGGAGACTCTATTCGATTGCACAATATAACTTTGTGGATGTGTGTAAAAACGATCAGAATTAATAATTTTGGTCATAAATGGGACCTTAGAAAAATATCTCCAGTGTCTCTATTGAGAGCTACCTTTTGGTGAATGTGCGTTTTTATATTTCAACTGCATCTCCCATGAAAACTTGCGTGAGACCTTTAAACGGGGCAACGATAGAGGCCTCGTCAAACAAAATGAAATGGTGTGGATTCTCGTACACATGTTGCGCCAAGGCGGAATCAAAAACCTCAGGCCTTTGGCGTAAACCTCATTGCCTTGTCGATTGAGGACTTGTGCTCAGATAACCTCCTCCCCCAATTGCTGTTGGGTTCTACCAACATAAAAACAAGCCACAAGAAACAAGGAATTCTATAAACACCACTACCCAGAATGGGGCTGGTTTTATCTTTGCCGTTGGTTTAAAAAGTTCTGTGTAATATTTGAATTTTAAAGGCGACGCCTAAGTTTATGTTTTTTAAGGATTCTTTCAATTTGTCACTCAATTTTGGAATGTAGGGTAGAACAGTGAAAAGTTTTCTTATCATCCACCAATGGGACGGTATCTGTTGGGGCTTGTGGACCTGATGCACTCCCCTCTGCCTTTTTTCGTCTTCTGTCTATAATGGTCTAAGTAATTTTATAGGTTAGCCATTGCAAAATAAAATGTCCTTAATATAGTTCAATTCTGAGTCTATGTGAGGCTCTGAGCATATTCTTATTACTCGGTCAACCAAAGAAATAACAAAATCAAATCTTTTTATGCAGGGAGAGTAGTTGGAGGAAAAATGCAAATACCTATCGTTATATGCGTAGGCTTTCTATAAAATAGAAAATTCAAGGCCAGGAGACTTTATTGAAAATTAAAACATCTAGGAAAGGAAGTTTGTGGTTATGTTCTAGTTCTAAAGTGAACTGAAGGTTAGAGTCCAAAGTGTTTAGATGAGTTAAGAAGGAGTTAAGTGACTCTCCTCCATGTTCCCACAGAGAAATAACATCATCCACAAACCTACCCCAGAAACGGTGTTTCATCGGAAAATTTTTCCAGAGCAGTGATTTCTATGAATTCCATATAAAAAGTTGCCAAAAATGGTGGAAGACTTGTACCCATGGGTAAACCCCTAATTTGGGTGAAAAATTGATTATTATATCGGAAATATGAGGAGGAACTATTGCAAAGACGGACGAGACGCATAATAGTTTCTATATCCAGTGTTTTGTAGTCTATTTGATCAATATTATCTTCTAATTTCCTTTGAAGAGCTAGTTCACATTTTTAAATGTCGCAAGACGTATACATAGAAATGGCATCGAAACTGGCCAAAATTGTATCTTTTTTTATTCAATGTCTTTTAATTTTTCAACAAGGTGAACTGAGTTTTCTTATGTATGAAGTTTGTGTTTTTGCATAAGGGGGCGAAAAAGGGTTGACAACCATTTCCCCAATCTGGCAGTCGGAGAGCTATAAGAAGCCACAATTGGGCGTAGAGGGACTCCATCTTTGTGGATTTTTGGGAGCCCGTAAAATTTAGGAGCTGAACAACCTTTAGGGTAAAATAATTTATACATTTGTGGAGTAATAAGCGTAAAGAGCCAGGCATTGAGGAGGGGACAGCCCCTCCTCAACGCCTCGCTCTTTACGCTAAAGTTTTACTTTCTCACAGCTCTATTTTTTTAAACAACAAAAAAAAATTTAGCTTAAAGAGCGAGGCGATGAGGAGGGGACAGCCCCTGTCATATACGGAATAATTTCTGTCCGTTTTAAGTTTTAACGTCGTTCCTTACTTTCAGTTTTCGATTACCGTCGAGTGAAGGTGGCTTACAATGACCTGCTGAATCTTCTAAAAAAAAGGCAAAATGGGCAAAACAGGTTAAAGCCGCTCTTTAAATACAGCGAAATTTGTTTAGACTTTAAAACATTTTGGCTAGTTAGGGAGGGTGGGAAACAACTACAAAGGTGCATTTTAATGCCCAAACATCCCAACTCTCATTTGTCCTTCTGATAAATACAGAAGGAAGTTAGTTGAAAGCCATGGGGAGGGAAAGCCATGGGGAGGTAGAAATTAATAGATAATCCCCAGGGTTGTATCCAGAACTTTTTTTGGGCGGAGGGGGGGGACATAGAAATTTAATAAGTGCATCAAAGATGTGCAATTTATATTTGATTTCAGGGAAATGTTTCCATCTTGATTTCTGGGAATGTTTCTGGTGTAAGCTATTATTATGAAAGTAAAAATTTCAAGTATTTTTGTTATAAGTCGAAAAAGATCGGAGACCTACCAGCCATAGGGGGTATTTTCTACGAAGGTGTATTTTCGACGGGGGCTATTTTCCGGATGTGTATTTTCACGGGGGAGGGTGTTTTCCGAGGGAGAAGGAGTATTTTTCAGAAGGGGAGGGGGACTAAACTTGGGCTTCCACTATATAAATCGAGTTGATCAAACGGTGGATATACAATATCTTAAGAATAATTGGGGATATTAAGTTAGAACTTACAGGTGATGTTGAAAAATGATTTTAGGGCTACCGGACCCTTTCTTTGCCTTTTTTCAACTGCCCACACGCCTCAACACTGATTAATAATTTGAAAAAGCATTTTTTTTTTTTTTTAATAGGTAAAAGGTCTAGTAGCTATGCCACAGGGGATGTAATGTCCTCCCAAGCCCCAAAGAATTGATTGTAAATTACAGAATATATCCTTTTTTAATAACATGATTTATCATTAGGGAAAGGGAGAGTGTTTTATTGTGAGCTTATATGAAAAGACAAGGTGTATTAAGGTAAAAATTTGAGGTATTTTGAAGGGTATGTTTATCCTAAATCAAAAGATAATAGGAGCATTCGAGTTTTTCAAAATGGCACATTGAGAATATCTTGAGAACGGCTGAGGGTATTAAGCTATAGCCCATAGCTCTCAGGACATGTTTGAGAACACTCTTTTATAATAGATGATGCAAAACTATACCTCACTGTACATAATTTCATCAAGTGTGACCTGAATCAATTCTTTGTCATACTAAGACACTACTACCCCCCCCCCCCCCCCCCCCCTTCCACTCGCACCGATAATAAAGAAGAACAACACAAAAAATATACACTGGAACCAAGATGATTTAGATAACAAGTCCCAAAAACTCATTTAATATTCATCTGAAGGCCTAACGAGGTTCGAAATTTAGGCGTTAGAAACGGTGTGTGTTCAACTGAACTCTTGTGTAACTGCAACCTAAACAACTGAACCCGGTAACAAGACTTCCCGTGCAACTGATCCACCGTGCAACTGGACCCGCGCTGCTCAGTCCTGTTTAACTGAACCCCCTTGGTAACTGAGCCCCGTGCAACTGAACCCCCATGCAAATGAACCCCCGTGAAACTGAGCCCCCGTGCAACTAATTACCCTTGCAATTGAATCCCCGCACAACTGAACCTTCGTGTAACTGAACCCTCCTGCAACTGAATCTCCGAACTCAATTTTTCAGTATAACACATGAAAATACAGTAAAACACAAGTCAGAATCTTTATAATTTTCAACCTTGTTGGATTTTTTTTTTGTTTTCTTTAATGTCTTGTGATAAATGCCTGTCAAAATCATACATAGAAAAGCTAATTTTGCTGTAAAAAAAAAAAAAAAAAAAAAAAAAAAAAAAAAAAAAAACAAAAAAAAAAAAAAAAAAAAAAAAAAAAAAAAAAAACAGATATAAAAAATCATTGAATAGCCCAGATTTATTTCTACTTCTCCTTTCAGACGAATAAGACTTTTCTTGAACATTGAACACTGAACATTTGTGTTGAAAATCTTTGAACTTTGTTAATTTAGATAGCGAATTATGATCAGATGTCTTTTGGGAGATTGTAGCTAAACAGGGCATGGGACTAGACCAGTTGCACTCCGGCCATTTATCAATTCTAATAAAAAATAAAACCATTTTTTTCAACTGAAAAGTAAAGATCAACATTAAAACTTAAAACGAACAGAAATTATTGCGTATATGAGGGGGGGTCACCCCATAGTCAATACCTCGCTCTTTACACTAAAGTTCGAATTTTTTACCAATTTAAGAGTGATCCCTGAATCATACAGGCCGTTTAATTAGAATAAAAAGCTCTTTTAAAAGTACTAAAGAAACATTAGCGTAAAGAGCGAGTTATTGACTAGGGGGTGAACCCCCTCATATACGTAATAATTTCTTGTCTTTTTTAAGTTTTAATGTTACTCCTTACTTTCAGTTGAAAAAAACTTATTTTTTTTTAAAATTTAATTTATGATCGTTTTTGAAATAACGCTGGGAAATCCGGTCCCACCTTCTAGAAAATTCTCTTCCCCCATAAAAATTCCTCCATATCTTGCAAACCCTTCCCTCGAGGACTTTGAGGGGCTAAGTCATCCTCAAAGACATAGTTAATTGAATTTTCGACTATGCTGAACAACACGGCTATCTCAAAATTTTGATCAGGTGACTTTACAAAAAAAAAACGTGAGAGGGGGCCTAGTTACCCTCCAATTTGTGTCATCACTGAGAAAGGGCACTAGATTTTTTAGTTCCCAATCGAATGAGCCCTCTCTGCGCGATAATATAGGACCACTGGGCGATACGATCATCCCTGTGAAAAAAAAACAAACAAAAAAAAAAACAAGTAAACACGCATTGGGGATCTTTCTTCGGGCAAAAAAAATACAAAAATCCATATTTTTTTCGCAGATAGGACCTCGAAACCTTTACAGTAGGATTCTCTGATACGGTGAATTTGACGGTGAGATTTTCATTAAGATTTTATTACTTTTAGGGGGTGTGTTTTCCCCTTTTTTAGAAAATAAGGCAAATACTTTCAGGCTAGTAAGTTTTGATGGGTAAAACTAAAACTTGATGAAACTTATATATTTTAAATTAGCGTAAAAATCCAATTCTTTTGATGTATCTTTTGGTATCAAAATTCCATATTTAGAGTTTTGGTTACTATTTAGCCGAGTCGCTCCTTACTTACAATTCGTTACCACGAACTGTTTGTTAATTTCGTCCACATACCCTTAAAGTTCACTCAATATCCTCTGCTGTTCTCAGCACATTATAGAAACATCTTCTTGTAAGACTGGATGCACATAATGTTTTTTGATTTAATTAAGAATATATACATTTCCCGAACGATGTGACGGCAGATACAATTAACGGTTCTTTAGATAATGCTGTATTTCCTTTTCACAACCAATAAAGGAAAAGTTTTTTTTGATTACATTTAGTGCTTTTTCTGGAAATTTATATAAAGTTTCACCTTAATATTCCTAGTTTTTTTTTTTTATATCTAGGATCCAACATACCCTCATTTCTTGACAAAAAACCCTATATATGTTAACAATAGGAAACGTGAATAGGTTAATTTTATCTCAAAATTCTGACCAGATACTTTTGGGAAAAAAATAAAGGTCGGAGGGGGAGGCTGTTTACTTTTTGATTGATTTTGATTCTTGAAAGGGAACTAGTACTATCGATTTCCAATAGAATGGGCCTCCTCCAAAGTTTACACGACCATTCCTTCCATAAAATCCTTATATTTTAATAGTAAATGAATAACTTACAGCCCTTGCTCCAGGGGCTAGGGAGGTTTTGCCAATCACGAAGGCACTGTTTTTTTTCGGCCTTTAGTATTATATTGTGCTTAATGGTAATGTAAAATTTTGATCCGATGCATTTTGGGGAAACTGGAAACTGGTTTCCCCAACCATGGGGAAACTGGTTGCCCTCCGATCACTTTTGACTCTTAAAAAACGAGACTAGAACTTTCAATCAGATAGTGCCCTTCAGAAGTTTATGTTACCAACCTTGGGTGCTACGCCTTCGATGAGAAGTGCGTCTGAAAAAATTGTAGTAAATAATAAACTACAGAAGCCTCATAGCGCTTTTGTTTAGGCAACTCAACAGCATTGCATCTGATACAATTCTATTCCTCTCGTACTTTCTTTTTTGTCGGTGTTTTTTTGAGTATTTAAAACTTAAACAGGGAACCATGAATAAGTTTCGTTTTGCATTGCTGGTAAATTCTAATTATCGTAGCTTCAACATATCTTGTTTTTCCACAAATGGAGAGTTTTAAGGCAGTGATTTGGGGAAACTGAACACAAAGTGATTATAAGGGCAACGATGCGCCTGATAAGTCTAGTAACTACGTCTATTGGGATAAAAACACTCCCTAGAGCCCTTGAGAAAGGGCTGTAGTCTTTACAATTTTGTTCATTGTTTAACATATGAGATTATGCCCCTGAAGAGTACTGGAGAGTACTATGCCCCATGAGATTAAACCCACTTAATCGACAAATTCTTCCATATTAAATAGGGCTATATCTGGCCCTTAGGAGGGAGGTCGCCTGTGTGCAATAGTGACTGCAGCAATTGTCTTACTGGGAAAGAATATCGAATAGAGAAGCTAATGGGTTTTTTTCTACCTGTTTTTCCCCCGTTACCCTTAACAAAAACAAATCCTAAAAAATTGGACTTACTAAATGAATATGATTTATTGACTTAATGTTCGCTTCACAAGCTCTCGAATCGGACTGATTCTATCTTATGAATCAGATAAAGAAAGCAAATAAATTCTCTTTCCATTCAACCTTATATTGCAGATTTCATTTTTTTTTCTCTCTCAGGCCTTTACCTCATAATTTATTCTGTACACTGACCTTTTTTGTAGAAGAAATGGTCTTTAACTTTTAAAACACTTTGACTGTGCCAACTACTTATATCTGAATTTACACCATTCTATATTTGCGCTAAATAACGCCTGCATTTTTTTGCCTTTAATGTGCTTCTTTGGTGGCGGAGAGGGAGAATAATTGTGGCAAAGGGGCCTAGAGCGATCCAAAAAATTGAAAATGGGAAGATATCGTTCGCAAACATTGAGGCACAAATGTTTATGGTTCTTAGATTTTTTTTTCCTTGAAGTGGTGTCCCCATTTTTCCAGTAATTAATCATTTTCTTTTATTCTTTACAGATGTAGGTTAGTCCAAAATGTTAATGTTCAAGCTTAAATAATACTTTCGCAAATCTAGACACATGTGACAATAAGCTAACTTTAACTCGTGGACGTACATGCAAGACAATTAAACAAATTAAACAATTTTGCTTGTAGTTACAGCTTAAAAGACTTGCGAGGCCGTATCAAGGGGGGTGGGGGGTCCCTGGTATGAACCCCCTCCCATCTAAATTTTTTTTGCCAGACTCATAAAAAGCTAATAAAAGCACATGTAAACAAGATTTGTTGCATATTCTATAGTTTTCTTTGTGTGACCCTCCCCCCCCCAAAAAAAAACTTCTCCCTTTGAGGAAAATAGTGTATACGGTCTTGAAGACTTGGCTAATTTGTACACTATTAACTTATTGGTGAATAAGCATTGTATCCTTGCCATGGCCTGGATTAATCCCCCAAAAAATTCCCAGGAGGAAAATTCCCCTCCCGTCAATTCTCTCTTTGAAACTGGAATTCATATGTAAATTTCAGCGACCAAAGGGAAATTAAGACAAAAAGGAAGAATGAAGAAAAGAAGAAATCCTCTAGTATTCTGCCTACATTCCAAAATAGTTGTAGATTATCAAACATTTTATTGAATTTATTGATTGATTTTACATTTTATTGATTTTATTGAATTGTCGGACAGAATAGAGGCAGTACAAAAAAGGTGCCTAAGAATTATCTTCAATGAGGGTAAAGTACCTTATATTTCCCTTCTTAGGAGAGCTAATCTTGTCACCCTTAAGGAAAGGAGAGCAAAAATTACCTTGCGTTTTGCTAACAATGCCCTTCATAACCCTCGAACAACTCCCCTTTTCCCCGGTCAGTATTCACACCCCTTCGACCCCGCCTCCCCGGTCGTTCCCCCGCGTTCTGTGTCAACAAAAATCCCCCCCCCCCTCTTCTTCCCCCCCTCGCCCCAATAAGAGTTTTGCACTGAAAGATATAGAAGAACTTTTAATCCCTCACATAGTTGACATTTTTCAACCCCTGAATCTCCGCTGCCCCCCCCCCCCCCCCCCCCCCCGTCCCCCACCCCTCCCCCCCCCCCCCCCCCCCCCCCCCACCCCTCTCCCCCCCCCCCCCCCCACCCGTCCCCTCATAGTTATTACCTCATTTTTAATTTTAATGCCCATTTTGCAAATTTGGAGGTTTTATATTTATGTTTGTTAGTCACCAACTAACTAATTTTTTTGTTTTTGTTTTAATTCTACTTTATCCCCTTGTTAACTTTACGAGTTTTTTTTTTTGGGTGGGGGGGCATTTTTGCTGACTTGACATTGGCCTTCTAATTTTATAGAGTTTACTTTGTACTTTGTTTTTTTTGTTTTTAACGTTTTTACGTATTTTGACATTGACCCTTTTATAATTTTATGTTGTTGTTTGATTGTTTGTTTTTGTTGTTCTTTTTCGCTGTATTTGACGCTAAAGTGCGAATTCGTTCGGCCCTTTTGGGCTTGTGATAGCCATTTTTCAGCAATAAATCTTATCTTATCTTAAACGACTCGTGGTAATGAATTGTAAGTAAGGAGCAACTCGGCTCATTAGTATCTGAAGCTAGAAAAAAGAATTTTTACATTAAAAGATACATCAAAAGAATCCGATTATTATACTGATTGCGAATGTGATATATTCGAAGATTCATCAAGTTCAGCTTATCCATAAAAAGTTAAGAGACAGAGAAAATTTGCCTGATTTTCGAAAAAGGGTTGAAATATTCCCTAAAAACCCAAAGAATTTTAATGAAAATCACAACGCCAGATCAGTTCAAACTCGTAACAACAAAAATATGGAATTTTGTATTTTTGTCAGAAGAAAGAATCACAGATGCCTTTATTTATTCATTTCAACGAAGATTTCATTATAACAGAAACTGAAACTTCTAGTGCCCTTTTTAAGTGGCAAAAAAAATTGGAGGGCAACTAGCCCCCTTCTCACGCCCCTTTCTTCGCCAAAGTTATCCGATCAAAATTTTTAGACAGTCATTTCTGATAAACATAGTTGAAAGATGCTATAACTATGTATTTAGAAGTAACATGCCCCCCCCCACGGTACATGAGGAGAGGCGTGTAAAGTCATGAAATTTTGCCCAATCTTTACGTATAGTAAGTGTTATTGGAAAGTATACAGGTAGTTTTTGGGAATGGCAACTTTTTGAGTTTGGGATGGGTTTCCATTCGGAGAGATGGCCGTGGAGAGGGAAATTTTCGGGGAATAGCTTTCCAGAGAAAATTTTATACTGGGGGGACTTTATCTGTTTTATTCTGTCTTTGTCAACACAACTTTGTATGTGTAGATATTCCAGGAGAATTATCCAGGAATATTTTCAGTGTGTTTGGATTTCTGAAAAAAAACTACACGGAAGGAGGGATTTCTGGAGTGATTGAGAAATGGCTATAAATTAAAGCCTTTTTTAAACGAAAGTATGATCAGGAGAATTATTTCAGGCTTAATCATCCGCAAGAAATTTTCAAGGGGGATTTTTGAGCGAGGATAAAATTGTTCAAAGAGAATATTAAAAGGGGGGGGGGTGCATTTAAATTGAGCGAGAAGTTTCCAAAGAGAAGTTTCCCGTGATTGGGAGGGGAGTATTTTCCATGGAGGGTGAGTCAAGCTTACCAGTATTATTTGTAAAAAACGGTCAGAAAAAAGTTTTTTAACTGAAATGAAGGAGCAGCACAAAACTCAAAACGATAAGAAATTATTCTATATAAGAGCTGCCCCCTTTTCAATATCTCGCTTTTTGCGCTAAGGTTTGACTGTTTAACTTAATTTTCTTAAGAACGGCTACTGAAAAACAAGGGCCGTCCAGTTATAATAGGAAGCTTTTTTAAAAGTCCTAAAAGCTTGTGCGTAAAGAGCAAGGTGTTGAACAGGGGGACAATTGCATCATTTACAGAAATAATTTCTGTTCGTTTTAAGTTTAATGTTGCTCCCTTGCTTTAAGTTAAAAACTTGATTTTTTTTTTATTTAATCCAGGTTGCAGCGGTAGCTAGCAACCTTGTAAGAGACGATCACGTCCCATACTAAGAAATACAATAACCCATAACTCCTAAAATAGAGTCATTTCAAAACAAGAAATTAGAGCCGGCTTGTCCGATAACCTTATATAAGAAACTTACCGTCCCTTGGCTTGAACACAACAAGGAAAACCTATTCGCTCGAAAAATATCGAAACAGTTTTTTTTTTTTTTTATAAATTTGGGTTATGTAAGTTTAATTTTTTGTGATGTAGAATCAAACAGTTTGTGGAAACAAACTGCAAGTATGAAGTAAATTTTGAAAAACTTTGCTTGTTCTAAATATGCAATGGTCATTAAGCTCAATTTACATATCTAATGCTACGATTCTTAGTATATATGTCTAAATTTCGAAAAATGAGAAAAAACCTCTAAAAGGGTAGGAAGCATCCATGGAAATCAGATACTTAACTTCAGCATATATTAACGAACCCTACTATAAATGTTTCAAGCTCCTATCTACAAAATGCGGAATTTTGAATTTTTCTTCCCCCAGAAGAAAGATCACGGATGCAAGTTTACTTGAAAATGTTTACTAGAAAATCAGGTGTGAATAAAAAACACAAGTCTAATGGCATTTCAGAATTTCATTTTGCGTAAAGCACTTTTAAAGGCTGATCGCTTTCCAGTTTGATTGTTATCGGAGACTCTATTCGATTGCACAATATAACTTTGTGGATGTGTGTAAAAACGATCAGAATTAATAATTTTGTCATAAATGGGACTTAGAAAAATATCTCCAGTGTCTCTATTGAGAGCTACCTTTTGGTGAATGTGCTTTTTTATTTCAACTGCCTCCCTGAAAACTTGCGTGAGACCTTTAACGGGGGCAACGATAGAGGCCTCGTCAAACAAAAATGAAATGGTGTGGATTCTCGTACACATGTTGCGCCAAGGCGGAATCAAAAACCTCAGGCCTTTGGCGTAACCTCATTGCCTTGTCGATTGAGGACTTGTGCTCAGATAACCTCTCCCCCAATTGCTGTTGGGTTCTACCAACATAAAAACAGCCACAAGAACAAGGAATTCTATAAACACCACTACCCAGAATGGGGCTGGTTTTATCTTTGCCGTTGTTAAAAAAGTTCTGTGTAATATTTGAATTTTTAAAGGGGCGACGCTAAGTTTATGTTTTTTAAGGATTCTTTTCAATTTGTCACTCAATTTTGGAATGTAGGGTAGAACAGTGAAAAGTTTTCCTTATCATCCACCAATGGGACGGTATCTGTTGGGGCTTGTGGGACCTGATGCACTCCCCTCTGCCTTTTTTCGTCTTCTGTCTATAATGGTCTCAAGTAATTTTATAGGTTAGCCATTGCAAAATAAAATGTCCTTAATATAGTTCAATTCTGAGTCTATGTGAGGCTCTGAGCATATTCTTATTACTCGGTCAACCAAAGAAATAACAAATCCTCTTTTTATGCAGGGAGAGTGGTTGGAGGAAAAATGCAAATACCTATCGTTATGCGTAGGCTTTCTATAAATAGAAAATTCAAGGCCAGGAGACTTATTGAAAATTAAAACATCTAGGAAAGGAAGTTTGTGGTTATGTTCTAGTTCTAAAGTGAACTGAAGGTTAGAGTCCAAAGTGTTTAGATGAGTTAAGAAGGAGTTAAGTGACTCTCCTCCATGTTCCCACAGAGAAATAACATCATCCACAAACCTACCCCAGAAACGGTGTTTCATCGGAAAATTTTCCAGAGCAGTGATTTCTATGAATTCCATATAAAAAGTTGCCAAAAATGGTGGAAGACTTGTACCCATGGGTAAACCCCTAATTTGGGTGAAAAATTGATTATTATATCGGAAATATGAGGAGGAACTATTGCAAAGACGGACGAGACGCATAATAGTTTCTATATCCAGTGTTTTTGTAGTCTATTTGATCAATATTATCTTCTAATTTCCTTTGAAGAGCTAGTTCACATTTTTTAATGTCGCAAGACGTATACATAGAAATGGCATCGAAACTGGCCAAAATTGTATCTTTTTTTATTTCAATGTCTTTTAATTTTTCAACAAGGTGAACTGAGTTTCTTATGTATGAAGTTTGTGTTTGCATAAGGGGGCGAAAAAGGGTTGACAACCATTTCCCCAATCTGGCAGTCGGAGAGCTATAAGAAGCCACAATTGGGCGTAGAGGGACTCCATCTTTGTGGATTTTCGGGAGCCCGTAAAATTTAGGAGCTGAACAACCTTTAGGGTAAAATAATTTATACATTTGTGGGGTAATAAGGCGTAAAGAGCCAGGCATTGAGGAGGGGACAGCCCCTCCTCAACGCCTCGCTCTTTACGCTAAAGTTTTTACTTTCTCACAGCTCTATTTTTTTAAACAACAAAAAAAATTTAGCTTAAAGAGCGAGGCGATGAGGAGGGGACAGCCCCTGTCATATACGGAATAATTTCTGTCCGTTTTAAGTTTTAACGTCGTTCCTTACTTTCAGTTTTCGATTACCGTCGAGTGAAGGTGGCTTACAATGACCTGCTGAAATCTTCTAAAAAGGCAAAATGGGCAAAACAGGTTAAAGCCGCTCTTTAAATACAGCGAAATTTGTTTAGACTTAAAACATTTTGGCTAGTTAGGGAGGGTGGGAAAAACAACTACAAAGGTGCATTTTAATGCCCAAACATCCCAACTCTCATTTGTCCTTCTGATAAATACAGAATTAGTTGAAAGCCATGGGGAGGGAAAGCCATGGGGAGGTAGAAAGGATAGAAATTAATAGATAATCCCCAGGGTTGTATCCAGAACTTTTTTTTGGGCGGAGGGGGGGGACATAGAAATTTAATAAGTGCATCAAAGATGTGCAATTTATATTTGATTTCAGGGAATGTTTCCATCTTGATTTCTGGGAATGTTTCTGGTGTAAGCTATTATTATGAAAGTAAAAAATTTCAAGTATTTTTGTTATAAGTCGAAAAAGATCGGAGACCTACCAGCCATAGGGGGTATTTTCTACGAAGGTGTATTTTCGACGGGGGCTATTTTCGGGATGTGTATTTTCACGGGGGAGGGGTGTTTTCCGAGGGAGAAGGAGTATTTTTCAGAAGGGGAGGGGGACTAAACTTGGGCTTCCACTATATAAATCGAGTTGATCAAAACGGTGGATATACAATATCTTAAGAATAATTGGGGATATTAAGTTAGAACTTACAGGTGATGTTGAAAAATGATTTTAGGGCTACCGGACCCTTTCTTTGCCTTTTTTCAATGCCCACCACGCCTCAACACTGATTAATAATTTGAAAAGCATTTTTTTTTTTTTCAAATAGGTAAAAGGTCTAGTAGCTATGCCACAGGGGATGTAATGTCCTCCCAAGCCCCAAAGAATTGATTGTAAATTACAGAATATATCCTTTTTTTAATAACATGATTTTATCATTAGGGAAAGGAGAGTGTTTTATTGTGAGCTTATATGAAAAGACAAGGTGTATTAAGGTAAAAATTTGAGGTATTTTGAAGGGTATGTTTATCTAAATCAAAAGATAATAGGAGCATCGAGTTTTTCAAAATGGCACATTGAGAATATCTTGAGAACGGCTGAGGGTATTAAGCTATAGCTCTCAGGACATGTTGAGAACACTCTTTTATAATAGATGATGCAAAACTATACCTCACTGTACATAATTTCATCAAGTGTGACCTGAATCAATTCTTTGTCATACTAAGACACTACTACCCCCCCCCCCCCCCCCCCCCCCCCACTTCGCACCGATAATAAAGAAGAACACAAAAAATATACACTGGAACCAAGAATGATTAGATAACAAGTCCAAAAAACTCATTTAATATTCATCTGAAGGCCTAACGAGGTTCGAAATTTAGGCGTTAGAAACGGTGTGTGTTCAACTGAACTCTTGTGTAACTGCAACCTAAACAACTGAACCCGGTAACAAGACTTCCCCGTGCAACTGATCCACCGTGCAACTGGACCCCGGCGCTGCTCAGTCCTGTTTAACTGAACCCCCTTGTAACTGAGCCCCGTGCAACTGAACCCCCATGCAAATGAACCCCCGTGAAAAAACTGAGCCCCCGTGCAACTAATTACCCTTGCAATTGAATCCCCGCACAACTGAACCTTCGTGTAACTGAACCCTCCTGCAACTGAATCTCCGAACTCAATTTTTCAGTATAACACATGAAAATACAGTAAAACACAAGTCAGAATCTTTATATTTTCAACCTTGTTGGATTTTTTTTTTGTTTTCTTAATGTCTTGTGATAAATGCCTGTCAAAATCATACATAGAAAAAAGCTAATTTTGCTGTAAAAAAAAAAAAAAAAAAAAAAAAAAAAAAAAAAAAAAAAAAAAAAAAAAAAAAAAAAAAAAAAAAAAAAAAAAAAAAACAGATATAAAAAATCATTGAAGCCAGATTTATTTCTACTTCTCCTTTCAGACGAATAAGACTTTTCTTGAACATTGAACACTGAACATTTGTGTTGAAAATCTTTGAACTTTGTTAATTTAGATAGCGAATTATGATCAGATGTCTTTTGGGAGATTGTAGCTAAACAGGGCATGGGACTAGACCAGTTGCACTCCGGCCATTTATCAATTAAATAAAAATAAAACCATTTTTTTCAACTGAAAGTAAAGATCAACATTAAAACTTAAAACGAACAGAAATTATTGCGTATATGAGGGGGGTCACCCCATAGTCAATACCTCGCTCTTTACACTAAAGTTCGAATTTTTTACCAATTTAAGAGTGATCCCTGAATCATACAGGCCGTTTAATTAGAATAAAAAGCTCTTTTAAAAGTACTAAAGAAACATTAGCGTAAAGAGCGAGTTATTGACTAGGGGGTGAACCCCTCATATACGTAATAATTTTCTTGTCTTTTTAAGTTTTAATGTTACTCCTTACTTTCAGTTGAAAAAACTTATTTTTTTTTTAAAATTTAATTTATGATCGTTTTGAAATAACGCTGGGAAATCCGGTCCCACCTTCTAGAAAATTCTCTTCCCCATAAAAATTCCTCCATATCTTGCAACCCTTCCCTCGAGGACTTTGAGGGGCTAAGTCATCCTCAAAGACATAGTTAATTGAATTTTCGACTATGCTGAACAACACGGCTATCTCAAAATTTTGATCAGGTGACTTTACAAAAAAAACGTGAGAGGGGGCCTAGTTACCCTCCAATTTGTGTCATCACTGAGAAAGGGCACTAGATTTTTTAGTTCCCAATCGAATGAGCCCTCTCGCGATAATATAGGACCACTGGGCGATACGATCATCCCTGTGAAAAAAAAACAAACAAAAAAAAAAAAACAAGTAAACACGCATTGGGGATCTCTTTCTTCGGGCAAAAAATACAAAAATCCATATTTTTGCAGATAGGACCTCGAAACCTTTACAGTAGGGATTCTCTGATACGGTGAATTTGACGGTGAGATTTTCATTAAGATTTTATACTTTTAGGGGTGTTTTCCCCTTTTTTAGAAAATAAGGCAAATACTTTCAGGCTAGTAAGTTTTGATGGGTAAAACTAAACTTGATGAAACTTATATATTTTAAATTAGCGTAAAAATCCAATTCTTTTGATGTATCTTTTGGTATCAAAATTCCATATTTAGAGTTTTGGTTACTATTTAGCCGAGTCGCTCCTTACTTACAATTCGTTACCACGAACTGTTTGTTAATTTCGTCCACATACCCTTAAAGTTCACTCAATATCCTCTGCTGTTCTCAGCACATTATAGAAACATCTTCTTGTAAGACTGGATGCACATAATGTTTTTTGATTTAATTAAGAATATATACATTTCCCGAACGATGTGACGGCAGATACAATTAACGGTTCTTTAGATAATGCTGTATTTCCTTTTCACAACCAATAAAGGAAAAGTTTTTTTTGATTACATTTAGTGCTTTTCTGGAAATTTATATAAAGTTTCACCTTAATATTCCTAGTTTTTTTTTTTATATCTAGGATCCAACATACCCTCATTTCTTGACAAAAAAAAAAAAAAAACCCTATATATGTTAACAATAGGAAACGTGAATAGGTTAATTTTATCTCAAAATTCTGACCAGATACTTTTTGGGAAAAAAAATAAAGGTCGGAGGGGGAGGCTGTTTACTTTTTGATTGATTTTGATTCTTGAAAGGGAACTAGTACTATCGATTTCCAATAGAATGGGCCTCCTCCAAAGTTTACACGACCATTCCTTCCATAAAATCCTTATATTTTAATAGTAAATGAATAACTTACAGCCCTTGCTCCAGGGGCTAGGGAGGTTTTGCCAATCACGAAGGCACTGTTTTTCGGCCTTTAGTATTATATTGTGCTTAATGGTAATGTAAAATTTTTGATCCGATGCATTTTGGGGAAACTGGAAACTGGTTTCCCCAACCATGGGGAAACTGGTTGCCCTCCGATCACTTTTGACTCTTAAAAACGAGACTAGAACTTTCAATCAGATAGTGCCCTTCAGAAGTTTATGTTACCACGCCTTCGATGAGAAGTGCGTCTGAAAAAATTGTAGTAAATAATAAACTACAGAAGCCTCATAGCGCTTTTGTTTAGGCAACTCAACACAGCATTGCATCTGATACAATTCTATTCCTCGTACTTTCTTTTTTGTCGGTGTTTTTTGAGTATTTAAAACTTAAACAGGGAACCATGAATAAGTTTCGTTTTGCATTGCTGGTAAATTCTAATTATCGTAGCTTCAACATATCTTGTTTTTCCACAAATGGAGAGTTTTAAGGCAGTGATTTGGGGAAACTGAACACAAAGTGATTATAAGGCAACGATGCGCCTGATAAGTCTAGTAACTACGTCTATTGGGATAAAAAACACTCCCTAGAGCCCTTGAGAAAGGCTGTAGTCTTTACAATTTTGTTCATTGTTTACATATGAGATTATGCCCCTGAAGAGTACTGGAGAGTACTATGCCCCATGAGATTAAACCCACTTAATCGACAAATTCTTCCATATTAAATAGGGCTATATCTGGCCCTTAGGAGGGAGGTCGCCTGTGTGCAATAGTGACTGCAGCAATTGTCTTACTGGGAAAGAATATCGAATAGAGAAGCTAATGGGTTTTTTTCTACCTGTTTTTTCCCCCGTTACCCTTAACAAAAACAAATCCTAAAAAATTGGACTTACTAAATGAATATGATTTATTGACTTAATGTTCGCTTCACAAGCTCTCGAATCGGACTGATTCTATCTTATGAATCAGATAAAGAAAGCAAATAAATTCTCTTCCATTCAACCTTATATTGCAGATTTCATTTTTTTTTCTCTCAGCCCTTTACCTCATAATTTATTCTGTACACTGACCTTTTTTGTAGAAGAAATGGTCTTTAACTTTTAAAACACTTTGACTGTGCCAACTACTTATATCTGAATTTACACCATTCTATATTTGCGCTAAATAACGCCTGCATTTTTTTGCCTTTAAGTGCTTCTTTGGTGGCGGAGAGGGAGAATAATTGTGGCAAGGGCCTAGAGCGATCCAAAAAAATTGAAAATGGAAGATATCGTTCGCAAAACATTGAGGCACAAATGTTTATGGTTCTTAGATTTTTTTTTTCCTTGAAGTGGTGTCCCCATTTTTCCAGTAATTAATCATTTTCTTTTATTCTTTACAGATGTAGGTTAGTCCAAAATGTTAATGTTCAAGCTTAAATAATACTTTCGCAAATCTAGACACATGTGACAATAAGCTAACTTTAACTCGTGGACGTACATGCAAGACAATTAAACAAATTAAACAATTTTGCTTGTAGTTACAGCTTAAAAGACTTGCGAGGCCGTATCAAGGGGGGTGGGGTCCCTGGTATGAACCCCCTCCCATCTAAATTTTTTGCCAGACTCATAAAAAGCTAATAAAAGCACATGTAAACAAGATTTGTTGCATATTCTATAGTTTTCTTTGTGACCCTCCCCCCCCCCCAAAAAAAAAAAACTTCTCCCTTTGAGGAAAATAGTGTATACGGTCTTGAAGACTTGGCTAATTTGTACACTATTAACTTATTGGGAATAAGCATTGTATCCTGCCATGGCCTGGATTAATCCCCAAAAAATTCCCAGGAGGAAAATTCCCCTCCCGTCAATTCTCTCTTTGAAACTGGAATTCATATGTAAATTTCAGCGACCAAAGGGAAATTAAGACAAAAAGGAAGAATGAAGAAAAGAAGAAATCCTCTAGTATTCTGCCTACATTCCAAAATAGTTGTAGATTATCAAACATTTTATTGAATTTATTGATTGATTTTACATTTTATTGATTTTATTGAATTGTCGGACAGAATAGAGGCAGTACAAAAAAGGTGCCTAAGAATTATCTTCAATGAGGGTAAAGTACCTTATATTTCCCTTCTTAGGAGAGCTAATCTTGTCACCCTTAAGGAAAGGAGAGCAAAAATTACCTTGCGTTTTGCTAACAATGCCCTTCATAACCCTCGAACAACTCCCCTTTTCCCCGGTCAGTATTCACCCCTTCGACCCCGCCTCCCGCGTTCTGTGTCAACAAAAAATCCCTCTTCTCGCCCCAATAAGAGTTTGCACTGAAAGATATAGAAGAACTTTTATCCCTCACATAGTTGACATTTTTCAACCCCTGAATCTCCGCTGCCTCCCCCCCCCCCCCTCACTCACTCTTTACCTCATAGTTATTAATTTTAATGCCCATTTTGCAAATTTGGAGGTTTTATATTTATGTTTGTTAGTCACCAACTAACTAATGTTTTTGTTTTAATTCTACTTTATCCCCTTGTTAACTTTACGAGTTTTTTTTTTTTTGGGTGGGGGGGCATTTTTGCTGACTTGACATTGGCCTTCTAATTTTATGAGTTTACTTTGTACTTTGTTTTTGTTTTTAACGTTTTTACGTATTTGACATTGACCCTTTTATAATTTTATGTTGTTGTTTGATTGTTTGTTTTTGTTGTTCTTTTTTCGCTGTATTTGACGCTAAAGTGCGAATTCGGCCCTTTTGGGCTTGTGATAGCCATTTTTCAGCAATAAATCTTATCTTATCTTAAACGACTCGTGGTAATGAATTGTAAGTAAGGAGCAACTCGGCTCATTAGTATCTGAAGCTAGAAAAAAGAATTTTTACATTAAAAGATACATCAAAAGAATCCGATTATTATACTGATTGCGAATGTATAAGATTCATCAAGTTCAGCTTATCCATAAAAAGTTAAGAGACAGAGAAAATTTGCCTGATTTTCGAAAAAGGGTTGAAATATTCCCTAAAAAACCAAAGAATTTTAATGAAAATCACAACGCCAGATCAGTTCAAACTCGTAACAACAACAAAAATATGGAATTTTGTATTTTTGTCAGAAGAAAGATCACAGATGCCTTTATTTATTCATTTCAACGAAGATTTCATTATAACAGAAACTGAAACTTCTAGTGCCCTTTTTAAGTGGCAAAAAAAAATTGGAGGGCAACTAGCCCCCTTCTCACGCCCCTTTCTTCGCCAAAGTTATCCGATCAAAATTTTTAGACAGTCATTTCTGATAAACATAGTTGAAAGATGCTATAACTATGTATTTAGAAGTAACATGCCCCCCCCACGGTACATGAGGAGAGGCGTGTAAGTCATGAAATTTGCCCAATCTTTACGTATAGTAAGTGTTATTGGAAAGTATACAGGTAGTTTTTGGGAATGGCAACTTTTTGAGTTTGGGATGGGTTTCCATTCGGAGAGATGGCCGTGGAGAGGGAAATTTCCGGGGAATAGCTTTCCAGAGAAAATTTTATACTGGGGGGACTTTATCTGTTTTATTCTGTCTTTGTCAACACAACTTTGTATGTGTAGATATTCCAGGAGAATTATCCAGGAATATTTTCAGTGTGTTTGGATTTCTGAAAAAAAAAACTACACGGAAGGAGGGATTTCTGGAGTGATTGAGAAATGGCTATAAATTAAAGCCTTTTTTAAACGAAAGTATGATCAGGAGAATTATTCAGGCTTAATCATCCGCAAGAAATTTTCAAGGGGGATTTTGAGCGAGGATAAAATTGTTCAAAGAGAATATTAAAAGGGGGGGGGGTGCATTTAAATTGAGAGGAAGTTTCCAAAGAGAAGTTTCCCGTGATTGGGAGGGGAGTATTTTCCATGGAGGGTGAGTCAAGCTTACCAGTATTATTTGTAAAACGGTCAGAAAAAAAGTTTTTTAACTGAAATGAAGGAGCAGCACAAAACTCAAAACGATAAGAAATTATTCTATATAAGAGCTGCCCCCTTTTCAATATCTCGCTTTTTGCGCTAAGGTTTGACTGTTTAACTTAATTTTCTTAAGAACGGCTACTGAAAAACAAGGGCCGTCCAGTTATAATAGGAAGCTTTTTTAAAAGTCCTAAAAGCTTGTGCGTAAAGAGCAAGGTGTTGAACAGGGGGACAATTGCATCATTTACAGAATAATTTCTGTTCGTTTTAAGTTTTAAATGTTGCTCCTGCTTTAAGTTAAAAACTTGATTTTTTTTTATTTAATCCAGGTTGCAGCGGTAGCTAGCAACCTTGTAAGAGACGATCACGTCCCATACTAAGAAATACAATAACCCATAACTCCTAAAATAGAGTCATTTCAAAACAAGAAATTAGAGCCGGCTTGTCCGATAACCTTATATAAGAAACTTACCGTCCCTTGGCTTGAACAACAAGGAAAAACCTATTCGCTCGAAAAATATCGAAACAGTTTTTTTTTTTTTTATAAATTTGGGTTATGTAAGTTTAATTTTTTTTGTGATGTAGAATCAAACAGTTTGTGGAAACAAACTGCAAGTATGAAGTAAATTTTGAAAAACTTTGCTTGTTCTAAATATGCAATGGTCATTAAGCTCAATTTACATATCTAATGCTACGATTCTTAGTATATATGTCTAAATTTCGAAAAATGAGAAAAAACCTCTAAAAGGGTAGGAAGCATCCATGGAAATCAGATACTTAACTTCAGCATATTAACGAACCCTACTATAAATGTTTCAAGCTCCTATCTACAAAATGCGGAATTTTGAATTTTTTCTTCCCCCAGAAGAAAGATCACGGATGCAAGTTTACTTGAAAATGTTTACTAGAAAATCAGGGTGAATAAAAAACACAAGTCTAAATGGCATTTCAGAATTTCATTTTGCGTAAAGCACTTTTAAAGGCTGATCGCTTTCCAGTTTGATTGTTATCGGAGACTCTATTCGATTGCACAATATAACTTTGTGGATGTGTGTAAAAACGATCAGAATTAATAATTTTGTCATAAATGGGACTTAGAAAAATATCTCCAGTGTCTCTATTGAGAGCTACCTTTTGGTGAATGTGCTTTTTTATTTCAACTGCCTCCCTGAAAACTTGCGTGAGACCTTTAACGGGGGCAACGATAGAGGCCTCGTCAAACAAAATGAAATGGTGTGGATTCTCGTACACATGTTGCGCCAAGGCGGAATCAAAAACCTCAGGCCTTTGGCGTAACCTCATTGCCTTGTCGATTGAGGACTTGTGCTCAGATAACCTCTCCCCCAATTGCTGTTGGGTTCTACCAACATAAAAACAGCCACAAGAACAAGGAATTCTATAAACACCACTACCCAGAATGGGGCTGGTTTTAACTTTGCCGTTGTTAAAAAAGTTCTGTGTAATATTTGAATTTTTAAAGGCGACGCTAAGTTTATGTTTTTTAAGGATTCTTTTCAATTTGTCACTCAATTTTGGAATGTAGGGTAGAACAGTGAAAAGTTTCTTATCATCCACCAATGGGACGGTATCTGTTGGGGCTTGTGGACCTGATGCACTCCCCCTGTCTGCCTTTTTTCGTCTTCTGTCTATAATGGTCTCAAGTAATTTTATAGGTTAGCCATTGCAAAATAAAATGTCCTTAATATAGTTCAATTCTGAGTCTATGTGAGGCTCTGAGCATATTCTTATTACTCGGTCAACCAAAGAAATAACAAATCCTCTTTTATGCAGGGAGAGTGGTTGGAGGAAAAATGCAAATACCTATCGTTATGCGTAGGCTTTCTATAAATAGAAAATTCAAGGCCAGGAGACTTATTGAAAATTAAAACATCTAGGAAAGGAAGTTTGTGGTTATGTTCTAGTTCTAAAGTGAACTGAAGGTTAGAGTCCAAAGTGTTTAGATGAGTTAAAGAAGGAGTTAAGTGACTCTCCTCCATGTTCCCACAGAGAAATAACATCATCCACAAACCTACCCCAGAAACGGTGTTTTCATCGGAAAATTTTCCAGAGCAGAGATTTCTATGAATTCCATATAAAAAGTTGCCAAAAATGGTGGAAGACTTGTACCCATGGGTAAACCCCTAATTTGGGTGAAAAATTGATTATTATATCGGAAATATGAGGAGGAACTATTGCAAAGACGGACGAGACGCATAATAGTTTCTATATCCAGTGTTTTGTAGTCTATTTGATCAATATTATCTTCTAATTTCCTTTGAAGAGCTAGTTCACATTTTTTAATGTCGCAAGACGTATACATAGAAATGGCATTGAAACTGGCCAAAATTGTATCTTTTTTTATTTCAATGTCTTTTAATTTTTCAACAAGGTGAACTGAGTTTCTTATGTATGAAGTTTGTGTTTGCATAAGGGGGCGAAAAAGGGTTGACAAACCATTTCCCCAATCTGGCAGTCGGAGAGCTATAAGAAGCCACAATTGGGCGTAGAGGGACTCCATCTTTGTGGATTTTTGGGAGCCCGTAAAATTTAGGAGCTGAACAACCTTTAGGGTAAAATAATTTATACATTTGTGGAGTAATAAGCGTAAAGAGCCAGGCATTGAGGAGGGGACAGCCCCCTCCTCAACGCCTCGCTCTTTACGCTAAAGTTTTACTTTCTCACAGCTCTATTTTTTTAAACAACAAAAAAAATTTAGCTTAAAGAGCGAGGCGATGAGGAGGGGACAGCCCCTGTCATATACGGAATAATTTCTGTTCGTTTTAAGTTTTAACGTCGTTCCTTACTTTCAGTTTTCGATTACCGTCGAGTGAAGGTGGCTTACAATGACCTGCTGAAATCTTCTAAAAAGGCAAAATGGGCAAAACAGGTTAAAGCCGCTCTGGAAAAAGCTGGCTTTTCATAGGCATGGAATAATGACCAGGGTTCATATTGCAAACCTGATAATTTCCTTAGAACGTTGTGTATTTGGTTCTTAAGGACCAGGATATGCAGGTTTGGCTTACTGATTTTAAGAAGTCAGGTAATCTAAGATTTTATAAGTCGATTAAAGTAGTGTACGAAGAGGAGTTTTACTAGATACTGAACCTACCTTGGAGGGTGCTAAGGTGTTGGTTGTAGGTGTGAGCAGATTGTTTGCCTTAGTGTAGTGCACACTGGGATTCTTATGATGAAAATGGCTAGGGAGGTAGATCTGCTTGCCCCCTTTGTAGGGAATATGGGAGTGACCTACAACATTTTATGTGTAATTGTCAAAGTTTGGAGAATTTACAGGGAAAAAGTGAGCGTGGGAGGGGGCCTAGTTGCCCTCCAGTTTTTTGGTCACTTAAAAAGGGCAATAGAGCTTTTAATTTTCGTTCGAATAAGTCCTCTCGCGATATTCTAGGACCATTGAGTCGATACTATCACCCCTGAAAAAAAAAATCCTTGATCTTTCTTCTGGCAAAAAATACAAAATTCCACATTTTTGCAGATAGGAGCGTGAAACCTCTACACTAGGGTTTTCTGATACGCTGAATCTGATTGGGTAATGTTCCTTAGGATTCTATGACTTTTAACCGGTGTTTTCTCTTTTTTTTTTCGAAAATAAAGCAAATATTCTCAGGCTCGTTATTTTTGATGGGTATGCCTATAATTGATGAAACTTTTATATTCGAAATCAAGATAAAATGTTATTCTTTTGATGTATCTATTGATATCAAAATTCCGTTTTTAGAGCTTCCGTTACTATTGAGTCGTGTCGCTTCATACTTACAGTTCGTTACCACAAACTGTTTGATTAGGAAAAGTTATTGCAGCTTGAAGAAGTCATTATGATCAGTAAGAAACTGAAGGGTCAAGAGCTTAACAGCTTGGCAGACTTACCCATACCATTTCATATATAGGCTTTTCCGTAAAGTTTTCCAAATTTCATTTATAGTATTAGAGGTAGAAAAAGAATTACCGAATAAATAATTTGCATGCGAGTCAGTATAATATGTTTGTTCATTAGTTTGTGGATATTTAAATTATTCAGGGGGCAATAGTTTCTAAGTTCAAATTTATTAAATGTCGTTTGTGATGCATAAAGTGCCACTAAATCTTAAGCCATGGTTGAAATATAAATTTAGATATAAAATCTATAAATGATTTACTGTTCCTTTAGTAGGGACACCCTGTTAGTAAAAAAACCATGGCTAAAAGAATCGATTTTCAAGCATGTTAAAAGCAAATCCCTTCCCTAAGCCCATTGAATTGTTCTTGGACCTCTCCAAAATCCTTACTCCTCCAAATCCAGGTGGGGGCGCAAGGGGTGTTCCCCTTACGTATTGGTGAATTTGAGGAGAATAGCATATTGATATTAAATTTTATTTTATTTTTTAGAGGTTGAACAGTTTTTTTTATGGCGGGCTGGTTTTTTATAACTTACTATTTTTTGTATAAATATTTTTATATCGTTTTAATTTCAACAGATTTATTAGAACTTTAACCTTCAGAAGATTTTAGATTAAATTTTCAAAAATTTCCGCCACTAGTACTTGTGTACATAATGGTAAACGCTCGAGAACAAAGACACAGAGACGACACAGAGAGAGACGACACAGAGACGACACAGAGACGACACAGAGACGGCACAGAGACGACACAGAGACGACACAGAGACGACGACACAGAGACGACAAAGAGACGACACAGAGATGGCACAGAGACGACGACACAGAGACGACACAGAGACGACGACACAGAGACGACACAGAGACGACATAGAGACGACACGGACACAGAGAAGACACAGAGACGACTCTCTGTGTCGTCTCTGTGTCGTTTCTGTGACACAGAGACGACACAGAGACGACACAGACACAGAGACGACACAGAGACGACAGAGACGGCACATAGACGACACAGAGACGACCCAGAGACGACGACACAGAGACGACAGAGACGACACAGACACAGAGACGACATAGACACAGAGACGACACAGAGACGACACAGAGACGGCACAGAGACGACACAGGGATGACACAGAGACGACACAGAGACGACACAGACACAGAGACGACACAGAGACGACTCTCTGTGTCGTCTCTGTGACGACTCTCTGTGTCGTCTCTGTGACACAGAGACGACACAGACACAGAGAAGACACAGAGACGACTCTGTGTCGTCTCTGTGTCGTCTCTGTGTTGACACAGAGACTACACAGAGAGACGACACAGAGACGACACAGAGACGACACAGACACAGAGACGACACCGAGACGACTCTCTGTGTCGTCTCTGTGACGACTCTCTGTGTCGTCTCTGTGACACAGAGACGACACAGGGACGACACAGACACAGAGACGACACAGAGACGAATCTGTGTCGTCTCTGTGTTGACACAGAGACGACACAGAGACGACACAGAGACGACACAGACACAGAGACGACACAGAGACGACACAGAGACGACACAGAGACGGCACAGAGACGACACAGAGACGACACAGAGACGACACAGAGACGACACAGAGACGACACAGAGACGACACAGAGACGACACAGACACAGAGACGACACAGAGACGACACAGACACAGAGACGACACAGAGACGACTCTGTGTCGTCTCTGTGTCGTCTCTGTGTCTTCTCTGTGTCGACACAGAGACAACACAGAGAGACGACACAGAGACGACACAGAGACGACACAGAGACGACACGGAGACGTCACAGAGACGACACAGAGACGACGACACAGAGACGACACGGAGACGACACAGAGACGACACAGACACAGAGACGACACAGATACGACACAGAGACGACACAGAGACGGCACAGAGACGACACAGAGACGACATAGAGACGACGACACAGAGACGACACAGACACAGAGACGACTCTGTGTCGTCTCTGTCTCTTCTCTGTGTCGACACAGAGACAACACAGAGAGACAACACACAGAGACGACACAGAGACGACACAGAGACGACACGGAAACGTCACAGAGACGACACAGAGACGACACAGAGAGACGACACAGAGACGACACAGAGACAACACAGAGACGACACAGAGATGGCACAGAGACGACACAGAGACGACGATACAGAGACGACACAGAGACGACACAGAGACGACACAGACACAGAGACGACACAGAGACGACTCTCTGTGTCTTCTCTGTGTTGTCTCTGTGGAACAGAGACGACACAGACACAAAGACGACACAGAGATGACACAGAGAGACGAAACAGAGACGACACAGAGACGACACAGAGAGACGACACTGAGACTGCACAGAGACGACACAGAGACGACACAGAGACGACGACACAGAGACGACACAGAGACGACACAGACACAGAGACGACACAGAGAGACGACTCAGAGACGACACAGAGACGACTCAGAGACGACACGGAGACGGCACAGAGACGACACAGAGACGACACAGACACAGAGACGACCGAGAGACGACTCTCTGTTTCGTCTCTGTGACACAGAGACGACACAGAGACGACACAGACACAGAGACGACACAGAGAGACGACTCAGAGACGACACAGAGACGACTCAGAGACGACACGGAGACGGCACAGAGACGACACAGAGACGACACAGACACAGAGACGACCGAGAGACGACTCTCTGTTTCGTCTCTGTGACACAGAGACGACACAGAGACGACACAGACACAGAGACTCTGTGTCTCTGTGTCTTCTCTGTGTCGACACAGAGACAACACAGAGAGACGACACAGAGACGACACAGAGGCGACACAGAGACGACACGGAGACGTCACAGAGCCGACACAGAGACGACACAGAGACGACACGGAGACGACACAGAGATGACACAGAGACGACGCAGACACAGAGACGACACAGACACGACACAGGGACGACACAGAGACGACACAGAGACGACACAGAGACGACACAGAGACGACTCTCTGTGTCGTCTTTGTGTCTTCTATGTGACACACAGAGACGACACAGAGATGACACAGAGACGAGACAGAGACGACACAGAGACGACACAGACCAGAGACGACAAAGAGACGGCACAGAGACGACGACACAGAGACGACACAGAGACAACACAGAGACGACACAGACACAGAGACGACACAGAGAGACGACTCAGAGACGACACAGAGACGACTCAGAGACGACACGGAGACGGCACAGAGACGACACAGAGACGACACAGACACAGAGACGACCGAGAGACGACTCTCTGTTTCGTCTCTGTGACACAGAGACGACACAGAGACGACACAGACACAGAGACTCTGTGTCTCTGTGTCTTCTCTGTGTCGACACAGAGACAACACAGAGAGAGACGACACAGAGACGACACAGAGAGCGACACAGAGACGACACGGAGACGTCACAGAGCCGACACAGAGACGACACAGAGACGACACGGAGACGACACAGAGATGACACAGAGACGACGCAGACACAGAGACGACACAGACACGACACAGGGACGACACAGAGACGACACAGAGACGACACAGAGACGACACAGAGACGACTCTCTGTGTCGTCTCTGTGTCGTCCCTGTGACACAGAGACGACACAGACACAGAGACGACACAGAGACGACACAGAGACAACACAGAGATGACAAAGAGACGGCAAAGAGACGACACAGAGACGACACAGACACAGAGACGACACAGAAACGACTCTCTGTGTCGTCTCTGTGTCGTCTCTGTGACACATTGACGACACAGAGACGACACAGACACAGAGACGACACAGAGAGACGACACAGAGACGACACAGAGACGACACAGAGACGGCACAGAGACGACACAGAGACGACACAGACACAGAGACGACACAGAAACGACTCTCTGTGTCGTCTCTGTGTCGTCTCTGTGTCGTCTCTGTGACACAGAGATGACACAGAGACGACACAGACACAGATACGACTCTGTGTCGTGTCTGTGTCGTCTCCGTGTCGTCCCTGTGTCAAACATAGAGATGACACAGAGACAACACAGAGACGGCACATAGACGACACAGAGACGACACAGACACAGAGACGACACAGACACAGAGACGACACAGACACAGAGACGACACAGAGACGACTCTGTGTCGTCTCTGTGTCGTCTCTGTGTCTTCTCTGTGTCGACACAGAGACAACACAGAGAGACGACACAGAGACGACACAGAGACGACACAGAGACGACACGGAGACGTCACAGAGACGACACAGAGACGACGACACAGAGACGACACGGAGACGACACAGAGACGACACAGACACAGAGACGACACAGATACGACACAGAGACGACACAGAGACGGCACAGAGACGACACAGAGACGACATAGAGACGACGACACAGAGACGACACAGACACAGAGACGACTCTGTGTCGTCTCTGTCTCTTCTCTGTGTCGACACAGAGACAACACAGAGAGACAACACAGAGACGACACAGAGACGACACAGAGACGACACGGAAACGTCACAGAGACGACACAGAGACGACGACACAGAGAGACGACACAGAGACGACACAGAGACAACACAGAGACGACACAGAGATGGCAGAGAGACGACACAGAGACGACGATACAGAGACGACACAGAGACGACACAGAGACGACACAGACACAGAGACGACACAGAGACGACTCTCTGTGTCTTCTCTGTGTTGTCTCTGTGGAACAGAGACGACACAGACACAAAGACGACACAGAGATGACACAGAGAGACGAAACAGAGACGACACAGAGACGACACAGAGACGACACTGAGACTGCACAGAGACGACACAGAGACGACACAGAGACGACACAGAGACGACACAGACACAGAGACGACTCTGTGTCGTCTCTGTCTCTTCTCTGTGTCGACACAGAGACAACACAGAGAGACAACACAGAGACGACACAGAGACGACACAGAGACGACACGGAAACGTCACAGAGACGACACAGAGACGACACAGAGAGACGACACAGAGACGACACAGAGACAACACAGAGACGACACAGAGATGGCACAGAGACGACACAGAGACGACGATACAGAGACGACACAGAGACGACACAGAGACGACACAGACACAGAGACGACACAGAGACGACTCTCTGTGTCTTCTCTGTGTTGTCTCTGTGGAACAGAGACGACACAGACACAAAGACGACACAGAGATGACACAGAGAGACGAAACAGAGACGACACAGAGACGACACTGAGACTGCACAGAGACGACACAGAGACGACACAGAGACGACGACACAGAGACGACACAGAGACGACACAGACACAGAGACGACGCTCTGTGTCGTCTTTGTGTCTTCTATGTGACACAGAGACGACACAGAGATGACACAGAGAGACGAGACAGAGACGACACAGAGACGACACAGACACAGAGACGACAAAGAGACGGCACAGAGACGACGACACAGAGACGACACAGAGACAACACACAGAGACGACACAGACACAGAGACGACACAGAGAGACGACTCAGAGACGACACAGAGACGACTCAGAGACGACACGGAGACGGCACAGAGACGACACAGAGACGACACAGACACAGAGACGACCGAGAGACGACTCTCTGTGTCGTCTCTGTGACACAGAGACGACACAGAGACGACACAGACACAGAGACTCTGTGTCTCTGTGTCTTCTCTGTGTCGACACAGAGACAACACAGAGAGAGACGACGACACAGAGACGACACAGAGGCGACACAGAGACGACACGGAGACGTCACAGAGCCGACACAGAGACGACACAGAGACGACACGGAGACTACACAGATGACACAGAGACTACGCAGACACAGAGACGACACAGACACGACACAGGGACGACACAGAGACGACACAGAGACGACACAGAGACGACTCTCTGTGTCGTCTCTGTGTCGTCCCTGTGACACAGAGACGACACAGACACAGAGACGACACAGAGACGACACAAAGACAACACAGAGATGACAACAGAGACGGCACAGAGACGACACAGAGACGACACAGACACAGAGACGACACAGAAACGACTCTCTGTGTCGTCTCTGTGTCGTCTCTGTGTCGTCTCTGTGACACAGAGATGACACAGAGACGACACAGACACAGATACGACTCTGTGTCGTGTCTGTGTCGTGTCCGTGTCGTCCCTGTGTCAACATAGAGATGACACAGAGACAACACAGAGAGACGGCACATAGACGACACAGAGACGACACAGACACAGAGACGACACAGAGACGACACAGACACAGAGACGACACAGACACAGAGACGACACAGAGACGACTCTGTGTCGTCTCTGTGTCGTCTCTGTGTCTCTCTGTGTCGACACAGAGACAACACAGAGAGACGACACAGAGACGACACAGAGACGACACAGAGACGACACGGAGACGATCACAGAGACGACGACACAGAGACGACGACACAGAGACGACACGGAGACGACACAGAGACGACACAGAGACGACACAGAGACGACACAGATACGACACAGAGACGACACAGAGACGGCACAGAGACGACACAGAGACGACATAGAGACGACGACACAGAGACGACACAGACACAGAGACGACTCTGTGTCGTCTCTGTCTCTTCTCTGTGTCGACACAGAGAGACAACACAGAGAGACAACACAGAGACGACACAGAGACGACACAGAGACGACACACAGGAAACGTCACAGAGACGACACAGAGACGACACAGAGAGACGACACAGAGACGACACAGAGACAACACAGAGACGACACAGAGATGGCAGAGAGACGACACAGAGACGACGATACAGAGACGACACAGAGACGACACAGAGACGACACAGACACAGAGACGACACAGAGACGACTCTCTGTGTCTTCTCTGTGTTGTCTCTGTGGAACAGAGACGACACAGACACAAAGACGACACAGAGATGACACAGAGAGACGAAACAGAGACGACACAGAGACAACACAGAGACGACACTGAGACTGAACAGAGACGACACAGAGACGACACAGAGACGACACAGAGACGACACAGACACAGAGACGACTCTGTGTCGTCTCTGTCTCTTCTCTGTGTCGACACAGAGACAACACAGAGAGACAACACAGAGACGACACAGAGACGACACAGAGACGACACGGAAACGTCACAGAGACGACACAGAGACGACACAGAGAGACGACACAGAGACGACACAGAGACAACACAGAGACGACACAGAGATGGCACAGAGACGACACAGAGACGACGATACAGAGACGACACAGAGACGACACAGAGACGACACAGACACAGAGACGACACAGAGACGACTCTCTGTCGTCTCTGTGTCTCTCTGTGTTTCTCTGTGAACAGAGACACACAGACACAAGACGACACACAGAGATGACACAGAGAGACGAAACAGAGACGACACAGAGACGACACAGAGACGACACTGAGACTGCACAGAGACGACACAGAGACGACGACACAGAGACGACACAGAGACGACACAGAGACGACACAGACACAGAGACGACGCTCTGTGTCGTCTTTGTGTCTTCTGTGTGACACAGAGACGACACAGAGACGACACAGAGACGAGACAGAGACGACACAGAGACGACACAGACACAGAGACGACAAAGAGACGGCACAGAGACGACGACACAGAGACGACACAGAGACGACACAGAGACGACACAGACACAGAGACGACACAGAGAGATGACTCAGAGACGACACAGAGACGACACAGAGACGACACAGAGACGACACACAGAGACGAGACACAGAGACGACACAGACACAGAGACGACTCTCTGAGAGACGACTCTCTGTGTCGTCTCTGTGACACAGAGACGACACAGAGACGACACAGAGACGACACAGACACAGAGACTCTGTGTCTCTGTGTCTTCTCTGTGTCGACACAGAGACAACACAGAGAGACGACACAGAGACGACACAGAGGCGACACAGAGACGACACGGAGACACAGAGCCGACACAGAGACGACACAGAGACACGACGACAGACTACACAGAGATGACACAGAGACTACGCAGACACAGAGACGACACAGACACGACACAGGGACGACACAGAGACGACACAGAGACGACACAGAGACGACTCTCTGTGTCGTCTCTGTGTCGTCCCTGTGACACAGAGACGACACAGACACAGAGACGACGACACAGAGACGACACAGAGAGACACACACAGAGATGACAGAGAAGAGAGACGACGGCACAGAGACGACACAGAGACGACACAGACACAGAGACGACACAGAGACGACTCTGTGTCGTCTCTGTCGTCTCTGTGTCGTCTCTGTGACACAGATTGACGACACAGAGACGACACAGAGACACACAGAGACGACACAGAGAGACGACACAGAGACGACACAGAGACGACACAGAGACGGACACAGAGACGACACAGAGACGACACAGAGACGACACAGACACAGAGACGACACAGAACGACACAGAGACGACTCTCTGAGTCGTCTCTGTGTCGTCTCTGTCTCTGTGACACAGAGACGACACAGAGACGACACAGACACAGATACGACTCTGTGTCGTCTCTGTGTCTGTGTCGTCTCCGTGTCGTCCCTGTGTCAACATAGAGACGAACACAGAGACGACACAGAGACGACACATAGACGACACAGAGACGACACAGACACAGAGACGACACAGACACAGAGACGACACAGACACAGAGACGACACAGACAGACGACACAGAGACGACACAGAGAAAGCACAGAGACGACACAGAGACGACACAGACACAGAGACGACTCTCTGTGTCGTCTCCGTGTCGTCTCTGTGACACAGAGACGACACAGAGACGACACAGACACAGAGACGACACAGAGAGACGACACAGAGACGACACAGAGACGACACAGAGACGACACGACACAGAGAGACGACACAGAGACGACACAGAGATGGCACAGAGACGACACAGAGACGACACAGAGACGACACAGACACAGAGACGACACAGAGACGACTCTCTGTGTCGTCTCTGTGTCATTTCTGTGACACAGAGACGACACAGAGACGACACAGACACAGAGACGACACAGAGACAACTCTGTGTCGTCACAGAGACGACAGAGACGGCACAGAGACGACACAGAGACGACACAGAGACGACACAGAGACGACGACACAGAGACGACACAGAGACGACACAGAGACGACACAGACACAGACACAGAGACGACACAGACACAGAGACGACACAGACACAGAGACGACACAGAGACGACACAGAGACGGCACAGAGACGACACAGAGACGACACAGAGACGACACAGAGACGACACAGAGACGACACAGAGACGACACAGAGACGACACACAGAGACGACTCTCTGTGTCGTCTCTGTGACGACTCTCTGTGTCGTCTCTGTGACACACAGAGACGACACAACACAGAGACGACACAGAGACGACTCTCTGTGTCGTCTCTGTGTCGTCTCTGTGTTGACACAGAGACTACACAGAGAGACGACACAGAGACTACACAGAGACGACACAGACACAGAGACGAAACAGAGACGACTCTCTGTGTCGTCTCTGTGACGACTCTCTGTGTCGTCTCTGTGACACAGAGACGACACAGAGACGACACAGAGACGACTGTGTCGTCTCTGTGTTTACACAGAGACGACACAGAGAGACGACACAGAGACGACACAGAGACGACACAGAGACGACACAGAGACGGCACAGAGAGACGACACAGAGACGACACAGATACGACGACACAGAGACGACACAGACACAGAGACGACACAGAGACGACACAGAGACGACACAGAGACAACACAGATACGGCACAGAGACGACACAGAGACGACACAGAGAGACGACACAGAGACGACACAGAGACGATACAGACACAGAGACGACACAGAGACGAGAGACAGACACAGAGACGACACAGAGACGACTCTCTGTGTCGTCTCTGTGTCGACTCTCTGTGTCGTCTCTGTGTCGTCACTGACGACACAGAGACGACACAGACACAGTGACGACACAGAGAGACGACACAGAGACGACACAGAGACGACACAGAGACGACACAGAGACGACGACACAGAGACGACACAGAGACGACACAGACACAGAGACGACACAGAGACGACGACTCTCTGTGTCGTCTTTGTGTCGTCTATGTGACACAGAGACGACACAGAGACGACACAGAGACGACAAAGACACAGAGACGACACAGAGACGACTCTGTGTCGTCTCTGTGTCGACACAGATACGACACAAAGAGACACAAAGAGACGACACAGAGAAGACGACACAGAGACGACACAGAGACGGCACAGAGACGACACAGAGACGACGACACACACAGAGACGACACAGACGACAGAGACGACACAGACACAGAGACGACACAGAGACGACTCTCTGTGTCGTCTCTGTGTCGTCTCTGTGACACAGAGACGACACAGAGAGACGACACAGAGACAGACACAGAGACGACACAGAGACGACTCAGTGTCGTCTCTGTGTCGTCTCTGTGTCTTCTCTGTGTCGACACAGAGACAACACAGAGAGACGACACAGAGACGACACAGAGACGACACAGAGACGAGACGACACAGAGACGACACAGAGACGACACAGAGACGACGACAGAGACACAGAGACGACACAGAGACGACACAGAGAGACGACACAGACACAGAGACGACACAGAGACGACACAGAGACGACACAGAGACGGCACAGAGACGACACAGAGACGACACAGAGACGACACAGAGACGACACAGAGACGACACAGACACAGAGACGACACAGACACAGAGACGACACAGAGACGACTCTCAGAGTCGTCTGTGTCGACACAGAGACGACACAGAGAGACGACACAGACGACTGTGTCTTGTCTCTGTGTCGACACAGAGACGACACACAGAGAGACGAACACAGAGAGACGACAGACACAGAGACGACACAGAGACGACGACACAGAGTTGACACACAGACGACACGACACAGAGACGACACAGAGACAGACACAGAGACGACACAGAGACGACACAGAGACGACACAGAGACGACACAGACACAGAGACGACGACACAGAGAGACGACACAGAGACGACACAGAGAGACGACACAGAGACGACACAGAGACAGAGACGGCATGAGACGACACAGAGACGACACAGAGACGACGACACAGAGACGACACAGAGACGACACAGACACAGAGACGACACAGACACAGAGACGACACAGAGACACACAGAGACGACACAGAGACGACACAGAGACGACACAGAGACGACAGACACAGAGAGACGACACAGAGACGACGACACAGAGACGACACAGAGACGACACAGAGACGACACAGAGACACACAGACACAGAGACGACTCTGTGTCGTCTCTGTCTCTGTGTCGTCTCTGTGTCGACACAGAGACGACACAGAGAGACGACACAGAGACGACACAGAGACGACACAGAGACGACACAGAGACGACACAGAGACGACGACACAGAGACGACACAGAGACGAGACACACAGAGACGACACAGAGACAACACAGACACAGAGACGACACAGAGACGACACAGAGACGACACAGAGACGACACGACAGAGACGACACAGAGACGACACAGAACACAGAGACGACACAGAGACGACGACTCTGTGTCGTCTCTGTGACACAGAGACGACACAGAGACGACACAGACACAGAGACGACACAGAGACGACTCTGTGTCGTCTCTGTGTCGACACAGAGACGACACAGAGAGACGACACACAGAGAGACGACACAGAGACGACGACACAGAGACGACACAGAGACAGAGACAGACACAGAGACGACACAGAGACGACGACTCTGTGTCGTCTCTGTGTGACACAGAGACGACACAGAGACGACACAGAGAGACGACACACAGACGACGACACAGAGACGACACAGACATGTCGTCTCTGTGACACAGAGACGACACAGAGAGAGACGACGCAGAGACGACTCTGTGTTGTCTCTGTGTCGACACAGAGACGACACAGAGAGACGACACAGAGACGACACAGAGACGACACAGAGACGACACAGAGACGACAACAGAGATGGACACAGAGACGACACAGAGACGACACAGAGACGACGACACAGAGACGACACAGAGACGACACAGAGACGACACAGAGACACAGAGACGACACAGAGACGACTCTCTGTGTCGTCTCTGTCGTCTCTGTGTCTCTGACACAGACACAGAGACGACACAGAGACGACACAGACACAGAGACGACACAGAGACGACTGTGTCTCTTTGTGTCGTCTCTGTGTCGACACAGAGACGACACAGAGAGACAACACAGAGACGACACAGAGACGACACAGAGACGGCACAGAGACGACACAGAGACACAGACGACACAGAGACGACACAGAGACGACACAGACACAGAGACGACACAGACACAAAGACGACTCTCTGTGTCGTCTCTGTGTCGTCTCTGTGACACAGAGACGACACAGACACAGAGACGACTCTCTGTGTCGTCTATATGTCGTCTCTGTGTCACAGAGACGACACAGAGACGACACAGAGACGACACACAGAGACGACACAGAGACGACACAGAGACGACTCTGTGTCGTCTCTGTGTCGTCTCTGTGTCGACACAGAGACGACACAGAGACGACACAGAGACGACACAGACGACACAGAGACGACACAGATACGACACAGAGACGACACAGAGACGCACAGAGACGGGACAGAGAGACGACACAGAGACGACACAGAGACGACACAGACACAGAGAGACGACACACAGACGACGACAGAGACGACACAGAGACGACACAGACACAGAGACGACACAGAGACGACACAGAGACACAGACACAAAGACAGACTCTGTGTCGTCTCTGTGTCGTCTCTGTGTCGACACAGAGATGACACAGAGAGACGACACAGAGACGACACAGAGACGACACAGAGACGGACACAGAGACGACACAGAGACGACAAAGAGACGACACAAGACACAGAGACGACACAGAGACGACACAGAGACGACACAGAGACGAAACAGACACAGAGACGACACAGAGACGACTCTGTGTCGTCTCTGTGTCGTCTCTTGTCGTCTCTGTGTCGACACAGAGACGACACAGAGACGACACAGAGACGACACAGAGACACACAGAGACGGCAAAGAGACGACACAGAGACGACACAGAGAAGACGACACAGACGACACAGAGACGACACAGAGACAACACAGAGATGACGTCTCTGACAGACACAGAGACGACACAGAGAGACGACTGTGTCGTCTCTGTGTCGACGACACTGAGACGACACAGAGACGACACAGAGACGACACAGAGACGACACAGAGACGACACAGAGACGACACAGAGACGACACAGAGACGACACAGAGACGACACAGAGACGACGACACAGAGATGACACAGAGACGACACAGAGACGACACAGAGACGACACAGAGACGACACAGAGACAGACACGACACAGACGAGACGAACTCTGTGTCGTCTCTGTGTCGTCTCTGTGTCGTCTCTGTGTCGACACAGAGACGACACAGAGACGACGACACAGAGACGACACAAGAGAGACACAGAGACGACACGAGACGACACAGAGACGACACACAGAGACGACACAGAGACGACACAGACGAGACGAAACAGAGACGACACAGAGAGACGACACAGAGAGACGACACAGAGACGACACAGAGACGGCACAGAGACGACACAGAGACGACGACACAGAGACGACACAGAGACGACACAGAGACGACACAGACACAGAGACGACACAGAGACGACTCAGTGTCGTCTCTGTGACACAGAGACGACACAGAGTCGTCTCTGTGTTGTCTCTGTGTCGTCTCTGTGACGACACAGAGAGACGACACAGAGACGACACAGAGACGTCACAGAGTCGACACAGAGACGACACAGAGACGACACAGAGACGACACAGACACAGAGACGACACAGAGACGACACAGAGACGACACAGAGACGACGGACACAGAGACACAGAGACGACACAGAGACACAGAGACGACACAGAGACGACACAGAGACGACACAGACACGATAGACACAGAGACGACTCTGTGTCGTCTCTGTGTCGTCTCTGTGTCGTCTCTGTGTCGACACAGAGACGACAAAGAGACAGAGACGACACAGAGACGACACAGAGACGGCACACAGAGACGACACAGAGACGACACAGAGACGACACAGACGACACAGAGACGACACAGAGACGACACAGAGACGACACAGAGAGACACAGACACAGAGACGACACAGAGACGACACGACTCTCTGTGTCGTCTCTGTGTCGTCTCTGTGACATAGACGACACGACACAGAGACGACACAGAGACGACACAGAGACGAAACAGACACAGAGTCGACACAGAGACGACTCTCTGTGTCGTCGTCTCTGTGTCGACACAGAGACGACACAGAGAGACGACACAGAGACGCACACTGTGTTGCCTCTGTGTCACAGAGACGACGACACAGAGACGACACAGAGACGACACAGAACACGACACAGAGACGACACAGAGACGACGACATAGAGACGACACAGAGACGAACAGAGACACAGAGACGACACAGAGAGACGACACAGAGACGGACACAGAGACGACACAGAGACGACACAGAGACGACACAGAGACGACACAGAGACGACGACACAGAGACGACACAGACGACACAGAGACGTCGTCTCTGTGTCGAGAGACACAGAGACGACTCTCTGTGTCGTCTCTGTGTCGTCTCTGTGACACAGAGACGACACAGAGACGACACAGAGACGACTCTGAGAGTCGTCTCTGTGTCGTCTCTGTGTCGTCTCTGTGTCGACACAGAGACGACACAGAGAGACGACACAGAGACGACACGACACAGAGACGACACAGAGACGACACAGAGACGACACAGAGACGACACAGAGACGACACAGAGACGACACAGAGACGACGACACAGAGACGACACAGAGACGACACAGACACAGAGACGACACAGAGACGACACTCTGTGTCGTCTCTGTGTTGTCGTCTCTGTCGACACAGAGACGACACAGAGACGACACAGAGACGACACAGAGACGGCACAGAGACGACACAGAGACGACAGAGACGACACAGAGACGACACAGAGACGACGACACAGAGACGACACAGAGACGACACAGAGACGACACAGAGACGACACAGACACAGAGACGACACAGAGACGACACAGACACAGAGACGACACAGACACAGAGACGACACAGAGACGACTTTGTCGTCTCTGTGTCGTCTCTGTGTCGTCTCTGTGTCGTCTCTGTGTCGACACAGAGACGACACAGAGAGACGACACAGAGACGACACAGAGACGACACAGAGACGACACACAGAGAACGACACAGAGACGACACAGAGATGACGACACAGAGACGACACAGACACAGAGACGACACAGAGAGACGACACAGACGACACAGACGACAACAGAGACACGACGACTCTGTGTCGTCTCTGTGTCGTCTCTGTGTCAACACAGAGATGACACAGAGAGACGACACAGAGACGACACAGAGAACGACGACACAGAGACGGCACAGAGACGACAGAGAGACGACACAGAGACGACACAGACACAGAGACGACACAGAGACGACTCTCTGTGACGTCTCTGTGACACATAGAGACGACACAGAGACGACACAGAGACGACACAGAGACGACACTGAGACGTGTCGTCTCTCTGAGTCGTCTCTCAGAGTCGACACAGTGTCGACACAGAGACGACACAGAGAGATGACGACAGAGAGACGACACAGAGACGACACAGAGACGGCACAGAACACGAGACGACACAGAGACGACACAGAGACGAGACGAGACACAAGAGACGACACAGAGACGACGACTGTGAGTCGTCACAGAGACGACACAGACACAGAGACGACACACAGACGACTCTCTGTGTCGTCTCTGTGACACAGAGACGACAGAGACGACGACACAGAGACGACACAGAGACGACACAGAGACGACACAGAGACGACACAGAGACGACACAGAGACGAAACAGAGACACAGACGACACAGAGATGACACAGAGACGACACAGAGACGACACAGAGACGACACGACACAGAGACGACACAGAGACGACACAGAGAACGACACAGACACAGAGACGACACAGAGACGACTCTGTGTCGTCTCTGTGTGTCGTCTCTGTGTCGTCTCTCTGTCGTCACTGTGTCGACACAGAGACGACACAGAGAGACGACACAGAGACGACACAGAGACGACACAGAGACGGCACAGAGACGACACAGAGACGACACAGAGACGACGACAGAGAGACGACACAGAGACGACACAGAGAGACGACACAGAGACGACACAGAGACGACAGAGAGACGGACGAGACGACACAGAGACGACGACACAGAGACGACACAGAGACGACACAGAGACGACACACAGAGACACACAGACACAGAGACGACACAGAGACGACTCTGTGTTGTCTCTGTGTCGTCTCTGTGTCGACGCAGAGAGACGACACAGAGACGACACAGAGACGAGACGCACAGAAACGACACAGAGACGACGACACAGAGACGACGACACAGACACTACACAGACACAGAGACGACACAGAGACGACACAGAGACGACACAGAGACGAAACAGAGACGACACAGAGACGCACAGAGACGAACACAGAGACGACACAGAGACGACACAGACACATACACACAGAGACGACTCTCTGTGTCGTCTCTGTGTCGTCTCTCTGTGACATAGAGACGACACAGAGACGACACAGAGACGACACAGAGACGACACAGAGAGACGACACAGGAAAGATGACGACACAGAGACGACACAGAGACGACACAGAGACGACACAGAGACGACGACAGAGAGACGACACAGAGACGACACAGAGACGACACAGAGACGACACAGTCTTCAGAGACACAGAGACGACAGAGACGACACAGAGACAACGACACAGACACAGAGACGACACAGAGACACTCTGTGTCGTCTCTGTGTCGTCTCAGTGTCGTCTCTGTGTCACAGAGACGACACAGAGAGACGACACAGAGACGACACAGAGGTCGACACAGAGACGACACAGAGACGACAGAGACGAGAGACGACACAGACACAGAGACGACACAGAGACGACACAGAGACGACACAGAGACGACACAGAGACGACACAGAGAGACACACACAGAGACGACACAGAGACGACACAGAGACGACGACACAGAGACGACACAGAGACGACACAGACACGACGACGACACTGAGACGACACAGAGTCGTCTCTGTGTCGTCTCTGTGTCGACACAGAGACGACACAGAGAGACGACACAGAGACGACACACAGAGACGACACAGAGAGACGACACAGAGACGACACAGAGACGACACAGAGACGACACAGAGACGACACAGACACAGAGACGACACAGAGACGACACAGAGACGACACAGAGACGAACACAGAGACGACACAGAGAGACGACACAGAGAGACGACACAGAGACGACACAGAGACGAGACGACACAGACACGATCGTCTCAGAGTCGACTCTCTGTGTCGTCTCTGTGACACAGAGACTACACAGAGACACAGAGACGACACAGAGACGACACTCTGTGTCGTCTCTGTGTCGTCTCTGTGTCGTCTCTGTGTCGACACAGAGACGACACAGAGAGACGACACAGAGACGACACAGAGACGACACAGAGACGACACAGAGACGACACAGAGAGACACAGAGACGACACAGAGACACACAGAGACGACACAGAGACGACACAGAGACGACACAGACACAGAGACGACACAGAGACGACTCTCTGTATCGTCTCTGGGTCGTCTCTGTGACACAGAGACGACACAGAGAGGACACAGAGACGACACAGAGACGACACAGAGACGACACAGAGAGACGACACAGAGACGACACAGAGACGACACAGAGACGACGACACAGAGACGACACAGAGACGACACAGAGACGACACAGAGACGACGACGACAGAGACACAGAGACGACACAGAAACGACACGACACAGAGACGACACAGAGACGACTTGTCGTCTCTGTGTCGTCTCTGTGTCGTCTGTGTGTCGTCTCTGTGTCGTCTCTGTGTCGACACAGAGACGACACAGAGAGAGACGACGACACAGAGACGACACAGAGAGACGACACAGAGACGTGCACAGAGACGACACAGAGACGACACAGAGACGACGACAGAGAATGACACAGAGACGACAAGAGACACAGAGACGACACAGAGAGACGACACAGAGACGACACAGAGACGACACAGAGATGACACAGAGACGACACAGAGACGACGACACAGAGACACACAGAGACGACACAGACACACACAGAGACGAGACAGAGACGACACAGAGACGACACAGACTCTCTGTGTCGTCTCTGTGTCGTCTCTGTGACACACAGAGACGACACAGAGACGACACAGACACAGACACAGAGTGTCGACGACACAGAGACGACTCTGTGTCGTCTCTGTGTCGTTCTGTGACGACACAGAGACGACACAGAGAGACGACACAGAGACGACAACAGAGACGACACAGAGATGGCACAGAGACGACACAGAGACGACACAGAGACGAGACGACACAGAGACGACACAGAGACGACACAGACACAGAGACGTCACAGAGACGACACTGTGTCGTCTCTCGCTCGTCTCTGTGTCGACACAGAGACGACACAGAGAGACGACACAGAGACGACACACAGAGACGACACAGAGACGACACAGAGACGGACAAGAGACGACACAGAGACGACACAGAGACGACACAGAGACACAGAGACGACACAGAGACGACACAGAGACGACACAGACACAGAGACGACACAGAGACGACACAGAGACACACACAGAGACGACACACAGAGACGACTCTCTGTGTCGTCTCTGTGTCGTCTCTGTGTCGTCTCAGTGACACAGAGACGACACAGAGACGACACAGAGTGACACACAGAGACGACACAGAGACTCTGTGTCGTGTCTGTGTCGTCTCTGTGTCGACACAGAGACGACACAGAGACACAGAGACACACAGAGACGACACAGAGACGACAGAGACGTGTCGTCTTTGTCGTCGTCTCTGTGTCGTCGTTCTCTCTCTGTGTCGTCAGAGACGACACAGAGACGACACAGAGACGACACAGAGACGACACAGAGACGACACAGACGGACAGACGACACAGAGACGACACAGAGACGACACAGAGACGACACACACAGAGACGACACAGAGACAGAGACGACTCAGAGACGACACAGAGACGACACAGAGACGACGACACAGAGACGACACAGAGACGACACAGAGATGACACAGAGATGGCACAGAGACGACACAGAGACGACACAGAGACGACACAGAGACGACACAAGAGACTCACATGAGACGACACAGAGACGACACAGAGACGACACACAGAGACACGACACAGAGACGACACAGAGACGAACAGAGACGACTCTGTGTCGTCTCTGTGTCGTCTCTGTGCCGACACAGAGACGACAAAGAGAGACGACACAGAGACGACACAGAGACAACACAGAGACGACACAGTCTCTGACGACAAAGACGACAGAGAGACACTGTGTCGTCTCTGTGTCGTTCTCTGTGTCGACACAGAGACGACACAGAGAGACGACACAGAGACGACACAGAGACGTCACACAGAGAGAGACGACACAGAGACGACGAGACACAGAGACGACACAGAGACGACACAGAGACGACACAAAGACGACACAGAGACGACACAGACACAGAGACGACACAGAGACGACTCTGTCTGTGTCGTCTCTGTGTCGTGTCTTTGTCGTCTCTGTGTCGACAGAGACGACACAGAGACGACACAGACACAGAGACGACACAGAGAGACGACACAGAGACGACACACAGAGACGACACAGAGACAAAACAGAGACGACACAGAGACGACACAGAGACGACACAGAGACGACACAGAGACGACTCTCTGTGTCACTCTGTGACACAGAGACGACACAGACACAGATACGACTCTGTGTCGTCTCTGTGTCGTCTCTGTGTCGACACAGAGACGACACAGAGAGACGACACAGAGACGACACAGAGACAACGACAGAGACGACACTCACAGAGACGACTCTGTGTCGTCACTGTGTCGTCTCTGTTGTCGACACAGAGACGACACAGAGAGACGACACAGAGACGACACAGAGACGGACACAGAGAAGACACAGAGACGACGACAGAGACGACACAGAGACGACACAGAGATGACACAGAGACGACGAGACGACACAGAGACGACACAGAGACACACAGAGACGACACAGAGACGACAAAGACACAGAGACGACTCTGTGTCGTCTCTGTCTCTGTGTTGTCTCTTGTCGACACAGAGACGACACAGAGACGACACAGAGACGGCACAGAGAGACGGCACAGAGAAGACACAGAGACGACGACAAGAGAGACGACACAGAGACGACAGAGAGACGACGACACAGAGACGACACAGAGACGACACAGAGACGACACAGAGACGACACAGAGAAGACACAGAGACGACGACAATGAGACGACACAGAGACGACACAGAGACGACACAGAGACGACACAGAGACGACACAGACACAGAGACGACACAGAGAGACGACACAGAGACGACACAGAGACGACACAGAGACGGCACAGAGACAACACAGAGACGACACAGAGACGACACAGAGACGACAAAGACACGACACAGAGACGACACAGAGACGTCGTCTCTGTGTCGTCTCTGTGTCGTCTCTTTGTCGTCTCTGTGTCGTCTCTGTGTCTGTGTCGTCTCTGTGTCGTTCTGTGTCGACTCTGTGTCTCTCTGTCATCTCTGTGTCGACACAGAGACGACACAGAGACGACACAGAGTCGTCTCTGTGTCGTCTCTGTGTCTGTGTCGTCTCTGTGTCACAGTCTCTGTGTCGTCTCTGTGTCGTCGTCTCTGTGTCGTCTCTGTGTAGTCTCTGTGCCGTCTCTGTGTCGTCTCTGTGTCGTCTCTGTGTCGTCTCTCTGTGTCGTCTCTGTTTCGTCTCTGTGTCGACACACAAAGAGACGACACAGAGACGACACAGAGTCGTCTCTGTGTCGTCTCTGTGTCTTTGTCGTCTCTGTGTCGTCTCTGTTTCGTCTCTGTGTCGTCTATGTGTCGTCTGTCTCTGTGTCGTGTCGTCTCTGTGTCGTCTCTCTGTCGAGACTCTCTGTGTCGACACAGAGACGACAATGAGACGACACAGAGTCGTCTCTGTGTCGTTTCTGTGTCTGTGTCGTCTCTGTGTCGTCTCTGTGTCGTCTCTCTGTCATCTCTGTGTCGACACAGAGACGACAATGAGACGACACAGAGTCGTCTCTGTGTCGTCTCTGTGTCTGTGTCGTCTCTGTGTCGTCTCTGTGTCTGTTTTCGTCTCTGTGTCGTCTCTGTGTTGTCTCTGTGTCGTCTCTCTGTCGTGTCTCTGTGTAGTCTCTGTGTAGTCTCTGTGCGTCTCTGTGTCGTCTCTGTGTCGTCTCTGTGTCGTCTCTCTGTGTCGTCTCTGTGTCGTCTCTGTGTCGACACACAGAGAACAACACAGAGACGACACAGAGTCGTCTCTGTGTCGTCTCTGTGTCGTCTCTGTTTCGTCTCTGTGTCGTCTCTGTGTCGTCTCTCTGTGTCGTCTCTGTGTCGTCGCTGTGTCATCTCTGTGTCATCTCTGTGTCGTCTCTGTGTCGTCTCTGTGTCGTCTCTGTGTCGTCGTCTCTGTGTCATCTCTGTGTCGTCTTTGTGCGTCTCTGTGTCGTCGACACAGAGTGTCGTCTCTGTGTCGTCTCTCTGTGTCGTCTCTGTATCGTCTCTGTGTCGATACACAGATGACACAGAGACGACACAGAGTCGTCTCTGTGTCGTCTCTGTGTTGTCTCTCTGTGTCGTCTCTAAGTCGTTTCTGTGTCATCTCTGTGTCGTCTCTGTGTCGTCGTCGTCACAGTGTCGACTCTGTGTCGTCTTTCTGTGCCGTCTCTGTGTCGTCTCTGTGTCGTCTCTGTGTCGTCTCTCTGTGTCGTCTCTGTATCGTCTCTAGTCGATACACAGATGACACAGAGACGACACAGAGTCGTCTCTGTGTCGTCTCTGTGTCGTCTCTCTGTGTCGTCTCTGTGTCACAGAGACGACACAGAGACGACACAGAGACGACACAGAGACGGCACAGAGACGACACAGAGACGGCACAGAGACGACACAGAGACGAAACAGAGACGACGACACAGAGATGACACAGAGACGACACAGAGACGACACAGAGACGACACAGACACAGACGACACACAGAGACGACACAGAGACGACACAGAACGTCGACACACAGAGACGTCACAGAGAGAGACGACACAGAGACGACTCTGTGTCGACACTGTGACACAGACAGAGTCTGTCGTCTCTGTGTGTCGTCTCTGTGTCTCTGTGTCGTCTCTGTCTGTGTCAACACAGAGACGACACAGAGAGACGACACAGAGACGACACAGAGAGGTGACACAGAGACGGCACAGAGACGACACAGAGAGACGACACAGAGATGACGACACAGAGACGACACAGAGACGACACAGAGAGACGACACAGAGACGACACAGAGACGACACAGAGACGACACGGAGACGACACAGAGACACAGAACAGAGACGACACAGACACAGAGACGACACAGAGACGACTCTGTGTTGTCTCTGTGTCGTCTCTGTGTCGACACAGAGAGACGACACAGAGACGACACAGAGACAGGCACACACAACGACACAGAGACGACACAGAGACGACGACATAGAGACGACACAGAGACTACACAGACACAGAGACGACACAGAGACGACACAGAGACGACACAGAGACGGCACAGAGACGACACAGAGACGTCACAGAGACGAAACAGAGACGACACAGAGACGACACAGACACGATATGACACAGAGACGACTCTGTGTCGTCTCTGTGTCGTCTCTGTGACATAGAGACGACACAGAGACGACACAGAGACGAAACAGACACAGAGTCGACTCAGAGACGACTCTGTGTCGTCTCTGTGTCGTCTCTTTGTCGTCTCTGTGTCGACACAGAGACGACACAGAGAGACGACACAGAGACGACACACAGAGACGGCACAGAGACGACACAGAGACGACACAGGAAGAAGACACAGAGACGACACAGAGACGACACGGAGACGTCGATACGTCAGAGACGACACAGACACAGAGACGACACAGAACGACGTCTCTCCGTGTCGTCTCTGTGTTCGTCACAGAGACGACACAGAGAGATACAGAGACGACACAGAGACGGCACAGAGACGACTCAGAGACGGCACAGAGACGACACAGAGACGACATCTGAGACGACGACACAGAGATGACACAGAGACGACACAGAGACGACACGGAGACGACACAGACACAGAGACGACACAGAGACGACACAGAGAAACGACACAGACACAGAGACGACACAGAGACGACTCTTTGTCGTCTCTGTGTCGTCTCTGTGTCGTCTCTGTGTCGTCTCTGTGTCGACACAGAGACGACACAGAGAGACGACACAGAGACGACAAAGACGCGACACAGAGACGGCACAGAGACGACACAGAGACGACACAGAGATCGTCTCGACACAGAAACGACACAGAGACGACACAGACACAGAGACGACACAGAGAAACGACACAGAGACGACATAGAGACGACACAGAGACGGCACAGAAACGACACAGAGACGACGAGACACAGAGATGACACAGAGACGACACAGACGACAGAGACCACGCAGAGACGACTCTCTGTGTCGTCTCTGTGTGGTTGTCTCTTTGACACAGAGACGACACAGACACACAGAGACGACACAGAGACGACTCTGTGTCGTCTCTGTGTCGTCTCTGTGTCGTTTCTGTGTCGACACGGAGACAACGACAGAGAGACGACACAGAGACGACAGAGACGACACAGAGACACGACACAGAGATGGCACAGAGACGACACAGAGACGACACAGAGACGACACACAGAGACGACACAGAGACGACACAGACATAGAGACGACACAGAGACGACTCTCTGTGTCGTCTCTGTCTCTGTCGTCTCTGTGTCGACAAAGAGACGACACAGAGAGACGACACGGAGACCACACAGAGAAACACACAGAGACGACACAGAACGGCAAAGAGACGACACAGAGACGACACAGAGACGACGACACAGAGACGACACAGAGACGACACAAAGACGACAGAGAGACGACACAGACACAGAGACGACACAGAGACGACTCTGTGTCGTCTCTTTGTCGTGTCTGTGTCGTCTCTGTGACACAGAGACGACAAAGATACAGAGATGACACAGAGATGACTCTGTGTCGTGTCTGTGTCGTCTCTGTGTTGACACAGAGACGACACAGAGACGACACAGAGACAACACAGACACAAAAACAACACAGAGACGACTCTGTGTCACAGAGACGACACAGTGTCGTCTCTGTGTCGTCTCTGTGTCGTCTCTGTGTCGAAACAGAGACGACACAGAGAGACGACACGGAGACGACACAGAGATGACACAGAGACGACACAGAGACGGCACAGAGACAGACACAACACAGAGACGACACAGAGACGACGACACAGAGACGACCCAGAGACGACACAGAGACGACACAGACACAGAGATGACACAGAGACGACTCTGTGTCGTCTCTGTGTCGTCTCTGTGTCGACACAGAGACGACACAGAGAGACGACACAGAGACGACACAGAGATGACACAGAGACGGCACAGAGACGACACATAGACGGCACAGAGACGACACAGAGATGACACAAAGACTACAATAAAGAGACGACACAGAGACGACACAGAGATGACACAGACACAGAGACGACACAGAGACGACACAGAAACAGAGACGACTCTGTGTCGTCTCTGTGTCGTCTCTGTGCCGACACAGAGACGACAAAGAGAGACGACACAGAGACGACACAGAGACAACACAGAGACGACACGGAGACGACAAAGACACAGAGACGACTCTGTGTGTCGTCTCTGTGTCGTGTCTTTGTCGTCTCTGTGTGATACAGAGACGACACAGAGGCGACACAGACACAGAGACGACACAGAGAGACACAGACACAGAGACGACACAGAGACGACACAGAGACGGACAGAGACAAAACAGAGACGACACAAAGACGACAAAACACAGAGACGACACAGACACAGATGCGACTCTGTGTCGTCTCTGTGTCGTCTCTGTGTCGACACAGAGACGACACAGAGAGACGACACAGAGACGACACAGAGAGACGACACAGAGAGACGACACAGAGACACAGACACAGACGACTCTGTGTCGTCTCTGTGTCGTCTTTGTGTCGACACAGAGACGACACAGAGAGACGACACACAGAGACGACACAGAGACGGCACAGAGAAGACACGGAGACGACGACAAGGAGACGACACAGAGACGACACAGAGATGACACAGAGACGACGACACAGAGACGACACAGAGACAAAACAGAACGACATGAGACGACGACACAGAGACGACTCTGTGTCGTCTCTGTGTTGTCTCTTTGTCGACGACACCAGAGACGACACAGAGAGAGAGACGACACAGAGACGACGACACAGAGGACGACACACAGAGACGAGAGACAGACACAGAGACGACGACAAGGAGACGACACACAGAGACGACACAGAGATGACACAGATGACGACACAGAGACGACACAAGAGACACAGAGACGACACAGAGACACACAGACACAGAGATGACACAGAGACGTCTCTGTGTCGTCTCTGTGTCGTGTCTTTGTCGTCTCTTTTATACAGAGACGACACAGAGACGACACAGACACAGAGACGACACAGAAAGACGACACAGAGACGACACAGAGACGGCACAGAGACAAAACAGAGACGACACAGAGACGACACAGAGACGACAAAGACACAGAGACGACACAGACACAGATACGACTCTGTGTCGTCTCTGTGTCGTCGTCTCTGTGTCGTCAGAGACTGTGAGAGATGACACAGAGACGACACAGAGACGACACAGAGACGTCGTCTCTGTGTCGTCTCTGTCTGTGTCGTCTCTGTGTCGTCGTCTCTGTGTTGTCTCTGTGTAGTCTCTGTGCCGTCTCTGTGTCGTCTCTCTGTCATCTCTGTGTTGACACAGCGAGACGACACAGAGACGACACAGAGTCGTCTCTGTGTCGTCTCTGTGTCTGTGTCGTCTCTGTGTCTGTGTCGTCTCTGTGTCTCTCTGTGTCGTCGTCTCTGTGTCGTCTCTCTGTGTGGTCTCTGTGCCGTCTCTGTGTCGTCTCTGTGTCGTCTCTGTGTCGTCTCTCTGTGTCGTCTCTGTGTCGTCTCTGTGTCGACACACAAACACACAGAGACGACACAGAGTCGTCTCTGTGTTGTCTCTGTGTCTTTGTCGTCTCTGTGTCGTCTCTGTTTCGTCTCTGTGTCGTCTATGTGTCGTCTCTGTGTCGTCTCTGTGTGTCGTCGCTGTGTGATCTCTGTGTCATCTCTGTGTCGTCTCTGTGTCGTCTCTGTGTCGTCGTCTCTGTGTCATCTCTGTGTCGTCTTTGTGCAGTCTCTGTGTCGTTTCTGTGTCGTCTCTGTGTCGTCTCTGTGTCGTCTCTCTCTGTGTCGTCTCTGTGTCGTCTCTGTGTCGATACACAGATGACGACACAGAGACGACACAGAGTCGTCTCTGTGTCGTCTCTGTGTCTGTGTCTTCTCTGTGTCGTCTCTGTTGCGTCTCTGTGTCGTCTATGTGCAGTCTCTGTGTCACAGAGACGACACAGAGAGGACAGAGAAAAGTCGTCTCAGTGTCGTACCTGTGTCTGTGTCGTCTCTGTGTCGACTCTGTGCCGTATCTGTGACTCTGTGTCGTCTCTGTGTCGTCTCTGTATCGCCTCTGTGTCGACACAGAGACGACACAGAGACGACACAGAGTCGTCTCTGTGTCTGTGTCGTCTCTCTGTCGTCTCTGTGTAGTCTCACAGAGATGTCGACACAGAGACGACACAGAGAGATGACACAGAGACGACACAGAGACGACACAGAGTCGTCTCTGTGTCGTTCCTGTGTCTGTGTCGTCTCTGTGTCTGTGTCGTCTCTGTGTCGTCTCTGTGTCGTCGTGTCGTTCTCTGTGTTGTCTCTGTGTAGTCTCTGTGCTGTCTCTGTTTCGTCTCTCTGTCATCTCTGTGTCGACACAGCGACGACAATGAGATGACACAGAGTCACTCTGTGTCGTCTCTGTGTCTGTGTCGTCTTGTTCTGTGTCGTCTCTGTGTCGTCTCTGTGTCGTCGTCTCTGTGTCGTCTCTGTGTGTCGTCATCTGTGTATCGACACAGAGACGACACAGAGACGACACAGAGACGACACAGAGACTGCACAAAGACGACACAGAGATGACACAGAGACGACGACACAGAGACGACACAGAGACGACACAGAGATGACACAGAGATCACACAGCGACGACACAGAGACAACACAGAGACGACACAGAGTCGTCTCTGTGTCGTCTCTGTGTCTTTTGTCGTCTCTGTGTCGTCTCTGTTTCGTCTCTGTGTCGTCTATGTGTCGTCTCTGTGTCGTCTCTGTGTCGTCGCTGTGTGATCTCTGTGTCATCTCTGTGTCGTCTCTGTGTCGTCTCTGTGTCGTCGTCTCTGTGTCATCTCTGTGTCGTCTTTGTGCAGTCTCTGTGTCGTCTCTGTGTCGTCTCTGTGTCGTCTCTGTGTCGTCTCTCTGTGTCGTCTCTCTGTGTCGTCTCTGTGTCCGTCTCTGTGTCGACGCACACAGACGACACAGAGACGACACAGAGTCGTCTCTGTGTCGTCTCTGTGTCGTGTCTCTCTGTGTCGTCTCTGTTTTCGTCTCTGTGTCGTATAGTGCAGACTGTGTCACAGAGACGACAAAAAAAGTCGTCTCTGTGTCGTACGACACTGTGTCTGTGTCGTCTCTGTGTCGGCTCTGTGCCGTATCTGTGTCGTCCTCGTCTCTGTGTCGTCTCTGTGTCGCCTGTTCTGTGACAAAGAGACACAGAGACGACACAGAGTCGTCTCTGTGTCTGTGTCGTCTCTCTGTCGTCTTTGTGTTGTCTCTGTGTCGTCGTCTCTGTGTCGTCTCTGTGTCTTCTCTGTGTCGTCTCTGTGTCGTATCTGTGTCGTCTCTGTGCCGTCTCTGTATCGTCTCTGTGTTGTCTCTGTGTCGTCTCTGTGTCTTCTCTCTGTGTCGTCTCTGTGTTGACACAGAGACGACACAGAGACGACACAGAGACGACACAGACACAGAGACGACACAGAGAAACGAAACAGAGACAACATAGAGACGACACAGAGACGGCACAGAAACGACACAGAGACGACGACACAGAGATGACACAGAGACGACACAGACACAGAGACCACGCAGAGACGACTCTCTGTGTCGTCTCTGTGTGGTCTCTTTGACACAGAGACGACACAGAGAACGACACAGACACAAAGACGACACAGAGACGACTCTGTGTCGTCTCTGTGTCGTCTCTGTGTCGTTTCTGTGTCGACACGGAGACAACACAGAGAGACGACACAGAGGACGACACAGAGACGACACACAGAGATGGCACAGAGACGACACAGAGACGACGACACAGAGACGACACAGAGACGACCGTCAGACATAGAGACGACACAGAGACGACTCTCTGTGTCGTCTCTGTCTCGTCTCTGTGTCGACAAAGAGTACGACACAGAGAGACGACACGGAGACCACACAGAGAAGAGACACAGAGACGACACAGAAACGGCAAAGAGACGAAACAGAGACGACACAGAGACGACGACATAGAGGGACGTGACACAGAGACGACACAAAGACGACAGAGAGACGACACAGACACAGAGACGACACAGAGACGACTCTGTGTCGTCTCTTTGTCGTGTCTGTGTCGTCTCTGTGACACAGAGACGACACAGATACAGAGTGACACAGAGATGACTCTGTGTCGTGTCTGTGTCGTCTCTGTGTTGACACAGAGACGACACAGAGACGACACGAGAGACAACACAGACACAGAAACAACACAGAGACGACTCTGTGTCGTCTCTGTTCGTCTCTGTGTCGAAACAGAGACGACACAGAGAGACGACACGGAGACGACCACAGAGATGACAGAGACGACACAGAGACGGCACAGAGACAACACCAGAGACGACACAGGGACGGACGACACCCAGAGACGACCAGAGAGACGGACACAGAGACTACCACAGACACAGAGATGACACAGAGACG
>CM051258.1:67313270-67732270 GCA_027921565.1 Artemia sinica
GACAAAGAGAGAGAGAACATAGAGACGACACAGAGACGACACAGAGACGACACAGAGACGGCACAGAGACGACACAGAGACGACGACACAGAGACGACACTAGACGACATAGAGATGACACTGAGAAGACACAGAGACGACACAGACACAGAGACGACACAGAGACGACACAGACACAGAGACGACACAGAGACGACTCTGGGTCGTCTCAGTGTCGTCTCTGTGTCGTCTCTGTGTCAAACAGAGACGACACAGAGAGACGACACAGAGACGACACAGAGACGACACAGAGACGACACAGAGACGACACAGAGACGACGACACAGAGACGACACAGAGACGACACAGACACAGAGACGACATAGAGACGACTCTCTGTGTCGTCTCTGTGTCGACACAGAGACGACATAGAGAGACGACACAGAGACGACACAGAGACGGCACAGAGAAGACACAGAGACAACACTGAGACGACGCAGACACAGAGACGACACAGAGACGACTCTGTGTCGTCTCTGTGTCGACACAGAGACGACACAGAGAGAGGACACAGAGAGACGACACAGAGACGACACAAGAGACGACACAGGGACGACACAGAGACGGCACAGAGACGGCAGAGAGACGACACAGAGACGACGACACAGAGACGACACAGAGAAGACACAGAGACGGCAAAGAGACGACACAGAGACGACACAGAGACGACGACATAGAGACAACACAGAGACGACACAGAGACGACTAAGACACAGAGACGACACAGAGACGGCACAGAGACGACACAGAGACGACAAAGAGACGACACAGACACAGAGACGACACAGAGACGACAAAGAGACGGCACGGAGACGACACAGAGACGACACAGAGACGACGACACAGAGACGACACAGAGACGACACAGAGACGACACAGACACAGAGACGACCCAGACACAGAGACGACAAAGAGACGACTCTGTGTCGTCTCTCTGTCGTCTCTGTGACACAGAGACGACACAGAGACGCCACAGACACAGAGACGACACAGAGACGGCACAGAGATGACACAGAGACGACACAGAGACGACGACACAGGGACGACACAGAGACGACACAGAGACGACACAGACACAGAAACGACACAGAGACGACTCTGTGTCGTCTCTGTGTCGACACAGAGACGACACAGAGAGACGACACAGAGACGACACAGAGACGACACAGAGACGACACAGAGACGGCACAGAGAGGACACAGAGACGTGTGTCGCCTCTGTGTCGCCTCTGTGTCGTCTCTGTGTCGACACAGAGATGACAAAGAGAGATGACACAGAGACGACACAGAGACGACACAGGGACGACACAGAGACGACGACACAGAGACGACACAGAGACGACACAGACACAGAGACGACGCAGAGACGACAAAGAAACAGACACGACTCTGTGTCGTTTCTGTGTCGTCTCTTTGTCGTCTCTGTGTCGACAAAGAGACACAGAGAGACGACACAGAGACGACACAGAGACGGCACAGAGACGACGAAACAGAGACGACACAGAGACGACACAGAGACGACACAGAGACGACACAGATACGACACAGAGACGACACAGAGACGATACAGAGACGGCACAGAGACGACACAGATACGACACAGAGACGACACAGAGAAGACACAGAGACGACTCTCTCTGTCGTCTCTGTGTCGTCTCTGTGACACAGAGACGACACAGATACAGAGACGACACAGAGACGACTCTGTGTCGTCTCTGTGTCGTATCTGTGTCGTCTGTGTGTCGTCTCTAAGTCGACACAGAGACGGCACAGAGAGACGACACAGAGACGACACAGAGAAGACACAGACACGACACAGAGGACGCACAGAGACGACACAAAGATGACACAGTGACGACGACACAGAGACGACACAGAGACGACACAGAGACGACACAGAGACGACACAGAGACGACACAGAGACGACACAGATACGGCACAGAGCCGACACAGAGACGACATAGACACAGGTACGACACAGAGACGACTCGTTGTGTCGTCTCTGTGTCGTCTCTGTGACAAAGAGACTGCACATATACGACACAGAGACGCAACAGAGACAACACAGAGACGACAAAGACACAGAGACGACACAGAGACGACTCTGTGTCATCTCTGTGTTGTTTGTGTGTCGACACAGAGACGACAAAGAGACGACACAGAGAGACAACACAGAGACGACACAGAGACGACAAAGAGACGGCACAGAGACGACACAGAGACGACACAGAGACGACGACACAGAGACGTCACAGAGACGACACAGAGACGACACAGACACAGAGACGACACAGAGACGACACAGACACAGAGACGACACAGAGACGACACAGAGACGACAAAGACACAGAGACGACACAGAGACGACTCTGTGTCGTCTCTTTGTCGTCTCTGTGTCGTCTCTCTGTGTCGTTTCTGTGTCGACACAGAGACGACACAGAGACGACACAGAGTCGTATCTGTGTCTGTGTCGTCTCTGTGTCTTTGTTGTCTCTGTGTCGTCTCTGTGTCGTCTCTGTTTTGTCTCTGTGCCGTCTCTGTGTCGTCTCTTTGTCGTCTCTGTGTCGTCTCTGTGTCGTCTCTCTGTGTCGTCTCTGTGTCTGTGTCGTCTCTGTGTCGTCTATGTATCACAGAGACGACAAAGACACGACACAGAGACGACACAGAGAGTCGTCTCTGTGTCGTCTCTGTGTCTGTGTCGTCTCTGTGTCGTCTTTGTGTTATCTCTGTGTCGTCTCTTTGTCGTCTCCTTGTCTTCGTCTCTGTGTCTTCTCTGTGCCGTCTCTGTGTCGTCTCTGTGTCGTCTCTCTGTGTCGTCTCTGTGTCGACAAAGAGACGACACAGAGACGACACAGAGTCGTCTCTGTGTCTTTGTCGTCTCCGTGTCGTCTCTGTGTCGTCTCTGTGTCGTTGTCTCTTTGTCGTCTCTGTGTCGTCTCTGTGCGAGTCTCTGTGTCGTCTCTGTGTCGTCTGTCTGTCGTCTCTGTGTCGTCTCTCTTTGTCGTCTCTGTGTCGGCACAGAGACGACGCAGAGACGACACAGAGTCGTCTCTGTTTCTGTGTCGTCTCTGTGTCGTCTCTGTGTCTGTGTCATCTCTGTGTCATCTCTGTGTCGTCTCTTTATTGTAGTCTTTGTGTCGTCTCTGTGTCGTCTCTGTGCCGTCTCTGTGTCGTCTCTGTGCCGTCTCTGTGTCGTCTCTGTGTCGTCTCTGTGTCGTCTCTCTGTGTCGTCTCTGTGTCGACACAGAGACGACACAGAGACGACACAGAGTCGTCTCTGTGTCATCTCTGTGTCTGTGTCGTCTCTGTGTCGTCTCTATGTCGTCTCTGGGTCGTCTCTGTGTCGTCGTCTCTGTGTCGTCTCTGTGTCGTCTCTGTGCCGTCTCTGTGTCGTCTCTGTGTCATCTCTGTGTCGTGTCTGTGTCGCCTCTCTGTGTCGTCTCTGTTTCGACACAGAGACGAACAGAGACGACACAGAGACGACACAAAGACGACACAGAGTCGTCTCTGTGTTGTTTCTGTGTCTGTGTTGTCTCTGTGTCGTCTCTGTGTCGTCTCTGTGTCGTCTCTGTGTCAACACAGAGACGACACAGAGACGACAAAGACACAACACAGAGTCGTCTCTGTGTCATATCTGTATCTGTGTCGTCTCTGTATCGTCTCTGTGTCACAGAGACGACACAGACACGACACAGAGACGACACAGAGAGTCGTCTCTGTGTCGTCTCTGTGTATGTGTCGTCTCTCTGTCGTCTTTGTGTCGTCTCTGTGTCGTCTCTGTATCGTCTCTGTGTCGTCGTCTCTGTGTCGTCTCTGTGTCGTCTCTGTGCCGTTTCTGTGTCGTCTCTGTGTCTTCTCTGTGTGGTCTCTGTGTCGTCTCTCTGTGTCGTCTCTTTGTCGACACAGAGACGAGACAGAGACGACACAGAGAGTCGTCTCTGTGTCGTCTCTATGTCTGTGTCGTCTCTGTGTCGTCGTCTCTGTGTCGTCTCTGTGTCGTCTCTGTGTCGTCTCTGTGCCATCTCTGTGTCGTCTCTGTGTCGTCTCTTTGTCGTCTCTCTGTGTTGTCTCTGTGTCGACACAGAAACGACACAGAGACGACACAGAGACGACAGAGAGTCGTCTCTGTGTCGTCTCTGTGTCTGTGTCGTCTCTGTGTCGTCTCTGTGTCACAGAGACCACACAGAGACGACACAGAGACGACACAGAGACGACACAGAGACGACACAGAGACGGCACAGAGACGACACAGAGACGACACAGAGTCGACGACACAGAGACGACACAGAGACGACACAGACACAGACACGACACAGAGACGACACAGAGACGACACAGACACAGAGACGACACAGAGACGACTCTGTGTCGTCTCTGTGTCGACACAGAGACGACACAGAGAGACGACACAGAGAGACGACACAGAGACGACACAGAGACGGCACAGAGACAACACAGAGACGACGACACAGAGACGACACAGACACAGAAACGACACAGAGACGACTCTCTGTTTCGTCTCTGTGTCGTCTCTGTGAGACAGACACGACACAGAGACGACACAGAGACGACACAGAGACGACACAGAGACGGCACAGAGATGACACAGAGACGACACAGAGACGACGACACAGACACAGAAACGACACAGAGACGACACAGACACAGAGACGACACAGAGACGGCACAGAGACAACACAGAGACGACGACACAGAGACGACTCAGACACAGAAACGACACAGAGACGACTCTCTTTGTCCTCTCTGTGTCGTCTCTGTGTCGTCTCTATGTCGTCTCGGTGTCGTCGTCTCTGTGTCGTCTCTGTGTCATCTCTGTGCCGTCCCTGTGTCGTCTCTGTGTCGGCTCTGTGTCGTTTCTGTGTCGTCTCTCTGTTTCGTCTCTGTGTCGTCTCTGTGTCGACACAGAGACGACACACAGAGACGACACAGAGACAACACAGAGACGACACAGAGACGGCACAGAGATGACACAGAGACGACACAGAGACGACGACACAGAGACGACACAGAGACGACACGGACACAGAGACGACACAGAGACGACACAGACACAGAGACGACACAGAAACGATACAGAGACGGCACAGAGACGACACAGAGACGACACAGAGACGACGACACAAAGACAACACAGACGCGACATAGAGACGACACAGAGACGACACAGAGACGACACAGAGACGACACAGAGTCGTCTATGTGTCGTCTCTGTGTTGACACAGAGACGACACAGAGAGACGACACAGAGACGACACAGAGACGACACAGAGACGGCACAGAGACGACACAGAGACGACACAGAGACGACGAGACAGAGACGACACAGAGACGACACAGAGACGACACAGACACAGAGACGACACAGAGAGACGACACAGAGACGACACAGAGATGACATAGAGACGGCACAGAGACGACACAGAGACGACACAGAGACGACACAGAGTCATCTCTGTGTCGTCTCTGTGTCTGTGTCGTCTCTGTGTTGTCTCTGTGCCGTCGTCTCAGTGTCGTCTCTGTGTCGTCTCTGTGCCGTCTCTGTGTCGTCTCTGTATCGTCTCTGTGTCGTCTCTGTGTCTGTGACGACACAGAGACGAAATCGACACAGAGACGACACAGAGACGACACAGAGTCGTCTCTGTGTCTGTGTCGTCTCTGTGTCGTCTCTGTGTTGTCTCTGTGTCGTCGTCTCTGTGTCATCTCTGTGTCGTCTCTGTGCGTTCTCTGTGTCGTCTCTGTGTCTTCTCTGTGTTGTCTCTGTGTCGTATCTGTGTCGTCTGTGTGTCGTCTCTATGTCGACACAGAGACGGCACAGAGAGACGACACAGAGACGACACAGAGAAGAAACAGAGACGACACAGAGAACGCACAGAGACGACACAGAGACGACACAGAGACGACGACACAGAGACAACACAGAGACGACACAGAGACGACACAGAGACGACACAGAGACGACACAGATACGGCACAGAGCCGACACAGAGACGACACAGACACAGGTACGACACAGAGACGACTTTTTTTGTCCTCTCTGTGTCGTCTCTGTGACACAGAGACTGCACATATACGACACAGAGACGCAACAGAGACGACACAGAGACGACACAGAGACGACTCTGTGTCGTCTCTGTGTCATCTGTGTATCGACACAGAGACGACACAGAGACGACACAGAGAGACGACACAGAGACGACACAGTGACGACACAGAGACGACACAGAGACGGCACAGAGACGACACAGAGATGACACAGAGACGACGACACAGAGACGACACAGAGACGACACAGAGACGACACAGAGATGACACAGAGATGACACAGCGACGACACAGAGACGACACAGAGACGACACATAGACGACACAGAGACGAAACAGAGACGACACAGAGACGACAAAGACACAGAGACGACACAGAGACGACTCTGTGTCGTCTCTGTGTTGTTTGTGTGTCGACACAGAGAAGACACAGAGACGACACAGAGACGACACAGAGACGACACAGAGACGACACAGAGACGGCACAGAGACTACACAGAGACGACACAGAGACGACGACACAGAGACGACACAGAGACGACACAGACACAGAGACGACACAGAGACGACACAGACAAACAAACGACACAGAGACTACTCTGTGTCGTCTCATTGTCGTCTCTGTGTCGACACAGAGATGACAGAGAGACGACAAAGAGACGACACAGAGACGACACAGACACAGAGACGACACAGAGACGACACAGAGACGACACAGACACAGAGACGACACAGAGACGACTCTGTGTCGTCTCTGTGTTGTCTCTGTGTCGTCTCTCTGTGTCGTCTCTGTGTCGACACAGAGACGACACAGAGACGACACAGAGTCGTCTGTGTCGTCTCTGTGTCACAGAGACGACACAGAGAGTCGTCTCTGTGTCGTCTCTGTGTCGTCTCTGTGTCGTCTCTGTGTCGTCTCTGTTTTGTCTCTGTGCCGTCTCTGTGTCGTCTCTGTGTCGTCTCTGTGTCGTCTCTCTGTGTCGTCTCTGTGTCTGTGTCGTCTCTGTATCACAGAGACGACAAAGACACGACACAGAGACGACACAGAGAGTCGTCTCTGTGTTGTCTCTGTGTCGTCTCTGTGTCGACAACACAGAACGACGACACAGAGACGACACAGAGACGACACAGAGACGACACAGAGACGGCACAGAGACGACAGAGAGACGACACAGAGACGACACAGAGACGACGCAGAGACGACACAGAGTCGTCTCTGTGTTGTCTCTGTGTCGTCTCTTTGTCGACAACACAGAACGACGACGCAGAGACGACACAGAGACGGCACAGAGACGGCAAAGAGATGACACAGAGATGACACAGAGACGACGACACAGAGACGACACAGAGACGACACAGAGATGACACAAAGACAACACAGACACAGAGACGACACAGAGACGACACAGAGATGACGACATAGAACGACACAGAGACGACACAGAGACGACACAGAGACGAAACAGAGACGACACAGAGACGACACAGAGACGGCACAGAGACGACACAGAGACGACACAGAGACGACGACACAGAGACGACACAGAGACGACACAGAGAAGACCCAGAGACAACACAGAGACGACGACACAGAGACGACAAAGAGAGAACACAGAGACGACACAGACACAGAGACGACACAGACACAGAGACGACACAGAGACGACACAGACACAGAGACGACACAGAGACGACTCTGTGTCGTCTCTGTGTCGACACAGAGACGACACAGAGAGACGACACAGAGATGACACAGAGACGACAAAGACACAGAGACGACACAGAGATTACACTGTGTCGTCTCTGTGTCGTCTCTGTGTCGTCTCTGTGTCGAAACAGAGTCGACACAGAGAGAAGACACAGAGACGACACAGAGACGACACAGAGACGACACAGAGATGGCACAGAGATGACACAGAGACGATACAGAGACGACGACACAGAGACGACACAGACACAGAGACGACACAGAGACGACACAGAGACGACACAGACACAGAGACGACACAGAGACGACACAGAGACGACACAGAGACGGCACAGAGACGGCAGAGAGACGAAACAGAGACGACACAGAGACGACGACATAGAAACGACACAGAGACAACACAGAGACGACACAGAGACGACACAGAGACGACACAGATACGGCACAGATACGAAACAGAGACGACACAGAGACGACGACACAGAGACGACACAGAGACGACACAGACACAGAGACGACACAGACACAGAGACGAATCTGTGACGACACAACACAGAGAGAAGACACAGAGACGACACAGAGACGACACAGAGACGACACAGAGATGGCACAGAGATGACACAGAGACGACACAGAGATGACGACAAGAGACGACACAGACACGAGGTGACACAGAGACGAAACAGAGACGACACAGACAAAGAGACGACACAGAGACGACTCTGTGTCGTCTCTGTGTCGTCTCTGTGTCGGCACAGAGACGACACAGAGACGACGACACAGAGAGACGACACAGAGACGACACAGAGACGACACAGACACAGAGACGACACAGACACAGAGATGACACAGAGCCGACTCTGTGTGTCTCTGTGTCGACACAGAGATGACACAGAGAGACGACACAGAGACGACGTAGAGACGACACAGAGACGACACAGAGACGACACAGAGACGACACAGAGACGATACAGAGACGACACAGAGACGGCACAGAGACGACACAGAGACGACACTGAGACGACGGCACAGAGACAACACAGAGACGACACAGACACAGAGACGACACAGAGACGACACAGAGACGGCACAGAGACGACACAGAGACGACAACACAGAGACGACACAGAGGCGACACAGAGACGACACAGACACAGAGACGAAACAGAGACGACACAGAGACGACACAGAGACGACACAGAGACGGCACAGAGACGACACAGAGACGACACAGAGACGACACAGAGATGACACAGACACAGAGACGAAACAGAGACGACTCTGTGTCGTCTCTGTGTCGTCTCTGTGTCGAAACAGAGACGACACAGAGAGACGACACAGAGACAAAACAGAGACGACACAGAGACGGCACAGAGACGACACAGAGACGACACAGAGACGGCAGAGAGACGACACAGAGACGACGAGACAGAGACGACACAGAGGCGACACAGAGACGACAAAGACACAGAGACGACACAGAGACGACTCTGTGTCGTCTCTGTGTCGTCTCTGTGTCGTTTCTGTGTCGACACAGAGACGACACAGAGAGACGACACAGAGACGACACAGAGACGACACAGATACGGCACAGAGACGACACAGAGACGACACAGAGACGACGACACAGAGACGACACAGAGACGACACAGAGACGACACAGAGACGACACAGAGACTACACAGAGACGACGACACAGAGACGACACAGAGAGAACACAGAGACGACACAGACACAGAGACGACACAGAGATGACACAGAGAGAAGACACAGAGACGACACAGAGACGACACAGAGACGACATAGAGATAGCACAGAGATGACACAGAGACGACACAGAGACGACGACACAGAGACGACACGGAGACGACACAGAGACGACTCTCTGTGTCGTCTCTGTGTCATCTCTGTGACACAGAGACGACACAGACACAGAGAGACGACACAGAGACGACACAGAGACTACACAGAGACGACGACACAGAGACGACACAGAGACGACACAGAGACGACACAGACACAGAGACGACACAGAGACGACTCTCTGTGTCGTCTCTGTGTCGACACAGAGATGACACAGAGAGAAGACACAGAGACGACACAGAGACGACACAGAGACGACATAGAGATAGCACAGAGATGACACAGAGACGACACAGAGACGACGACACAGAGACGACACGGAGACAACACAGAGACGACTCTCAGTGTCGTCTCTGTGTCGTCTCTGTGCCGTCTCTGTGTCGTCTCTGTGTCGTCTCTGTGTCGTCTCTGTGTTGTCTCTGTGTCCTCTCTGTGTCGTCTCTCTAGACACAGAGTCGGCTCTGTGTAATCGCTGTGTCTGTGTCGTCTCTGTGTCTGTGTCGTCTCTGTGTCGTCTCTGTGTCGTCGTCTCTGCGTCCTCTCTGTGTCGTCTCTGTTTCATCTCTGTGTCGACTCAGAGACGAAACAGAGAGACGACACAGAGACGACACAGAGACGACACAGAGACGGCACAGAGACGACAAAGGGAAGACACAGAGACGACACACAGAGACGACACAGAGACGACACAGACACAGAGACGACACAGAGACGACACAGAGAGAGAACATAGAGACGACACAGAGACGACACAGAGACGACACAGAGACGGCACAGAGACGACACAGAGACGACCACACAGAGACGACACTAGACGACATAGAGACGACACAGAGACGACAAAGAGACGACACAGACACAGAGATGACACAGAGACGACACAGACACAGAGACGACACAGAGAGACGACACTGAGAAGACACAGAGACGACACAGACACAGAGACGACACAGAGACGACACAGAGACGACACAGACACAGAGACGACACAGAGACGACTCTGGGTCGTCTCAGTGTCGTCTCTGTGTCGCCTCTGTGTCGAAACAGAGACGACACAGAGAGACGACACAGAGACGACACAGAGACGACTGAGAAACGACACAGAGAAGACTAAGAGACGACGACACAGAGACGACACAGAGACGAAACAGAGACGACACAGACACAGAGACGACACAGAGACGACTCTCTGTGTCGTCTCTGTGTCGACACAGAGACGACACAGAGAGACGACACAGAGACGACACAGAGACGACACAGAGACGGCACAGAGACGACAGAGAGACGACACAGAGACGACGACACAGAGACGACACAGAGACGACACAGAGTCGTCTCTTTGTTGTCTCTGTGTCGTCTCTGTGTCGACAACACAGGACGACGACACAGAGACGACACAGAGACGACACAGAGACGGCACAGAGACCACAAAGATATGACAAAGAGATGACACAGAGACGACGACACAGAGACAACACAGAGACAACAAAGACACAGAGACGACACAGAGAGACGAAACAGAGACAACACAGAGACGACACAGAGACGACACAGAGACGGCAAAGAGACGACACAGAGACGACACAGAGACGACGACATAGAAACGACACAGAGACGACACAGAGACGACTAAGACACAGAGACGACACAGAGACGACACAGAGACGACAAAGAGACGACACAGACACAGAGACGACACAGAGATGACTCTGTGTCGTCTCTGTGTCGTCTCTGTGTGGACACAGAGACGACACAGAGACGACACAGAGACTACAAAGAGACGGCATGGAGACGACACAGAGACGACACAGAGACGACTCTGTGTCGTCTCTGTGTCGTCTCTGTGACACAGAGACGACACAGAGACGCTACAGAGATGACACAGAGACGACACAGAGACGACGACACAGGGACGACACAGAGACGACACAGACACAGAAACGACACAGAGACGACTCTGTGTCGTCTCTGTGTCGACAGAGAGACGACACAGAGAGACGACACAGAGACGACACAGAGACGACACAGAGACGACACAGAGACGGCACAGAGAGGACACAGAGACGACACAGAGAGATGACACAGAGACGACACAGAGACGACACAGACACAGAGACGACACAGAGACGACTCTGTATCGTCTCTGTTTCGCCTCTGTGTCGTCTCTGTGTCGACACAGAGACGACACAGACACAGAGACGACACAGAGACGACAAAGAAACAGACACGACTCTGTGTCGTTTCTGTGTCGTCTCTTTGTCGTCTCTGTGTCGACACAGAGACACAGAGAGACGACAATGAGACGACACAGAGACGGCACAGAGACGACAAAGAGACGACACAGAGACGACGAAACAGAGACGACACAGAGACGACACAGAGACGACACAGAGACGACACAGACACAGAGACGACACAGAGACGACTCTGTGTCGTCTCTGTGTCGTCTCTGTGTCAACACAGAGACGACACAGAGAGACGACACAGAGACGACACAGAGACAACACAGAGACGACACAGAGACGACACAGAGACGACACAGAGACGACACAGAGACGACGACACAGAGACGACACAGAGACGACACAGAGACGACTCTGTGTCGTCTCTGTGTCGTATCTGTGTCGTCTGTGTGTCGTCTCTAAGTCGACACAGAGACGGCACAGAGAGACGACACAGAGACGACACAGAGAAGACACAGAGACGACACAGAGACAACACAGAGACGACAGAGAGACGACACAGACACAGAGACGACTCTGTGTCGTCTCTGTGAAGTCTCTCTGTCGACACAGAGGCGACACAGAGACGACACAGAGACGACACAGAGACGACACAGATACGGCACAGAGCCGACACAGAGACGACACAGACACAGGTACGACACAGAGACGACTTTTTGTCGTCTCTGTGTCGTCTCTGTGACACAGAGACTGCACATATACGACACAGAGACGCAACAGAGACGACACAGAGAAGACACAGACACAGAGACGACACAGAGACGACTCTGTGTCGTCTCTGTGTATCGACAACAGAGACGACACAGAGAGACGACACAGAGACGACACAGAGACGACACAGAGACTGCACAAAGACGACACAGAGATGACACAGAGACGACGACACAGAGACGACACAGAGACGACACAGAGATGACACAGAGATGACACAGCGACGACACAGAGACGACACAGAGACGACACATAGACGACACAGAGACGAAACAGAGACGACACAGAGACGACAAAGACACAGAGACGACACAGAGACGACTCTGTGTCGTCTCTGTGTTGTTTGTATGTCGACACAGAGACGACACAGAGACGACACAGAGAGACGACACAGAGACGACACAGAGACGACACAGAGAAGGCACAGAGACTACACAGAGACTACACAGAGACGACGACACAGAGACGACACAGAGACGACACAGAGACGACACAGACACAGAGACGACTCTGTGTCGTCTCATTGTCGTCTCTGTGTCGACACAGAGATGACAGAGAGACGACACAGAGACGACACAGAGACGACACAGAGACACAGAGACGACACAGAGACGACAAAGAGACGACACAGAGACGACTCTGTGTCGTCTCTGTGTCGTCTCTCTGTGTCGTCTCTGTGTCGACACAGAGACGACACAGAGACGACACAGAGTCGTATCTGTGTCTGTGTCGTCTCTGTGTCACAGAGACGACACAGAGAGTCGTCACAGTGTCGTCTCTGTGTCTTTGTCGTCTCTGTGTCGTCTCTGTGTCGTCTCTGTTTTGTCTCTCTGCCGTCTCTGTGTCGTCTCTGTGTCGTCTCTCTGTGTCGTCTCTGTGTCTGTGTCGTCTCTGTGTCGTCTCTGTATTACAGAGACGACAAAGACACGACACAGAGACGACACAGAGAGTCGTCTCTGTGTCGTCTCTGTGTCTGTGTCGTCTCTGTGTCGTCTTTGTCTCATCTCTGTGTCGTCTCTGTGTCGTCTCCTTGTCGTCGTCTCTTTGTCTTCTCTGTGCCGTCTCTGTGTCGTCTCTGTGTCGTCTCTCTGTGTCGTCTCTGTGTCGACAAAGAGACGACACAGAGACGACACAGAGTCATCTCTGTGTCTTTGTCGTCTCCGTGTCGTCTCTGTGTTGTCTCTGTGTCGTCTCTGTGTCGTCGTCTCTGTGTCGTCTCTGTGTCGTCTCCTTGTCGTCGTCTCTGTGTCTTCTCTGTGCCGTCTCTGTGTCGTCTCTGTGTCGTCTCTCTGTGTCGTCTCTGTGTCGACAAAGAGACAACACAGAGACGACACAGAGTCGTCTCTGTGTCTTTGTCATCTCCATGTCGTCTCTGTTTTGTCTCTGTGTCGTCTCTGTGTCGTCGTCTCTGTGTCATCTCTGTGTCGTCTCTGTGTCGTCTCCTTGTCGTCGTCTCTGTGTCTTCTCTGTGCCGTCTCTGTGTCGTCTCTGTGTCGTCTCTCTGTGTCGTCTCTGTGTCGACAAAGAGACGACACAGAGACGACACAGAGTCGTCTCTGTGTCTTTGTCGTCTCTGTGTCGTCTCTGTTTTGTCTCTGTGTCGTCTCTGTGTCGACACAGAGATGACACAGAGACGACACAGAGTCGTATCTGTGTCTGTGTCGTCTCTGTGTCACCGAGACGACACAGAGAGTCGTCTCTGTGTCGTCTCTGTGTCTTTGTCGTCTTTGTGTCGTCTCTGTGTCGTCTCTGTTTTGTCTCTGTGCCGTCTCTGTGTCGTCTCTCTGTCGTCTCTGTGTCGTCTCTCTGTGTCGTCTCTGCGTCTGTGTCGTCTCTGTGTCGTCTCTGTATCACAGAGACGACAAAGACACGACACAGAGACGACACAGAGAGTCGTCTCTGTGTCGTCTCTGTGTCGTCTTTTTGTCATCTCTATGTCGTCTCTGTGTCGTCTCCTTGTCGTCGTCTCTGTGTCTTCTCTGTGCCGTCTCTGTGTCGTCTCTGTGTCGTCTCTCTGTGTCGTCTCTGTGTCGACAAAGAGACGACACAGAGACGACACAGAGTCGTCTCTGTGTCTTTGTCGTCTCCGTGTCGTCTCTGTGTTGTCTCTGTGTCATCTCTGTGTCGTCTCTCTTTGTCGTCTCTGTGTCAGCACAGAGACGACACAGAGACGACACAGAGTCGTCTCTGTTTCTGTGTCGTCTCTGTGTGGTCTCTGTGTCTGTGTCATCTCTGTGTCGTCTCTGTGTCGTCTCTTTATTGTAGTCTTTGTGTCATCTCTGTGTCGTCTCTGTGCCGTCTCTGTGTCGTCTCTGTGCCGTCTCTGTGTCATCTCTGTGTCGTCTCTGTGTCGTCTCTCTGTGTCGTCTCTGTGTCGACACAGAGACGACACAGAGACGACACAGAGTCGTCTCTGTGTCATCTCTGTGTCTGTGTCGTCTCTGTGTCGTCTCTGTGTCGTCTCTGGGTCGTCTCTGTGTCGTCGTCTCTGTGTCGTCTCTGTGTCGTCTCTGTGCCGTCTCTGTGTCGTCTCTGTGTCATCTCTGTGTCGTCTCCGTGTCGTCTCTCTGTGTCGTCTCTGTTTCTAGACAGAGACGAACAGAGACGACACAGAGACGACACAAAGACGACACAGAGTCGTCTCTGTGTTGTTTCTGTGTCTATGTTGTCTCTGTGTCGTCTCTGTGTCAACACAGAGACGACACAGACACGACACAGAGTCGTCTCTGTGTCATCTCTGTATCTGTGTCGTCTCTGTGTCACAGAGACGACACAGACACGACAAAGAGACGACACAGAGAGTCGTCTCTGTGTCGTCTCTGTGTCTGTGTCGTCTCTCTGTCGTCTTTATGTCGTCTCTGTGTCGTCTCTGTATCGTCTCTGTGTCGTCGTCTCTGTGTCGTCTCTGTGTCATCTCTTTGCCGTTTCTGTGTCGTCTCTGTGTCTTCTCTGTGTGGTCTCTGTGTCGTCTCTCTGTGTCGTCTCTGTGTCGACACAGAGACGAGACAGAGACGACACAGAGAGTCGTCTCTGTGTCGTCTCTATGTCTGTGTCGTCTCTGTGTCGTCTCTGTGTCGTCGTCTCTGTGTCGTCTCTGTGTCGTCTCTGTGCCGTCTCTGTGTCGTCTCTGTGTCGTCTCTGTGTCGTCTCTCTGTGTTGTCTCTGTGTCGACACAGAAACGACACAGAGACGACACAGAGACGATACAGAGTCGTCTCTGTGTCGTCTCTGTGTCTGTGTCGTCTCTGTGTCGTCTCTGTGTCACAGAGACCACACAGAGACGACACAGAGAGTCGTCTCTGCGTGGTCTCTGTGTCTGTGTCGTTTCTTTGTCATCTCTGTGTCGTCGTCTCTGTGTCGTTTCTGTGCCGTCTCTGTGTCGTCTCTATGTCGTCTCTGTGTCGTTTCTCTGTGTCGTCTCTGTGTCTGTGTCGTCTCTGTGTCGTTTCTGTGTCGTCATCTCTGTGTCGTCTCTGTGTCGTCTCTGTGCCGTCTCTGTGTCGCCTCTTTGTCGTCTCTGTGTCGTCTCTCTGTGTCGTCTCTGTGTCGACACAGAGACGACACAGAGACGACAAAGAGTCGTCTCTGTGTCGTCTCTGTGTCTGTGTCGTTTCTGTGTCGTCTCTGTGTCGTCTCTGTATCTGTGTCGTCTCCGTGTCGTCTCTGTGTCGTCTCTGTGTCATCTCTGTGTCGTCGTCTCTATGTCGTCTCTGTGTCGTCTCTGTGCCGTCTCTGTGTCGTCTCTGTGCAGTCTCTGTGTCGTCTCTGTGTCCTCTCTGTGTCGTCTCTGTGTCACAGAGACGACACAGAGACGACACAGAGAGTCGTTTCTGTGTCGTCTCTGTGTCTGTGTCGTCTCTGTGTCGTCTCCGTGTCGTCTCTGTGTCGTCTCTGTGTCGTCTTCCCTGTGTCGTATCTGTGTCGTCTCTGTGCCGTCTCTGTGTCGTCTCTGTGTCGTCTCTCTGTGTCGTCTCTGTGTCGACACAGAGACGACAAAGAGACGACACAGAGACGACACAGAGTCGTCTCTGTGTCGTCTCTGTGTCTGTTTCGTCTCTGTGTCGTCTCTGTGTCGTCTCTATGTCACAGAGACGACACAGAGACGACACAGAGAGTCGTCTCTGTGTCATATCGTGTCTGTGTTGTCTCTGTGTCGTCTCTGTTTCGTCTCTGTGCCGTCTCTGTGTCCTCTCTGTTTCGTCTCTGTGCCGTCTCTGTGTCGTCTCTGTGTCGTCTCTGTGTCGTCTCTGTGTCGTCTCTGTGTCTGTGTAGTCTCTGTGTCGTCTCTATGTCATCGTCTCTGTGTCGTTTCTGTGCCGTCTCTGTGTCGTCTCTGTGTCGTCTCTCTGTGTCGACACAGAGACGACACAGAGACGACACAGAGAGTCGTCTCTGTGTCGTCTCTGTGTCTGTGTCGTCTCTGTGTCGTCTCTGTGTCGTCTCTGTGTCGTCGTCTCTGTGTCGTCTCCGTGCCGTCTCTGTCTCGTCTCTATGTCGTCTCTGTGTCGTCTCTCTGTGTCGTCTCTGTGTCGTTTCTGTGTCGTCATCTCTGTGTCGTCTCTTTGTCGTCTCTGTGCCGTCTCTGTGTCACCTCTTTGTCGTCTCTGTGTCGTCTCTCTGTGTCGTCTCCGTGTCGACACAGACACGACACTGAGACGACACAGAGACGACACAGAGACGACACAGAGTTGTCTCTGTGTCGTTTCTGTGTCTGTGTCGTTTCTGTGTCGTCTCTGTGTCGTCTCTGTGTCTGTGTCGTCTCTGTGTCGTCTCTGTGTCGTCTATGTGTCGTCGTCTCTGTGTCGTCTCCGTGTCGTCTCTGTGCCGTCTCTGTGTCGTCTCTGTGTCCTCTCTGTGTCGTCTCTCTGTGTCGTCTCTGTGTCGACACAGACACAGAGACGACATAGACACAGAGACGAATCTGTGTTGTCTCTGTGTCGTCTCTGTGTTGACACAGAGACAACACAGAGAGAAGACACAGAGACGACACAGAGACGACACAGAGATGGCACAGAGATGACACAGAGACGACACAGAGATGACGACACAGAGACGACACAGAGACGACACAGACACAGAGGTGACACAGAGACGAAACAGAGACGACACAGACAAAGAGACGACACAGAGACGACTCTGTGTCTTCTCTGTGTCGTCACAGAGACGACACAGAGACGACACAGAGACGACGACACAGAGACGACACAGAGACGACATAGAGACGACACAGACACAGAGACAACACAGACACAGAGATGACACAGAGCCGACTCTGTGTTGTCTCTGTGTCGTCTCTGTGTCGTCTCTGTGTCGACACAGAGACGACACAGAGAGACGACACAGAGACGACACAGAGACGACACAGAGACGACACAGAGAGGACACAGAGACGACACAGAGACGATACAGAGACGACACAGAGACGGCACAGAGACGACACAGAGACGACACTGAGACGACGGCACAGAGACAACAAAGAGACGACACAGACACAGAGACGACACAGAGACGACTCTGTGTCGTCTCTGTGTCGTCTCTGTGTCCTCTCTGTGTCGACACAGAGACGACACAGAGAGACGACACAGAGACGACACAGAGACGACACAGAGACGGCACAGAGACGACACAGAGACGACAACACAGAGACGACACAGAGACGACACAGAGACGACACAGACACAGAGACGAAAAAGAGACGACACAGAGACGGCACAGAGACGACAGAGAGACGACACAGAGACGAAGGCACAGAGACGACACAGAGACGACACAGAGATGACACAGACACAGAGACGAAACAGAGACGACTCTGTGTCGTCTCTGTGTTGACACAGAGACGACACAGAGAGACGACACAGAGACGACACACAGACGACACAGAGACGGCACAGAGACGACACAGAGACGACACAGAGACGACACAGAGACGACACAGAGACGACGAGACAGAGACGACACAGAGGCGACACAGAGACGACAAAGACACAGAGACGACACAGAGACGACTCTGTGTCGTCTCTGTGTCGTCTCTGTGTCGTTTCTGTGTCGACACAGAGACGACACAGAGAGACGACACAGAGACGACACAGAGACGACACAGAGACGGTACAGAGACGACACAGAGACGACACAGAGACGACACAGAGACGACACAGAGACGACACAGAGACTACACAGAGACGACGACACAGAGACGACACAGAGACGACACAGAGACGACACAGACACAGAGACGACACAGAGACGACTCTCTGTGTCGTCTCTGTGTCGACACAGAGATGACACAGAGAGAAGACACAGAGACGACACAGAGAGAAGACACAGAGACGACATAGAGATAGCACAAAGATGACACAGAGACGACAAAGAGACGACGACACAGAGACGACACGGAGACGACACAGAGACGACTCTCTGTGTCGTCTCTGTGTCATCTCTGTGACACAGAGACGACACAGAGACTACACAGCCACAGAGACAACACAGAGAGACGACACAGAGACGACACAGAGACGACAAAGACACAGAGACGACACAGAGACGACTCTGTGTCGTCTCTGTGTCTGTGTCGTCTCTGTGTCGTCGTCTCAGTGTCGTCTCTGTGTCGTCTCTGTGCCGTCTCTGTGTCGTCTCTGTGTCGTCTCTGTGTCGTCTCTGCGTTGTCTCTGTGTCCTCTCTGTGTCGTCTCTAGACACATAGTCGGGTCTGTGTAATCTCTGTGTCTGTGTCGTCTCTTTGTCTGTGTCGTCTCTGTGTCGTCTCTGTGTCGTCGTCTCTGCGTCCTCTCTGTGTCGTCTCTGTGTCATCTCTGTGTCGACTCAGAGACGACACAGAGAGACGACACAGAGACTAAACAGAGACGACACAGAGACGACACAGAGACGACACAGAGAGACAACACAGAGACGACACAGAGACGACACAGACACAGAGATGACACAGAGACGACACAGACACAGAGATGACACAGAGACGACACAGAGAGAGAACATAGAGACGACACAGAGACGACACAGAGACGACACAGAGACGGCACAGAGACGACACAGAGACGACCACATAGAGACGACACTAGACGACATAGAGACGACACAGAGACGACAAAGAGACGACACAGACACAGAGACGACACAGAGACGACACAGACACAGAGACGACACAGAGAGACGACACTGAGAAGACACAGAGACGACACAGACACAGAGACGACACAGAGACGACACAGACACAGAGACGACACAGAGACGACTCTGGGTCGTCTCAGTGTCGTCTCTGTGTCGTCTCTGTGTCGAAACAGAGACGACACAGAGAGACGACACTGAGACGACACAGAGACGACACAGAGACGACACAGAGACGACTGAGAGACGACACAGAGACGACACAGATACGACGACACAGAGACGACACAGAGACGACACAGAGACGACACAGACACAGAGACGACACATAGACGACTCTCTGTGTCGTCTCTGTGTTGACACAGAGACGACATAGAGAGACGACACAGAGACGACACAGAGACGGCACAGAGAAGAGACAGAGACGACACTGAGACGACGACACAGAGACGACACAGAGACGACACAGACACAGAGACGACACAGAGACGACTCTGTGTCGTCTCTGTGTCGACACAGAGACGACACAGAGAGACGACACAGAGACGACACAGAGACGACACAGAGACGGCACAGAGACGACACAGAGTCGTCTCTGTGTCGTCTCTGTGTCTGTGTCGTCTCTGTGTTGTCTCTGTGTCGTCTCTGTGTCGTCTCTGTGTCGTCGTCTCTGTGTCGTCTCTGTGTCGTCTCTGTGCCGTCTCTATGTCGTCTCTGTGTCGTCTCTGTGTCGTCTCTCTGTGTTGTCTCTGTGTCGACACAGAAACGACACAGAGACGACACAGAGACGACACAGAGTCGTCTCTGTGTCGTCTCTGTGTCTGTGTCGTCTCTGTGTCACAGAGACCACACAGAGACGACACAGAGAGTCGTCTCTGCGTGGTCTCTGTGTCTGTGTCGTCTCTGTGTCATCTCTGTGTCGTCGTCTCTGTGTCGTTTCTGTGCCGTCTCTGTGTCGTCTCTATGTCGTCTCTGTGTCGTTTCTCTGTGTCGTCTCTGTGTCTTTGTCGTCTCTGTGTCATTTCTGTGTCGTCATCTCTGTGTCGTCTCTGTGTCGTCTCTGTGCCGTCTCTGTGTCTCCTCTTTGTCGTCTCTGTGTCGTCTCTCTGTGTCGTCTCTGTGTCGACACAGAGACGACACTGAGACGACACAGAGACGACACAGAGACGACAAAGAGTCGTCTCTGTGTCGTCTCTGTGTCTGTGTCGTTTCTGTGTCGTCTCTGATTCGTCTCTGTGTCTGTGTCGTCTCCGTGTCGTCTCTGTGTCGTCTCTGTGTCATCTCTGTGTCGTCGTCTCTATGTCGTCTCTGTGTCGTCTCTGTGCCGTCTCTGTGTCGTCTCTGTGTCTTCTCTGTGTCGTCTCTGTGTCACAGAGACGACACAGAGAGTCGTTTCTGTGTCGTCTCTGTGTCTGTGTCGTCTCTGTGTCGTCTCCGTGTCGTCTCTGTGTCGTCTCTGTGTCGTCTTCCCTGTGTCGTCTCTGTGTCGTCTCTGTGCCGTCTCTGTGCCGTCTCTGTGTCGTCTCTGTGTCTTCTCTCTGTGTCGTCTCTGTGTCGACACAGAGACGACAAAGAGACGACACAGAGACGACACAGAGTCGTCTCTGTGTCGTCTCTGTGTCTGTTTCGTCTCTGTGTCGTCTCTGTGTCGTCTCTATGTCACAGAGACGACACAGAGAGTCGTCTCTGTGTCATATCGTGTCTGTGTCGTCTCTGTGTCGTCTCTGTTTCGTCTCTGTGCCGTCTCTGTGTCGTCTCTGTTTCGTCTCTGTGCTGTCTCTGTGTCGTCTCTGTGTCGTCTCTGTGTCTGTGTAGTCTCTGTGTCGTCTCTATGTCGTCGTCTCTGTGTCGTCTCTGTGTCGTTTCTGTGCCGTCTCTGTGTCGTCTCTGTGTCGTCTCTCTGTGTCGACACAGAGACGACACAGAGACAACACAGAGTCGTCTCTGTGTCGTCTCTGTGTCTGTGTCGTCTCTGTGTCGTCTCTGTGTCGTCTCTGTGTCGTCTCTGTGTCGTCTCTGTGTCGTCTCTGTCTCGTCTCTGTGTCGTCTCTGTGTCGTCTCTCTGTGTCGTTTCTGTGTCGTCATCTCTGTGTCGTCTCTTTGTCGTCTCTGTGCCGTCTCTGTGTCACCTCTTTGTCGTCTCTGTGTCGTCTCTCTGTGTCGTCTCTGTGTCGACACAGACACGACACTGAGACGACACAGAGACGACACAGAGACGACACAGAGTTGTCTCTGTGTCGTTTCTGTGTCGTCTCTGTGTCGTCTCTGTGTCTGTGTCGTCTCTGTGTCGTCTCTGTGTCGTCTCTGTGTCATCTCTGTGTCGTCGTCTCTGTTTCGTCTCTGTGTCGTCTCTGTGCCGTCTCTGTGTCGTCTCTGTGTCGTCTCTGTGTCCTCTCTGTGTCGTCTCTGTGTCGTCTCTGTGTGTCGTCTCTGTGTCGACACAGACACAGAGACGACACAGACACAGAGACGAATCTGTGTCGTCTCTGTGTCGTCTCAGTCTCGACACAGAGACAACACAGAGAGACGACACAGAGACGACACAGAGACGACACAGAGACGACACAGAGATGGCACAGAGATGACACAGAGACGACACAGAGATGACGACACAGAGACGACACAGACACAGAGGCGACACAGAGACGAAACAGAGACGACAAAGACACAGAGACGACACAGAGACGACTCTGTGTCGTCTCTGTGTCGTCTCTGTGTCGGCACAGAGACGACACAGAGACGACACAGAGACGACGACACAGAGACGACACAGAGACGACATAGAGACGACACAGACACAGAGACGACACAGACAAAGAGATGACACAGAGCCGACTCTGTGTGTCTCTGTGTCGTCTCTGTGTCGTCTCTGTGTAGACACAGAGACGACACAGAGAGACGACACAGAGACGACACAGAGACGGCACAGAGACGACACAGAGAGGACACAGAGACGACACAGAGACGATACAGAGACGACAAAGAGACGGCACAGAGACGACACAGAGACGACACTAGACGACGACACAGAGACGAACACAGAGACGACACAGAGACGACTCTGTGTCGTCTCTGTGTCGTCTCTGTGTCCTCTCTGTGTCGACACAGAGACGACACAGAGAGACGACACAGAGACGACACAGAGACGACACAGAGACGGCACAGAGACGACAACACAGAGACGACACAGAGACGACACAGACACAGAGACGAAAAAGAGACGACACAGAGACGGCACAGAGACGACAGAGAGACGACACAGAGACGAAGGCACAGAGACGACACAGAGACGACACAGAGACGACACAGACACAGAGACGACACAGAGACGACTCTGTGTCGTCTCTGTGTCGTCTCTGTGTTGACACAGAGACGACACAGAGAGACGACACAGAGACGACACACAGACGACACAGAGACGGCAGAGAGACGACACAGAGACGACACAGAGACGGCACAGAGACGACACAGAGACGACGAGACAGAGACGACACAGAGGCGACACAGAGACGACAAAGACACAGAGACGACACAGAGACGACTCTGTGTCGTCTCTGTGTCGTCTCTGTGTCGTTCTGTGTCGACACAGAGACGACACAGAGAGACGACACAGAGACGACACAGAGACGACACAGAGACGGCACAGAGACGACACAGAGACGACACAGAGAGGACGACACAGAGACGACACAGAGACGACACAGAGACGACACAGAGACTACACAGAGACGACGACACAGAGACGACACAGAGAGAACACAGAGACGACACAGACACAGAGACGACACAGAGACGACTCTCTGTGTCGTCTCTGTGTCGACACAGAGATGACACAGAGAGAAGACACAGAGACGACACAGAGACGACGACACAGAGACGACACGGAGACGACACAGAGACGACTCTGTGTCGTCTCTGTGTACTCTGTGACACAGAGACGACACAGAGACGACACAGACACAGAGACGACACAGAGAGACGACACAGAGACGACACAGAGACGACAAGACACAGAGACGACACAGAGACGACTCTGTGTCGTCTCTGTGTCTGTGTCGTCTCTGTGTCGTCGTCTCAGTGTCGTCTCTGTGTCGTCTCTGTGCCGTCTCTGTGTCGTCTCTGTGTCGTCTCTGTGTCGTCTCTGTGTTGTCTCTGTGTCCTCTCTGTGTCGTCTCTCTAGACACAGAGTCGGGTCTGTGTAATCTCTGTGTCTGTGTCGTCTCTGTGTCTGTGTCGTCTCTGTGTCGTCTCTGTGTTGTCGTCTCTGCGTCCTCTCTGTGTCGTCTCTGTGTCATCTCTGTGTCGACTCAGAGACGACACAGAGAGACGACACAGAGACTAAACAGAGACGACACAGAGACGACACAGAGACGGCACAGAGACGACACAGAGAAGACACAGAGACGACAACACAGAGACGACACAGAGACGACACAGACACAGAGACGACACAGAGAGAGAACATAGAGACGACACAGAGACGACACAGAGACGGCACAGAGACGACACAGAGACGACCACACAGAGACGACACTAGACGACATAGAGACGACACAGAGACGACAAAGAGACGAAACAGACACAGAGATGACACAGAGACGACACAGACACAGAGACGACACAGAGAGACGACACTGAGAAGACACAGAGACGACACAGACACAGAGACGACACAGAGACGACACAGAGACGACACAGACACAGAGACGACACAGAGACGACTCTGGGTCGTCTCAGTGTCGTCTCTGTGTCGTCTCTGTGTCGAAACAGAGACGACACAGAGAGACGACACTGAGACGACACAGAGACGACACAGAGACACCACAGAGACGACACAGAGTCGTCTCTTTGTTGTCTCTGTGTCGTCTCTGTGTCGACAACACAGGACGACGACACAGAGACGACACAGAGACGACACAGAGACGGCACAGAGACCACAAAGAAATGACAAAGAGATGACACAGAGACGACGACACAGAGACAACACAGAGACAACACAGACACAGAGACGACACAGAGAGACGAAACAGAGACAACACAGAGACGACACAGAGACGACACAGATACGGCAAAGAGACGACACAGAGACGACACAGAGACGACGACATAGTTACGACACAGAGACGACACAGAGACGACTAAGACACAGAGACAACACAGAGACGACACAGAGACGACAAAGAGACGACACAGACACAGAGACGACACAGAGATGACTCTGTGTCGTCTCTGTGTCGTCTCTGTGTGGACACAGAGACGACACAGAGACGACAAAGAGACGACACAGAGACGACAAAGAGACGGCATGGAGACGACACAGAGACGACGACACAGAGACGACACAGAGACGACACAGACACAGAGACGACACAGAGACGCCACAGACACAGAGACGACACAGAGACGGCACAGAGATGACACAGAGACGACACAGAGACGACGACACAGGGACGACACAGAGACGACACAGAGACGACACTGACACAGAAACGACACAGAGACGACTCTGTGTCGTCTCTGTGTCGACAGAGAGACGACACAGAGACGACACAGAGACGACACAGAGACGGCACTGAGAGGACACAGAGACGACACAGAGATGATGACACAGAGACGAAACAGAGACGACACAGACACAGAGACGACACAGAGACGACAAAGAAACAGACACGACTCTGTGCATTTCTGTGTCGTCTCTTTGTCGTCTCTGTGTTGACACAGAGACACAGAGAGGCGACACAGAGACGACACAGAGACGGCAGAGAGACGACAAAGAGACGACACAGAGACGACGAAACAGAGACGACACAGAGACGGCACAGAGACGACACAGACACAAACGCGACACAGAGACGACTCTGTTTCGTCTCTGTGTCGTCTCTGTGTCAACACAGAGACGACACAGAGAGAAGACACAGAGACGACACAGAGACAACACAGAGACGATACAGAGACGGCACAGAGACGACACAGATACGACACAGAGACGACACAGAGAAGACACAGAGACGACACAGAGACGACACAGATCACAGAGAGCGACACAGAGACGACTCTGTGTCGTCTCTGTGTCGTCTCTGTGTCGTCTCTAGTCAACACAGAGACGACACAGAGAGACGACACAGAGACGACACAGAGAAGACACAGAGACGACACAGAGACGACGACACAGAGACAACACAGAGACGACACAGAGACGACACAGACACAGAGACGACACAGAGACGACTCTGTGTCGTCTCTGTGTCGTCTCTGTGTCGTTCATGTCGACACAGAGACGACACAGAGAGACGACACAGAGACGACACAGAGACGGCACAGAGACGACACAGAGACGACACAGAGACGACGACACAGAGACGACACAGAGATGACACAGAGACGACACAGAGACTACACAGAGACGACGACACAGAGACGACACAGAGAGAACACAGAGACGACACAGACACAGAGACGACACAGAGACGACTCTCTGTGTCGTCTCTGTGTCGACACAGAGATGACACAGAGAGAAGACACAGAGACGACACAGAGACGACACAGAGACGACATAGAGATAGCACAGAGATGACACAGAGACGACACAGAGACGACGACACAGAGACGACACAGAGACGACACAGACACAGAGACGACACAGAGACGACTCTGTGTCGTCTCTGTGTCTGTGTCGTCTCTGTGTCGTCGTCTCAGTGTCGTCTCTGTGTCGTCTCTGTGCCGTCTCTGTGTCGTCTCTGTGTCGTCTCTGTGTCGTCTCTGTGTTGTCTCTGTGTCCTCTCTGTGTCGTCTCTCTAGACACAGAGTCGGGTCCGTGTAATCTCTGTGTCTGTGTCGTCTTTGTGTCTGTGTCGTCTCTGTGTCGTCTCTGTGTTGTCGTCTCTGCGTCCTCTCTGTGTCGTCTCTGTGTCATCTCTGTGTCGACTCAGAGACGACACAGAGAGACGACACAGAGACTAAACAGAGACGACACAGAGACGACACAGAGACGGCACAGAGACGACACAGAGAAGACACAGAGACGACAACACAGAGACGACACAGACACAGAGACGACACAGAGACGACACAGAGAGAGAACATAGAGACGACACAGAGACGACACAGAGACGGCACAGAGACGACACAGAGACGACCACACAGAGACGACACTAGACGACATAGAGACGACACAGAGACGACAAAGAGACGAAACAGACACAGAGACGACACAGACACAGAGACGACACAGAGAGACGACACTGAGAAGACACAGAGACGACACAGACACAGAGACGACACAGAGACGACACAGACACAGAGACGACACAGAGACGACTCTGGGTCGTCTCAGTGTCGTCTCTGTGTCGTCTCTGTGTCGAAACAGAGACGACACAGAGAGACGACACTGAGACGACACAGAGACGACACAGAGACGACACAGAGACGACTGAGAGACGACACAGAGACGACACAGAGACGACACAGAGCCGACACAGAGACGACACAGACACAGAGACGACACAGAGACGACTCTCTGTGTCGTCTCTGTGTCGACACAGAGACGACATAGAGAGACGACACAGAGACGAAACAGAGACGGCACAGAGAAGAGACAGAGACGACACTGAGACGACGACACAGAGACGACACAGAGACGACACAGACACAGAGACGACACAGAGACGACTCTGTGTCGTCTCTGTGTCGACACAGAGACGACACAGAGAGACGACACAGAGACGACACAGAGACGGCACAGAGACGACAGAGAGACGACACAGAGACACCACAGAGACGACACAGAGTCGTCTCTTTGTTGTCTCTGTGTCGTCTCTGTGTCGACAACACAGGACGACGACACAGAGACGACACAGAGACGACACAGAGACGGCACAGAGACTACAAAGAGATGACAAAGAGATGACACAGAGACGACGACACAGAGACAACACAGAGACAACACAGACACAGAGACGACACAGAGAGACGAAACAGAGACAACACAGAGACGACACAGAGACGACACAGAGACGGCAAAGAGACGACACAGAGACGACACAGAGACGACGACATAGTTACGACACAGAGACGACACAGAGACGACTAAGACACAGAGACAACACAGAGACGACACAGAGACGACAAAGAGACGACACAGACACAGAGACGACACAGAGACGACACAGAGACGACAAAAAGACGGCATGGAGACGACACAGAGACGACGACACAGAGACGACACAGAGACGACACAGACACAGAGACGACACAGAGACGCCACAGACACAGAGACGACACAGAGACGGCACAGAGATGACACAGAGACGACACAGAGACGACGACACAGGGACGACACAGAGACGACACAGAGACGACACTGACACAGAAACGACACAGAGACGACTCGGTGTCGTCTCTGTTCGACAGAGAGACGACACAGAGAGACGACAGAGAGACGACACAGAGACGACACAGAGACGACACAGAGAATGCACTGAGAGGACACAGAGACGACACAGAGATGATGACACAGAGACGAAACAGAGACGACACAGACACAGAGACGACACAGAGACGACAAAGAAACAGACACGACTCTGTGTCATTCTGTGTCGTCTCTTTGTCGTCTCTGTGTTGACACAGAGACACAGAGAGGCGACACAGAGACGACACAGAGACGGCACAGAGACGACAAAGAGACGACACAGAGACGACGAAACAGAGACGACACAGAGACGACACAGAGACGGCACAGAGAGGACACAGACACAAACGCGACACAGAGACGACTCTGTTTCGTCTCTGTGTCGTCTCTGTGTCAACACAGAGACGACAAAGAGAGAAGACACAGAGACGACACAGAGACGACACAGAGACGATACAGAGACGGCACAGAGACGACACAGATACGACACAGAGACGACACAGAGAAGACACAGAGACGACACAGAGACGACGACACAGAGACAACACAAAGACGACAGAGAGACGACACAGACACAGAGACGACTCTGTGTCGTCTCTGTGTCGTCTCTGTGTCGACACAGAGGCGACACAGAGACGACACAGAGACGGCACAGAGACGACACAGAGACGACACAGATACGGCACAGAGCCGACACAGAGACGACACAGACACAGGTACGACACAGAGACGACTTTTTTTGTCGTCTCTGTGTCGTCTCTGTGACACAGAGACTGCACATATACGACACAGAGACGAAACAGAGACGACACAGAGAAGACACAGAGAGAACACAGAGACGACACAGACACAGGGACGACACAGAGACGACTCTCTGTGTCGTCTCTGTGTCGACACAGAGATGACACAGAGAGAAGACACAGAGACGACACAGAGACGACACAGAGACGACACAGAGATAGCACAGAGATGACACAGAGACGACACAGAGACGACGACACAGAGACGACACGGAGACGACACAGAGACGACTCTCTGTGTCGTCTCTGTGTCATCTCTGTGACACAGAGACGACACAGAGACGACACAGACACAGAGACGACACAGAGACGACTCTGTGTCGTCTCTGTGTCTGTGTCGTCTCTGTGTCGTCGTCTCAGTGTCGTCTCTGTGTCGTCTCTGTGCCGTCTCTGTGTCGTCTCTGTGTCGTCTCTGTGTCGTCTCTGTGTTGTCTCTGTGTCCTCTCTGTGTCGTCTCTCTAGACACAGAGTCGGGTCCGTGTAATCTCTGTGTCTGTGTCGTCTTTGTGTCTGTGTCGTCTCTGTGTCGTCTCTGTGTTGTCGTCTCTGCGTCCTCTCTGTGTCGTCTCTGTGTCATCTCTGTGTCGACTCAGAGACGACACAGAGAGACGACACAGAGACTAAAAAGAGACGACACAGAGACGACATAGAGACGACAGAAGACACAGAGACGACGACACAGAGACGACCAGACACAGAGACGACCGAGGACTGAGTCGACACAGAGACGACACGACGAGACGACACAGAGACGACACAGAGGACGACACAGAGACGACACAGAGACACACAGAGACGACGACACAGAGACGACACAGAGACGACACAGAGACGACACAGACACAGAGACGACACAGAGACGACCGTCTCTGTGTCGTCTCTGTGTCGTCTCTGTGTCGACACAGAGACGACACAGAGACGACACAGAGACGACACAGAGACGACACAGAGACGACACAGAGACGACACAGAGACGACACAGAGACGACACAGAGACGACACAGAGACGACACAGAGACGACACAGACACAGAGACGACACAGAGACGACACAGACACAGAGACGACACAGAGACGACACAGAGACGACACAGAGACGACACAGAGACGACACAGAGACGACACAGAGACGACGAGACAGAGACGACACAGAGACGACACAGAGACGACACAGAGACGACGACACAGACCCGACACAGAGACGACACAGACACAGAGACGACACAGAGACGACTCTCTGTGCCGTCTCTGTGTCGTCTCTGTTTGTCTCTGTGTCGTCTCTGTGTCGTCTCTGTGTCTGTGTCGTCTCTGTGTCGTCTCTGTGTCTGTGTCGTCTCTGTGTCGTCTCTGTGTCGTCTCTGTGTCGTCTTCTCTGTGTCGTCTCTGTGTCGTCTCTGTGCCGTCTCTGTGTCGTCTCTGTGTCGTCTCTGTGTCGTCTCTGTGTCGTCTCTGTGTCGTCTCTGTGTCGTCTCTGTGTCACAGAGACGACACAGAGAGTCTTCTCTGTGTCGTCTCTGTGTCTGTGTCGTCTCTGTGTCATCTCTGTGTTGTCTCTGTGTCGTCTCTGTGTCGTCGTCTCTGTGTCGTCTCTGTGCCGTCTCTGTGTCGTCTCTGTGTTGTCTCTGTGTCGTCTCTGTGTCGACACAGAGACGACACAGAGACGACACAGACACAGAGACGACACAGAGACGACACAGAGACGACACAGAGACGACACAGAGACGACACAGACATAGAGACGACACAGAGACGACACAGAGACGACACAGAGACGACACAGACACAGAGACGACACAGATACGACTCTGTGTCGTCTCTGTGTCGACACAGAGATGACACAGAGAGACGACACAGAGACGACACAGAGAGACGACAAAAGACGACACAGAGACGACACAGCAGAGACGACACAGAGAGAAGACACAGAGACGACACAGAGACGACACAGAGACGACACAGAAACGACACAGAGACGACACAGAGACGACACAGACACAGAGACGACACAGAGACGATACAGAGACAACATAGAGACGGCACAGAGACGACACAGAGACGACACAGAGACGACGACACAGAGACGACACAGAGACGACACAGAGACAACACAGACACAGAGACGACATAGAGACGACTCTCTGTGTCGTCTCTTTGACACAGAGACGACACAGAGTGTCTGTGTCTCTGTGTCTGTGTCGTCTCTGTGTCGTCTCTGTGTCGTCGTCTCTGTGTCGTCTCTGTGTCGTCTCTGTGCCGTCTCTGTGCCGTCTCTGTGTTGCCTCTGTGTCGTCTCTGTATCGTCTCTCTGTGTCGTTTCTGTGTCGACACAGAGACGACACAGAGACGAAACAGAGTCGTCTCTGTGTCGTCTCTGTGTCTGTGTCGTCTCTGTGTCGTCTCTGTGTCGTCTCTGTACCGTCTCTGTGTCGTCTCTGTGTCGTCTCTGTGTCGTCTCTGTGTCTGTGTCGTCTTCTTGTCGTCTCTGTGTCTGTGTCGTCTTCTGTGTCGTCGTCTCTGTGTCGTCTCTGTGTTGTCTCTCTGCCGTCTCTGTGTCGTCTCTGTGTCGTCTCTGTGTCGTCTCTGTGTCGTCTCTGTGTCGTCTCTCTGTGTCGTCTCTGTGTCAACACAGAGACGACACAGAGACAACACAAAGACGACACAGAGACGACACAGACACAGAGACGACACAGGGACGACACAGAGACGACACAGAGACGACACAGACACAGAGACGACACAGAGACGACTCTGTGTCATCTCTGTGTCGTCTCTGTGTCAACACAGAGACGACAAAGAGAGACGACACAGAGACGACACAGAGACGGCACATAGACGACACAGAGACGACACAGAGACGACGACACAGAGACGACACAGAGACGACACAGAGATGACACAGAGACGACACAGACACAGAGACGACACAGAGACGACTCTCTGTGTCGTCTCTGTGTCGTTTTGTGTCGTCTCTGTGTCGACACAGAGACGACACAGAGAGACGACACAGAGACGACACAGAGACGACACAGAGACGACACAGAGACGGCACAGAGACGACACAGAGACGACGAGACAGAGACGACACAGAGACGAAACGACACAGAGACGACTCTCTGTGTCGTCTCTGTTTCGTCTCTGTGACACAGAGACGACACAGAGACGACACAGAGACGACACAGAGACGACACAGAGACACAGAGACGACACAGAGACGACAAAGACACAGAGACGACACAGAGAGACTCTCTGTGTCGTCTTTGTGACACAGAGACGACACAGACACGACACAGAGACGACACAGAGATGACACAGAGACGACACAGAGACGACACAGAGACGGCACAGAGACGACACAGAGACGACACAGAGAAGACGACACAGAGACGACACAGAGACGAAACAGAGACGACACAGACACAGAGACGACTCAGAGACGACACAAGACGACACAGACACAGAGACGACACAAAGACGACTCTGTGTCGTCTCTGTGTCGTCTCTGTGTCGACACAGAGACGACACAGAGAGACGACACAGAGACGACACAGAGACGACACAGAGACGACACAGAGACGGCACAGAGACGACACAGAGACGACGACAAAGACCTGACACAGAACGACACAGACACAGAGACGACACAGAGACGACTCTCTGTGTCGTCTCTGTGTCGTCTCAGTGTCGTCTCTGTGACACAGAGACGACACGGAGATGACACAGAGACGACACAGACACAGAGACGACACAGAGACGACTCTCTGTGTCGTCTCTGTTTCGTCTCTGTGACACAGAGACGACACAGAGACGGCACAGAGACGACACAGAGACGACACAGAGACGACGACACAGAGACGACACAGAGACGACACAGAGACGCACAGAGACGACACAGAGACGACGACACAGAGACGACACAGACACAGAGACGACACAGAGACGCACAGAGACGGCACAGGAGAGTCGTCTCTGTGTCTGTGTCGTCTCTGTGTCGTCCTCTCTGTGTCGTCTCTGTGTCGTCTTTGTGCCGTCTCTGTGTCGTCTCTGTGTCGTCTCTGTGTTGTCTCTCTGTGTCGTCTCTGTGTCGACACAGAGACGACACAGAGACGACAAAGAGTCGTCTCTGTGTCGTCTCTGTGTCTGTGTCGTCTCTGTGTCGTCTCTGTGTCGTCTCTGTGTCTGTGTCGTCTCTGTGTTGTCTCTATGTCGTCTCTGTGTCGTCTCTGTGTCGTCTCTGTGTCGTCTCTCAGTGTCGTCTCTGTGTCGACACAGAGACGACACAGAGACGACACAGAGTCGTCTCTGTGTCGTCTCTGTGTCTGTGTCGTCTCTGTGTCGATACAGAGACGACACAGAGACAACACAGAGACGACACAGACACAGAGATGACACAGACACAGAGACGACACAGAGACGACACAGAGACGACACAGACACAGAGACGACACAGAGACGACTCTGTGTCGTCTTTGTGTCGTCTCTGTGTCTTCTCTGTGTCGACACAGAGACGACACAGAGAGACGACACAGAGACGACACAGAGATGACACAGAGACGGCACAGAGACGTTACAGAGACGACACAGAGACGACGACACAAATACGACACAGAGACGACACAGAGACGACACAGAGACGACACAGACACAGAGACGACACAGAGACGACACAGAGACGACACAGAGACGGCACAGAGACGACACAGAGACGACGACACAGAGACGACACAGAGACGACACAGAGACGACACAGACACAGAGACGACACAGAGAGACGACACAGAGACGACACAGAGACAACACAGAGACGACACAGAGACGGCACAGAGACGACACAGAGACGACGAGACAGAGACGACACAGAGACGACACAGAGACGAAACAGACACAGAGACGACTCTCTGTGTCGTCTCTGTTTCGTCTCTATGACACAGAGAGGACACAGAGACGGCACAGAGACGACACAGAGACGACACAGAGACGACGACACAGAGACGACACAGAGACCACACAGAGACGACACAGACACATAGACGACACAGAGACGACTCTCTGTGTCGTCTCTGTGTCGTCTCTGTGACACAGAGACGACACAGAGACGGCACAGAGACGACACAGAGACGACACAGAGAGACGACACAGAGACGACACAGAGACGACACAGAGACGGCACAGAGACGACACAGAGACGACGACACAGAGACGACACAGACACAGAGACGACACAGAGACGACACAGAGACAACACAGAGACGACACAGAGACGGCACAGAGACGACACAGAGACGACGAGACAGAGACGACACAGAGACGACACAGAGACGAAACAGACACAGAGACGACTCTCTGTGTCGTCTCTGTCTCGTCTCTGTGACACAGAGACGACACAGAGACGGCACAGAGACGACACAGAGACGACACAGAGACGACGACACAGAGACGACACAGAGACGACACAGAGACGACACAGAGACGACACAGAGACGACACAGACACAGAGACGACACAGAGGAGACTCTCTGTGTCGTCTTTGTGACACAGAGACGACACAGACACGACACAGAGACGACACAGAGACGACACAGAGACGACACAGAGACGGCACAGAGACGACACAAAGACGACACAGAGACGACGACACAGAGACGACACAGAGACGACACAGACACAGAGACGACACAGAGACGACACAGACACAGAGACGACACAAAGACGACTCTGTGTCGTCTCTGTGTCGTCTCTGTGTCGACACAGAGACGACACAGAGAGACGACACAGAGACGACACAGAGACGACACAGAGACTACACAGAGACGACACAGAGACGACACAGAGACGGCACAGAGACGACACAGAGACGACGACAAAGACCGACACAGAGACGACACAGACACAGAGACGACACAGAGACGACACAGACACAGAGACGACACAGAGACGACACAGAGAGTCATCTCTGTGTCTGTGTCGTCTCTGTGTCGTCTCTGTGTCATCGTCTCTGTGTCGTCTCTGTGCCGTCTCTGTGTCGTCTCTGTGTCGTCTCTGTGTTGTCTCTCGTGTCGTCTCTGTGTCGTCTCTGTGTCTGTGTCGTCTCTGTGTCGTCTCTGTGTCGTCTCTGTGTCGTTTCTGTGTCTGTGTCGTCTCGTGTTGTCTCTATGTCGTCTCTGTGTCGTCTCTGTGTCGTCTCTGTGTCGTCGTCTCTGTGTCGTCTCTGTGTCGTCTCTGTGCCTTCTCTGTGTCGTCTCTGTGTCGTCTCTGTGTCGTCTCTGTGTTGTCTCTCTGTGTCGTCTCTGTGTCGACACAGAGACGACACAAAGACGACACAGAGTCGTCTCTGTGTCGTCTCTGTGTCTGTGTCGTCTCTGTGTCGTCTCTGTGTCGTCTCTGTGTCGTCTCTGTGTCGTCGTCTTTGTGTCGTCTCTGTGTCGTCTCTGTGCCGTCTCTGTGTCGTCTCTGTGTCGTCTCTGTGTCGTCTCTGTGTCGTCTCTGTGTCGTCTCTCTGTGTCGTCTCTGTGTCGACACAGAGACGACACAGAGAGTCGTCTCTGTGTCGTCTCTGTGTCTGTGTCGTCTCTGTGTCGTCTCTGTGTCGGGTCTGTGTCGTCGTCTCTGTGTCGTCTCTGTGTCGTCTCTGTGCCGTCTCTGTGTCGTCTCTGTGTCTTCTCTGTGTCGTCTCTGTGTCGTCTCTCTGTGTCGTCTCTGTGTCGACACAGAGACGACACAGAGACGACACAGAGTCGTCTCTGTGTCGTCTCTGTGTCGTCTCTCTGTGTCTTCTCTGTGTCGATACAGAGACGACACAGAGACGACACAGAGACGACACAGACACAGAGACGACACAGAGACGACACAGAGAGACGACACAGAGACGACACAGAGACGACACAGAGACGACACAGAGACGGCACAGAGACGACACAGAGACGACACAGAGACGACGACACAGAGACGACACAGAGACGAAACAGAGACGACACAGACATAGAGACGACACAGAGACGACACAGAGACGACACAGACACAGAGACGACACAGAGACGACACAGAGACGACACAGAGACGACACAGAGACGACACAGACAAAGAGACGACACAGAGGCGACACAGAGACGACACAGAGACGACACAGAGACGACACAGAGACGGCACAGAGACGACACAAAGACGACACAGAGACGACGACACAGAGACGACGCAGAGACGACACAGAGACGACATAGACACAGAGACGACACAGCAGAGACGACACAGAGAGAAGACACAGAGACGACACAGAGACGACACAGAGACGACACAGAAAGACACAGAGACGACACAGAGACGACACAGACACAGAGACGACACAGAGACGATACAGAACAAACATAGAGACGGCACAGAGACGAAACAGAGACGACACAGAGACGACGACACAGAGACGACACAGAGACGACACAGAGACGACACAGACACAGAGACGACACAGAGACGACTCTCTGTGTCGTCTCTTTGACACAGAGACGAACAGAGAGTGTCTGTGTCTCTGTGTCTGTGTCGTCTCTGTGTCGTCTCTGTGTCGTCGTCTCTGTGTCGTCTCTGTGTCGTCTCTGTGCGTCTCTCTGTGTCGTCTCTGTGTCGACACAGAGACGACACAGAGACGACACAGAGTCTTCTCTGTGTCGTCTCTGTGTCTGTGTCGTCTCTGTGTCGTCTCTGTGTCCGTCTCTGTGTCGTCTCTGTGTCGTCTCTGTGTCTGTCGTCTCTGTGTCGTCTCTGTGTCGTCTCTGTGTCGTCTCTGTGTCTGTGTCGTCTCTGTGTCTGTCTTCTCTGAGTCGTCTCTGTGTCGTCGTCTCTGTGTCGTCTCTGTGTCGTTCTCTGTGTCGTCTCTGTGTCGTCTCTCTGTGTCGTCTCTGTGTCGACACAATGACGACACAGAGACAACACAAAGACAAACAAAGTTGTCTCTGTGTCGTCTCTGTGTCGTCTCTGTGCCGTCTCTGTGTCGTCTCTGTGTCGTCTCTGTGTCGTCTCTCTGTCGTCTCTCTGTGTCGTCTCTGTGTCGACACAGAGACGACACAGAGACGACACAGAGACGACACAGCGTCATCTCTGTGTCGTCTCTGTGTCTGTGTCGTCTCTGTGTCGTCTCTGTGTCGTCTCTGTGTCGTCTCTGTGTCTATGTCGTCTCGGTGTCGTCTCTGTGTCGTCTCTGTGTCGTCTCTGTGTCGTCATCTCTGTGTCGTCTCTGTGTCGTCTCTGTGCCGTCTCTGTGTCGTCTCTGTGTCGTCTCTGTGTCGTTTCTCTGTGTCGTCTCTGTGTCGACATAGAGACGACACAGAGACGACACAGAGACGTCACAGAGTCGTCTCTGTGTCGTCTCTGTGTCTGTTCGTCTCTGTGTCGTCTCTGTATCGTCTCTGTGTCACAGAGACGACACAGAGACGACACAGAGAGTCGTCTCTGTGTCGTCTCTGTGTCTGTGTCGTCTCTGTGTCGTCTCTGTGTCAGTCTCTGTGTCGTCTCTGTGTCTGTGTCGTCTCTGTTTCGTCTCTGTGTCGTCTCTGTGCCGTCTCTGTGTCGTCTCTGTGTCGTCTCTGTGTCGTCTCTCTGTGTCGTCTCTCTGTGTCGTCTCTGTGTCGACACAGAGACGACACAGAGACGAAACAGAGTCGTTCTGTGTCATCTCTGTGTCTGTGTCGTCTCTGTGTCGTCTCTGTGTCACAGAGACGACACAGAGACGCCAGAGTCGTCTCTGTGTCGTCTCTGTGTCTGTGTCATTCTCTGTCGTCTCTGTGTCGTCTCTGTGTCGTCTCTGCGTCGTCGTCTCTGTGTCGTCTCTGTGTCGTCTCTGTGCCGTCTCTGTGTCGTCTCTGTGTCGTCTCTGTGTGTCTCTCTGTGTCGTCTCTGTGCGACACAGACGACACAGAGACGACACAGAGACGACACAGAGTCGTCTCTGTGTCGTCTCTGTGTCTGTGTCGTCTCTGTGTCGTCTCTGTGTCATCTCTGTGTCACAGGACGACACAGAGACGACACAGAGTCGTCTCTGTGTCTGTGTCACTCTGTGTTGTCTCTGTGTCGTCTCTGTGTCGTCGTCTCTGTGTCGTCTCTGTTGTCGTCTCTGTGCCGTCTCTGTGTCGTCTCTGTGTCGTCTCTGTGTCGTCTCTGTGTCGTCTCTCTGTGTCGTCTCTGTGTCGACACAGAGACGACACAGAGACACACAGAGACGAACAGAGTCGCTCTGTGTCGTCTCTGTGTCTGTGTCGTCTCTGTGTCACCTCTGTGTCGTCTCTGTGTCTGTGTCGTCTCTGTGTCACTCTGTGTCGTCTCTGTGTCACAGAGACGACAGAGAGTCGTCTCTGTGTCGTCTCTGTGTCTGTGTCGTCTCTGTGTCGTCGTCTCTGTGTCGTCTCTGTGTCGTCTCTGTGCCGTCTCTGTGTCGTCTCTGTTGTCGTCTCTGTGTCGTCTCTGTATCGTCTCTCTGTGTCGTCTCTGTGTCTGTGTCGTCTCTGTGTCGTCTCTGTGTCGTCTCTGTGTCGTCTCTGTGCCGTCTCTGTGTCGTCTCTGTGTCGTCTCTGTGTCGTCTCTGTGTCGTCTCTGTGCTGTGTCGTCTCTGTGTCGTCTCTGTGTCTCTGTCGTCTCTGTGTCGTCGTCTCTGTGTCGTCTCTGTGTCGTCTCTGTGTCGTCTCTGTGTCGTCTCTGTGTCGTCTCTCTGTGTCGTCTCTGTGTCGACACAGAGACAACACAAGACGACACAGAGTCGTCTCTGTGTCGTCTCTGTGTCGTCTCTGTGTCACAGAGACGACACAGAGACGACACAGAGAGTCGTCTCTGTGTCGTCTCTGTGTCTGTTCGTCTTGTGTCGTCTCTGTGTCGTCTCTGTGTCGTCTCTGTGTCGTCTCTGTGTCGTCTCTGTGTCGTCTCTGTGTCGTCTCTGTGTCGTCTCTGTGTCGTCTCTGTGTCGTCTCTGTGTCGTCTCTGTGTCGTCTCTGTGTCGTCTCTGTGTCGTCTCTGTGTCGTCTCTCTGTGTCGTCTCTGTGTCGACACAGAGACGACACAGAGACGACACAGAGTCGTCTCTGTGTCGTCTCTGTGTCTGTGTCGTCTCTGTGTCACAGAGACGACACAGAGAGTCGTCTCTGTGTCGTCTCTGTGTCTGTGTCGTCTCTGTGTCGTCTCTGTGTCGTCTCTGTGTCGTCTCTGTGTCGTCTCTGTGTCCGTCCTCTGTGTCGTCTCTGTGTCGTCTCTCTGTGTCGTCTCTGTGTCGACACAGAGACGACACAGAGACGACACAGAGTCGTCTCTGTGTCATGTCTGTGTCTGTGTCGTCTCTGTGTCGTCTCTGTGTCTGTGTCGTCTCTGTGTCGTCTCTGTGTCTGTGTCGTCTCTGTGTCGTCTCTGTGCCGTCTCTGTGTCGTCTCTGTGTCGTCGTGTCTGTGTCGTCTCTGTGTCGTCTCTGTGTCGTCTCTGTGTCGTCTCTCTGTGTCGTCTCTGTGTCGACACAGAGACGACACAGAGACGACACAGAGAGTCGTCTCTGTGTCGTCTCTGTGTCTGTGTCGTCTCTGTGTCATCTCTGTGTCGTCTCTGTGTCGTCTCTGTGTCGTCGTCTCTGTGTCGTCTCTGTATCGTCTATGTCCGTCTCTGTGTCGTCTCTGTGTCGTCTCTGTGTCGTCTCTCTGTGTCGTCTCTGTGTCGACACAGAGACGACATAGAGACGACAAGAGACGACACAGAGTCGTCTCTGTGTCGTCTCTGTGTCTGTGTCGTCTCTGTGTCGTCTCTGTGTCGTCTCTGTGTCGTCTCTGTGTCGTCTCTGTGTCGTCTCTGTGTCTGTGTCGTCTCTGTGTCGTCTCTGATTCTGTGTCGTCTCTGTGTCGTCTCTGTGTCGTCGTCTCTGTGTCGTCTCTGTGTCGTCTCTGTGTCGTCTCTGTGTCGTCTCTGTGTCTGTGTCGTCTCTGTGTCTCTCTGTGTCGTCTCTGTGTCGTCTCTGTGTCGTCTCTGTGTCGTCGTCTCTGTGTCGTCTCTGTGTCGTCTCTGTGCCGTCTCTGTGTCGTCTCTGTGTCGTCTCTGTGTCGTCCTCTCTGTGTCGTCTCTGTGTCGACACAGAGACGACACAGAGACGACACAGAGTCGTCTCTGTGTCGTCTCTGTGTCTGTGTCGTCTCTGTGTCTCTTGTGTCGTCTCTGTGTCGTCTCTGTGTCGTCGTCTCTGTGTCGTCTCTGTGTCGTCTCTGTGCCGTCTCTGTGTCGTCTCTGTGTCGTCTCTGTGTCGTCTCTCTGTGTCGTCTCTGTGTCGTCTCTGTGTCGTCTCTGTGTCGTCTCTGTGTCGTCTCTGTGTCGTCGTCTCTGTGTCGTCTCTGTGTCGTCTCTGTGCCGTCTCTGTGTCGTCTCTGTGTCGTCTCTGTGTAGTCTCTCTGTGTCGTCTCTGTGTCGACACAGAGACGACACAGAGTCGTCTCTGTGTCGTCTCTGTGTCTGTGTCGTCTCTGTGTCACAGAGTGACACAGAGACGACACAGAGATGAGACAGAGAGTCGTCTCTGTGTCGTCTCTGTGTCTGTGTCGTCTCTGTGTCGTCTCTGTGTCGTCTCTGTGCCGTCTCTGTGTCGTCTCTGTGTCGTCTCTGTGTCGTCTCTGTGTCTGTGTCGTCTCTGTGTCTGTGTCTTCTCTGAGTCGTCTCTGTGTCGTCGTCTCTGTGTCGTCTCTGTGTTGTTTCTCTGCCGTCTCTGTGTCGTCTCTCTGTGTCGTCTCTGTGTCGACACAGAGACGACACAGAGACAACACAAAGACAAAACAAGTTGTCTCTGTGTCGTCTCTGTGTCGTCTCTGTGCCGTCTCTGTGTCGTCTCTGTGTCGTCTCTGTGTCGTCTCTGTGTCGTCTCTCTGTGTCGTCTCTGTGTCGACACAGAGACGACACAGAGACGACACAGAGACGACCAGCGTCATCTCTGTGTCGTGTCTGTGTCTGTGTCGTCTCTGTTTCGTCTCTGTGTCGTCTCTGTGTCGTCTCTGTGTCTATGTCGTCTCGGTGTCGTCTCTGTGTCGTCTCTGTGTCGTCTCTGTGTCGTCATCTCTGTGTCGTCTCTGTGTCGTCTCTGTGCCGTCTCTGTGTCGTCTCTGTGTCGTCTCTGTGTCGTTTCTCTGTGTCGTCTCTGTGTCGACATAGAGACGACACAGAGACGACACAGAGACGTCACAGAGTCGTCTCTGTGTCGTCTCTGTGTCTGTTTCGTCTCTGTGTCGTCTCTGTATCGTCTCTGTGTCACAGAGACGACACAGAGACGACACAGAGAGTCGTCTCTGTGTCGTCTCTGTGTTTGTGTCGTCTCTGTGTCGTCTCTGTGTCATCTCTGTGTCGTCTCTGTGTCTGTGTCGTCTCTGTCTCGTCTCTGTGTCGTCTCTGTGCCGTCTCTGTGTCGTCTCTGTGTCGTCTCTGTGTCGTCTCTCTGTGTCGTCTCTCTGTGTCGTCTCTGTGTCGACACAGAGACGACACAGAGACGACACAGAGTCGTTTCTGTGTCATCTCTGTGTCTGTGTCGTCTCTGTGTCGTCTCTGTGTCACAGAGACGACACAGAGACGACACGAGAGTCGTCTCTGTGTCGTCTCTGTGTCTGTGTCATTTCTCTGTCGTCTCTGTGTCGTCTCTGTGTCGTCTCTGCGTCGTCGTCTCTGTGTCGTCTCTGTGTCGTCTCTGTGCCGTCTCTGTGTCGTCTCTGTGTCGTCTCTGTGTTGTCTCTCTGTGTCGTCTTTGTGCGACACAGAGACGACACAGAGACGACACAGAGACGACACAGAGTCGTCTCTGTGTCGTCTCTGTGTCTGTGTCGTCTCTGTGTCATCTCTGTGTCATCTCTGTGTCACAGGGACGACACAGAGACGACACAGAGAGTCGTCTCTGTGTCGTCTCTGTGTCTGTGTCACTCTGTGTTGTCTCTGTGTCGTCTCTGTGTCGTCGTCTCTGTGTCGTCTCTGTTTCGTCTCTGTGCCGTCTCTGTGTCGTCTCTGTGTCGTCTCTGTGTCATCTCTGTGTCGTCTCTCTGTGTCGTCTCTGTGTCGACACAGAGACGACACAGAGACAACACAGAGACGAAACAGAGTCAGCTCTGTGTCGTCTCTGTGTCTGTGTCGTCTCTGTGTCACCTATGTGTCGTCTCTGTGTCTGTGTCGTCTCTGTGTCACCTCTGTGTCGTCTCTGTGTCACAGAGACGACACAGAGAGTCGTTTCTGTGTCGTCTCTGTGTCTGTGTCGTCTCTGTGTCGTCTCTGTGTCGTCGTCTCTGTGTCGTCTCTGTGTCGTCTCTGTGCCGTCTCTGTGTCATCTTTTTGTCGTCTCTGTGTCGTGTCTGTATCGTCTCTCTGTGTCGTCTCTGTGTCTGTGTCGTCTCTGTGTCGTCTCTGTGTCGTCTCTGTGTCGTCTCTGTGCCGTCTCTGTGTCGTCTCTGTGTCGTCTCTGTGTCGTCTCTGTGTCGTCTCTGTGGCTGTGTCGTCTCTGTTTCGTCTCTGTGTCTCTGTCGTCTCTGTGTCGTCGTCTCTGTGTCGTATCTGTGTTGTCTCTGTGTCGTCTTTGTGTCGTCTCTGTGTCGTCTCTCTGTGTCGTCTCTGTGTCGACACAGAGACAACACAAAGACGAAACAGAGTCGTCTCTGTGTCGTCTCTGTGTCGTCTCTGTGTCACAGAGACGACATAGAGACGACACAGAGAGTCGTCTCTGTGTCTTCTCTGTGTCTGTTTCGTCTTTGTGTCGTCTCTGTGTCTTCTCTGTGTCGTCTCTGTGCCGTCTCTGTGTCGTCTCTGTGTCGTCTCTGTGTCGTCTCTGTGTCGTCTTTGTGTCTGTGTCGTCTCTGTGTCGTCTCTGTGTCGTCGTCTCTGTGTCGTCTCTGTGTCGTCTCTGTGTCATCTCTGTGTCGTCTCTCTGTGTCGTCTCTGTGTCGACACAGAGACGACACAGAGACGACACAGACTCGTCTCTGTGTCGTCTCTGTGTCTGTGTCGTCTCTGTGTCACAGAGACGACACAGAGAGTCGTCTCTGTGTCGTCTCTGTGTCTGTGTCGTCTCTGTGTCGTCTCTGTGTCGTCTCTGTGTCGTATCTGTGTCATCTCTGTGCCGTCTCTGTGTCGTCTCTGTGTCGTCTCTCTGTGTCGTCTCTGTGTCAACACAGAGACGACACAGAGACGACACAGAGTCGTCTCTGTGTCATGTCAGTGTCTGTGTCGTCTTTGTGTTGTCTCTGTGTCACAGAGACGACACAGAGACAACAGAGAGGTCGTCTCTGTGTCGTCTCTTGTGTCTGTGTCGTCTCTGTGTCGTCTCTGTGCCATGTCTGTGTCGTCTCTGTGTCGTCGTGTCTGTTTCGTCTCTGTGTCGTCTCTGTGTCGTCTCTGTGTCGTCTCTCTGTGTCGTCTCTGTGTCGACACAGAGACGACACAGAGACGACACAGAGAGTCGTCTCTGTGTCGTCTCTGTGTCTGTGTCGTCTCTGTGTCATCTCTGTGTCGTCTCTGTGTCGTCTCTGTGTCGTCGTCTCTGTGTCGTCTCTGTGTCGTCTCTGTGCCGTCTCTGTGTCGTCTCTGTGTCGTCTCTGTGTCGTCTCTCTGTGTCGTCTCTGTGTCGACACAGAGCACAAGACGACAAGAGACGACACAGAGTCGTCTCTGTGTCGTCTCTGTGTCTGTGTCGTCTCTGTGTCGTCTCTGTGTCGTCTCTGTGTCGTCTCTGTGTCGTCTCTGTGTCTGTGTCGTCTCTGTGTCGTCTCTGATCTCTGTGTCGTCTCTGTGTCGTCTCTGTGTCGTCTCTGTGTCGTCGTCTCTGTGTCGTCTCTGTGTCGTCTCTGTGTCGTCTCTGTGTCGTCTCTGTGTCTGTGTCGTCTCTGTGTCGTCTCTGTGTCGTCTCTGTGTCGTCTCTGTGTCGTCTCTGTGTCGTCGTCTCTGTGTCGTCTCTGTGTCGTCTCTGTGCCGTCTCTGTGTCGTCTCTGTGTCGTCTCTGTTGTCCTCTCTGTGTCGTCTCTGTGTCGACACAGAGACGACACAGAGACGACACAGAGTCGTCTCTGTGTCGTCTCTGTGTCTGTGTCGTCTCTGTGTCGTCTCTGTGTCGTCTCTGTGTCGTCTCTGTGTCGTCTCGTCCTCTGTGTCGTCTCTGTGTCGTCTCTGTGTCGTCTCTGTGTCCTCTCTGTGTCGTCTCTGTGTCGTCTCTCCTGTGTCGTCTCTGTGTCGTCTCTGTGTCGTCTCTGTGTCGTCTCTGTGTCGTTCTCTGTGTCGTCGTCTCTGTGTCGTCTCTGTGTCGTCTCTGTGCCGTCTCTGTGTCGTCTCTGTGTCGTCTCTGTGTCGTCTCTCTGTGTCGTCTCTGTGTCGACACAGAGACGACACAGAGTCGTCTCTGTGTCGTCTCTGTGTCTGTGTCGTCTCTGTGTCGTCTCTGTGTCACAGAGACGACACAGAGATGAGACAGAGAGTCGTCTCTGTGTCGTCTCTGTGTCTGTGTCGTCTCTGTGTCGTCTCTGTGTCGTCTCTGTGTCGTCGTCTCTGTCGACACAGAGACAGACACAGAGACGACACAGAGTCGTCTCTGTGTCGTCTCTGTGTCTGTGTCGTCTCTGTGTCGCGTCCGGTCGTCTCTGGTCGTCTCTGTGTCCGTGTCGTCTCTGTGTCGTCTCTCTGTCGTCTCTGTGTCGTCGTCTCTGTGTCCTGTCGTCTCTGTGTCGTCTCTGTGTCGTCTCTGTGTCGTCTCTGTGTCGTCTCTGTGTCGTCTCTGTGTCGTCTCTGTGTCGTCTCTCAGTTTCGTCTCTGTGTCGACACAGAGACGACACAGAGTCGTCTCTGTGTCGTCTCTGTGTCTGTGTCGTCTCTGTGTCGTCTCTGTGTCGTCTCTGTGTCGTGTCTGTGTCGTCGTCTCTGTGTCGTCTCTGTGTCGTCTCTTTTCCGTCTCTGTGTCGTCTCTGTGTCGTCTCTGTGTCATCTCTGTGTCGTCTCTGTGTCGTCGTCTCTGTGTCGTCTCTGTGCCGTCTCTGTTTCGTCTCTGTGTCGTCTCTTTGTCGTCTCTCTGTGTCGTCTCTTTGTCGACACAGAGACGACACAGAGACGACACAGAGAGTCTTCTCTATGTCTGTGTCGTCTCTGTGTCGTCTCTGTGTCGTCTCTGTGTCGTCTCTGTGTCGTCTCTGTGCCGTCTCTGTGTCGTCTCTGTGTCTGTGTCTTCTCTGTGTCGTCTCTGTGTCGTCTCTGTGTCGTCTCTGTGTCGTCTCTGTGTCGTCTCTGTGCCGTCTCTGTGTCGTCTCTGTGTCGTCTCAGTGTCGTCTCTGTGTCGTCTCTCTGTGTCGTCTCTGTCTCGACACAGAGACGACACAGAGACGACACAGAGTCGTCTCTGTGTCGTCTCTGTGTCTGTGTCATCTCTGTGTCGTCTCTTTGTCGTCTCTGTGTCACAGAGACGACACAGAGAGTCGTCTCTGTGTCGTCGCTGTGTCTGTGTCGTCGTCGTCTCTGTGTCGTCTCTTTGTCGTCTCTGTGCCGTCTCTGTGACACAGTGACGACACAGAGACGACACAGAGACGACACAGAGACGAGTCGTCTTGAAACCTCTGTTTCAAGATCTTGATTTCGGATTCGCTTCTTTATTCTGTAATTTCGAGCAGCTTCCTTATTTCTTTCTTTTGAACTTTTCAAACATTCTTGGGGACATCTCGTAGTTTTCTTTTCGCCATTTCTTTCCTTGTGATCAGCCTTCTGTCGTTTCTTGATTGTTTTTAAAGCGGCTCGTGGGCAATTGGCATATTCCTCGGAAGTGTTTTTCTACTGGAAAATGCTTAACTTTCAATTCAAAATCCCTCCTCCTCCTCCGACGACACAGAGTCGTCTCTGTGTCATCTCTGTGTCTGTGTCGTCTCTGTGTCGTCTATGTGTCGTCTCTGTGTCGTCTCTGTGTCGTCTCTGTGTCGTCGTCTCTGTGTCGTCTTTGTGCCGTCTCTGTGTCGTCTCTGTGTCGTCTCTCTGTGTCGTCTCTGTGTCGACACAGAGACGACACAGAGACGACACAGCGACGACACAGAGTCGTCTCTGTGTCATCTCTGTGTCTGTGTCGTCTCTGTGTCGTCTCTGTGTGTCGTCTCTGTGTCGTCTCTGTGCCGTCTCTGTGTCGCTCTGTGTCGTCTCTGTGTCGTCTCTGTGTCGTCTCTGTGTCTGTGTCGTCTTTGTGTCGTCTCTGTGTCACAGAGACGACACAGAGACGACACAGAGTCGTCTCTGTGTCGTCTCTGTGTCTGTCTCTCTGTCGTCTCTGTGTCGTTTTGTGTCGTCTCTGTGTCGTCTCTGTTTCGTCGTCTCTGTGTCGTCTCTGTGTCGTCTCTGTGCCGTCTCTGTGTCGTCTCTGTGTCGTCTCTGTGTCGTCTCTCTGTGTCGTCTCTGTGTCGACACAGAGACGACACAGAGACGACACAGAGTCGTCTCTGTGTCGTCTCTGTGTCTGTGTCGTCTCTGTGTCATCTCTGTGTCATCTCTGTGTCACAGAGACGACACAGAGACGACACAGAGAGTCGTCTCTGTGTCTGTGTCGTCTCTGTGTCGTCTCTGTGTCGTCTCTGTGTCGTCGTCTCTGTGTCGTCTCTGTGTCGTCTCTGTGCCGTCTCTGTGTCGTCTCTGTGTCGTCTCTGTGTCATCTCTGTGTCGTCTCTCTGTGTCGTCTCTGTGTCGACACAGAGACGACACAGAGACGACACAGAGACGAACAGAGTCAGCTCTGTGTCGTCTCTGTGTCTGTGTCGTCTCTGTGTCACCTCTGTGTCGTCTCTGTGTCTGTGTCGTCTCTGTGTCACCTCTGTGTCGTCTCTGTGTCACAGAGACGACACAGAGACGAACAGAGAGTCGTCTGTGTGTCGTCTCTGTGTCTGTGTCGTCTCTGTGTCGTCGTCTCTGTGTCGTCTCTGTGTCGTCTCTGTGCCGTCTCTGTGTCATCTTTTTGTCGTCTCTGTGTCGTGTCTGTATCGTCTCTCGTTGTCGTCTCTGTGTCTGTGTCGTCTCTGTGTCGTCTCTGTGTCGTCTCTGTGCCGTCTCTGTGTCGTCTCTGTGTCGTCTCTGTGTCGTCTCTGTGGCTGTGTCGTCTCTGTGTCGTCTCTGTGTCTGTGTCGTCTCTGTGTCGTCTCTGTGTCGTCGTCTCTGTGTCGTATCTGTGTTGTCTCTGTGTCGTCTCTGTGTCGTCTCTGTGTCGTCTCTCTGTGTCGTCTCTGTGTCGACACAGAGACAACACAAAGACGAAACAGAGTCGTCTCTGTGTTGTCTCTGTGTCGTCTCTGTGTCGTCTCTGTGTCGACATAGAGACGACACAGAGAGTCGTCTCTGTGTCTTCTCTGTGTCTGTGTCGTCTTTGTGTCGTCTCTGTGTCGTCTCTGTGTCGTCGTCTCTGTGTCGTCTCTGTGTCGTCTCTGTGCCGTCTCTGTGTCGTCTCTGTGTCGTCTCTGTGTCGTCTCTGTGTCGTCTATCTGTGTCGTCTCTGTGTCGACACAGAGACGACACAGAGACGAAACAGAGTCGTCTCTGTGTCGTCTCTGTGTCTGTGTCGTCTCTGTGTCGTCTCTGTGTCGTCTCTGTGTCGTCTCTGTGTCGTCGTCTCTGTGTCGTCTCTGTGTCGTCTCTGTGTCTCTCTCTGTGTCTCTCTGTGTCGTCTCTGTGTCGCTCTGTGTCGTCTCTGTGTCGTCTCTGTGTCGTCTCTGTGTCGTCTCTGTGTCGTCTCTGTGTCGTCTCTGTGTCGTCTCTGTGCCGTCTCTGTGTCGTCTCTGTGTCGTCTCTCTGTGTCGTCTCTGTGTCGACACAGAGACGACACAGAGACGACACAGAGAGTCGTCTCTGTGTCGTCTTGTGTCTGTGTCGTCTCTAAGTCGTCTCTGTGCCATGTCTGTGTCGTCTCTGTGTCGTCTCTCTGTGTCGTCTCTGTGTCACACAGGACGACACAGAGACGACACAGGAGTCGTCTCTGTGTCGTGTCGTCTCTGTGTCATCTCTGTGTCGTCTCTGTGTCGTCTCTGTGTCGTCGTCTCTGTGTCGTCTCTGTGTCGTCTATGTGCCGTCTCTGTGCGTCTCTGTGTCGTCTCTGTGTCGTCTCTCTGCGTTGTCTCTGTGTCGACATAGAGACGACACAGAGACGACTAGGCGCACAGAGTCGTCTCTGTGTCGTCTCTGTGTCTGTGTCTGTCTCTGTGTCGTCTCTTGTCGTCTCTGTGTCGTCTCTGTGTCTGTCTCTGTGTCGTCTCTGTGTCTGTGTCGTCTCTGTGTTGTCTCTGTGTCGTCTCTGTGTCGTCTCTGTGTCACAGAGACGACACAGAGAGTCGTCTCTGTGTCGTCTCTGTGTCTGTGTCGTCTCTGTGTCGTCTCTGTGTCGTCGTCTCTGTGTCGTCTCTGTGTCGTCTCTGTGTCGTCTCTGTGTCGTCTCTGTGTCTGTGTCGTCTCTGTGTCTCTCTGTGTCGTCTCTGTTTCGTCTCTGTGTCGTCTCTGTGTCGTCGTCTCTGTGTCGTCTCTGTGTCGTCTCTGTGCCGTCTCTGTGTCGTCTCTGTGTCGTCTCTGTGTCGTCTCTCTGTGTCGTCTCTGTGTCGACACAGAGACGACAAAGAGACGACACAGAGTCGTCTCTGTGTCGTCTCTGTGTCTGTGTCGTCTCTGTGTCATCTTTGTGTCGTCTCTGTGTCGTCTCTGTGTCGTCGTCTCTGTGTCGTCTCTGTGTCGTCTCTGTGCCGTCTCTGTGTCATCTCTGTGTCGTCTCTGTGTCGTCTCTCTGTGTCGTCTCTGTGTCGTCTCTGTGTCGTCTCTGTGTCATCTCTGTGTGTTCTCTGTGTCGTCGTCTCTGTGTCATCTCTGTGTCGTCTCTGTGCCGTCTCTGTGTCGTCTCTGTGTCGTCTCTGTGTCGTCTCTGTGTCGTCTCTCTGTGTCGTCTCTGTGTCTGTGTCGTCTCTGTGTCACAGAGATGACACAGAGACGACACAGAGATGAGACAGAGAGTCGTCTCTGTGTCGTCTCTGTGTCTGTGTCGTCTCTGTGTCGTCTCTGTGTCGTCTCTGTGTCGTCGTCTCTGTGTCGTCTCTGTGCCGTCTCTGTGTCGTCTCTGTGTCGTCCCTGTGTCGTCTCTGTGTCGTCTCTCTGTGTCGTCTCTGTGTCGACACAGAGACGACACAGAGACGACACAGAGTCATCTCTTGTCGTGTCTGTGTCGTCTCTGTGTCGTCTCTGTGTCGTCTCTGTGTCTGTGTCGTCTCTGTGTCGTCTCTGTGTTGTCGTCTCTGTGTCGTCTCTGTGTCGTCTCTGTGCCGTCTCTGTGTCGTCTCTGTGTCTGTGTCGTCTCTGTGTCGTCTCTGTGCCGTCTCTGTGTCGTCTCTGTGTCACAGAGACGACACAGAGACGACACAGAGAGTCGTCTCTTGTGTCGTCTCTGTGTCTGTGTCGTCTCTCTGTGTCGTCTCTGTGTCGTCTCTGTGTCTGTGTCGTCTCTGTTTCGTCTCTGTGTCGTCTCTGTGCCGTCTCTGCTGTGTCGTCTCTGTGTCGTCTCTGTGTCGACACAGAGACGACAACAGAGACGACACAGAGTCGTCTCTGAGTCGTCTCTGTGTCTGTCGTGTCGTCTCTGTGTCACAGAGACGACACAGAGACGACACAGAGAGTCGTCTCTGTGTCGTCTCTGTGTCTGTGTCGTCTCTGTATCGTCGTCTCTGTGTCCGTGTCGTCTCTGTGTCGTCTCTGTGTCGTCTCTGTGTCGTCGTCTCTGTGTCGTCTCTGTGTCGTCTCTGTGTCGTCTCTGTGTCGTCTCTGTGTCGTCTCTCGTTTCGTCTCTGTGTCGACACAGAGACGACACAGAGTCGTCTCTGTGTCGTCTCTGTGTCTGTGTCGTCTCTGTGTCGTCTCTGTGTCGTCTCTGTGTCGTCTCTGTGTCGTCTCTGTGTCGTCGTCTCTGTGTCGTCTCTGTGTCGTCTCTGTGTCCGTCTCTGTGTCGTCGTCTCTGTGTCGTCTCTGTGCCGTCTCTGTTTCGTCTCTGTGTCGTCTCTTTGTCGTCTCTCTGTGTCGTCTCTGTGTCGACACAGAGACGACACAGAGACGACACAGAGAGTCTTCTCTGTGTCTGTGTCGTCTCTGTGTCGTCTCTGTGTCGTCTCTGTGTCGTCGTCTCTTTGTCGTCTCTGTGTCGTCTCTGTGCCGTCTCTGTGTCGTCTCTGTGTCTGTGTCGTCTCTGTGTCGTCTCTGTGTCGTCTCTGTGTCGTCTCTGTGTCGTCGTCTCTGTGTCGTCTCTGTGCCGTCTCTGTGTCGTCTCTGTGTCGTCTCTGTGTCGTCTCTGTGTCGTCTCTGTGTCGTCTCTCTGTGTCGTCTCTGTCTCACAGTGACGACCAGGTCGACCAGAGTCGTCTCTGTGTCGTCTCTGTGTCTGGTCATCTCTGTGTCGTCTCTGTGTCACAGAGACGACACAGAGAGTCGTCTAAGTGTCGTCTCTGTGTCTGTGTCGTCTCTGTGCGTCTCTGTGTCACAGAGACGACACAGAGACGACACAGAGCCAGCGACGACACAGAGTCGTCTCTGTGTCGTCTCTGTGTCCTGTGTCGTCTCTGTGTCGTCTCTGTGTGTCGTCTCTGTGTCGTCTCTGTGCCGTCTCTGTGTCGTCTCGTGTCGTCTCTGTGTCGTCTCTGTGTCGTCTCTCTAGTGTCGTCTCTGTGTCGTCTCTGTGTCTGTGTCGTCTTTGTGTCGTCTCTGTGTCGTCTCTGTGTCTGTGTCGTCTCTGTGTCGTCTCTATGTCGTCTCTGTGTCGTCTCTGTGTCGTCTCTCTGTGTCGTCTCTGTGTCGACACAGAGACAACACAGAGACGAACAGAGTCGTCTCTGTGTCGTCTCTGTGTCGTCTCTATGTCACAGAGACGACACAGAGACGACACAGAGAGTCGTCTCTGTGTCGTCTCTGTGTCTGTGTCGTCTCTGTGTCGTCTCTTTGTCGTCTCTGTGTCGTCGTCTCTATGTCGTCTCTGTGTCGTCTCTGTGCCGTCTCTGTGTCGTCTCTGTGTCGTCTCTGTGTCGTCTCTGTGTCGTCTCTCTGTGTCGTCTCTGTGTCGACACAGAGTCGACACAGAGACGACACAGACGACCAGAGACGACACAGAGACGAAACAGAGTCGTCTCTGTGTCGTCTCTGTGTCTGTGTCGTCTCTGTGTCGTCTCTGTGTCGTCTCTGTGTCTGTGTCGTCTCTGTGTCGTCTCTGTGTCGTCTCTGTGTCGTCTCTGTGTCTGTGTCGTCTCTGTGTCGTCTCTGTGTCGTCTCTGTGTCGTCTCTGTGTCGTCTCTGTATCGTCTCTCTGTGTCATCTCTGTGTCGACACAGAGACGACACAGAGACGACACAGACTCGTCTCTGTATGGTCTCTGTGTCTGTGTCGTCTCTGTGTCACAGAGACGACACAGAGAGTCGTCTCTGTGTCGTCTCTGTGTCTGTGTCGTCTCTGTGTAGTCTCTGTGTCGTCTCTGTGTCGTCTATGTGTCGTCTCTGTGTCGTCTCTGTGTCATCTCTGTGCCGTCTCTGTGTCGTCTCTGTGTCATCTCTGTGTCGTCTCTCTGTGTCGTCTCTGTGTCACACAGAGACGACAGAGAGACGACACAGAGTCGTCTCTATGTCGTGTCAGTGTCTGTGTCGTCTTTGTGTCGTCTCTGTGTCACTTGACGACACAGGTCGACAAGAGAGTCGTCTCTGTGTCGTGTCTGTGTCGTCTCTGTGCCATGTCTGTGTCGTCTCTGTGTCGTCGTCTCTGTGTCGTCTCTGTGTCGTCTCTGTGTCGTCTCTCTGTGTCATCTCTGTGTCGACACAGAGACGACACAGAGACACAAAGAGACGACACAGAGAGTCGTCTCTGTGTCGTCTCTGTGTCTGCGTCGTCTCTGTGTCATCTCTGTGTCGTCTCTGTGTCGTCGTCTCTGTGTCGTCTCTGTGTCGTCTATGTGCCGTCTCTGTGTCGTCTCTGTGTTGTCTCTGTGTCGTCTCTCTGTGTCGTCTCTGTGTCGACACAGAGACCACAGAGACGACAAAGAGACGACACAGAGTCGTCTATGTGTCGTCTCTGTGTCTTTGTCGTCTCTGTGTCGTCTCTGTGTCGTCTCTGTGTTGTCTCTTTGTCGTCTCTGTGTCCAGAGCGACGTGCGCCTGTAGTCGTCTCTGTGTCGTCTCTGTGTCTGTGTCGTCTCTGTGTTGTCTCTGTGTCGTCTCTGTGTCGTCTCTGTGTCACAGAGACGACACAGAGACGACACAGAGATCGTCTCTGTGTCGTCTCTGTGTCTGTGTCGTCTCTGTGTCGTCTCTGTGTCGTCTCTGTGTCGTCGTCTCTGTGTCGTCTCTGTGTCGTCTCTGTGTCGTCTCTGTGTCGTCTCTGTGTTGTCTCTGTGTCGTCTCTCTGTGTCGTCTCTGTGTCATCTCTGTGTCGTTTCTGTGTCGTCTCTGTGTCGTCTCAGTGTCGTCGTCTCTGTGTCGTCTCTGTGTCGTCTCTGTGCCGTCTCTGTGTCGTCTCTGTGTCGTCTCTGTGTCGTCTCTCTGTGTCGTCTCTGTGTCGACACAGAGACGACACAGAGACGACACAGAGTCGTCTCTGTGTCTGTGTCGTCTCTGTGTCATCTCTGTGTCGTCTCTGTGTCGTCTCTGTGTCGTCGTCTCTGTGTCGTCTCTGTGTCGTCTCTGTGCCGTCTCTGTGTTATCTCTGTGTCGTCTCTGTGTCGTCTCTCTGTGTCTTCTCTGTGTCGTCTCTGTGTCGTCTCTCTGTGTCGTCTCTGTGTCGGCACAGAGACGACACAGAGTCGTCTCTGTGTTGTCTCTGTGTCTGTGTCGTCTCTGTGTCGTCTCTGTGTCTGTGTCGTCTCTGTGTCGTCTCTGTGTCGTCTCGCTGTGTCGTCTCTGTGTCAACACAGAGACGACACAGAGTCATCTCTGTGTCGTGTCTGTGTCGTCTCTGTGTCGTGTCTGTGTCTATGTCGTCTCAGTGTCGTCTCTGTGTCGTCTCTGTGTCGTCATCTCTGTGTCGTCTCTTGTCGTCTCTGTGCCGTCTCTGTGTCGTCTCTGTGTCGTCTCTCTGTGTCGTCTCTGTGTCAACACAGAGACGACACAGAGACGACACAGAGTCGTCTCTGTGTCTGTGTCGTCTCTGTGTCGTCTCTGTGCCGTCTCTGTGTCGTCTCTGTGTCACAGAGACGACACAGAGAGTCGTCTCTGTGTCGTCTCTGTGTCTGTGTCGTCTCTGTGTCGTCTCTGTGTCATCTCTGTGTCGTCTCTTTGTCTGTGTCGTCTCTGTTTCGTCTCTGTGTCGTCTCTGTGCTCGTCTCTGTGTCGTCTCTGTGTCGTCTCTCTGTGTCGACACAGAGACGACAAAGAGACGACACAGAGACGACACAGAGTCGTCTCTGTGTCGTCTCTGTGTCTGTGTCGTCTCTGTGTCGTCTCTGTGTCACAGAGACGGCGCAGAGACGACACAGAGACAAAGAGAGTCGTCTCTGTGTCGCCTCTGTGTCTGTGTCGTCTCTGTGTCGTCTCTGTGTCGTCGTCTCTGTGTCGTCTCTTTGTCGACTCTGTGCCGTCTCTGTGACACAGAGACGACACAGAGACGACACAGAGACGACACAGAGAGACGAGTCGTCTTGAAACCCCTGTTTCATGATCTTGATTTCGGATTCGCTTCTTTATTCTGTAATTTCGAGCAGCTTCCTTATTTCTTTCTTTTGAACTTTTCAAACATTCTTGGGGACATCTCGTAGTTTTCTTTTCGCCATTTCTTTCCTTGTGATCAGCCTTCTGTCGTTTCTTGATTGTTTTCAAAGCGGCTCGTGGGCAATTGGCATATTCCTCGGAAGTGTTTTTCTACTGGAAAATGCTTAACTTTCAATTCAAAATCCCTCCTCCTCCTCCGACGACACAGAGTCGTCTCTGTGTCATCTCTGTGTCTGTGTCGTCTCTGTGTCGTCTATTTGTCGTCTCTGTGTCGTCTCTGTGTCGTCTCTGTGTCGTCGTCTTTGTGTCGTCTCTGTGTCGACACAGAGACGACACAGAGACGACACAGCGACGACACAGAGTCGTCTCTGTGTCATCTCTGTGTCTGTGTCGTCTCTGTGTCGTCTCTGTGTCGTCGTCTCTGTGTCGTCTCTGTGCCGTCTCTGTGTCGTCTCTGTATCGTCTCTGTGTCGTCTCTGTGTTGTCTCTCTAAGTCGTCTCTGTGTCGTCTCTGTGTCTGTGTCGTCTTTGTGTCGTCTCTGTGTCGTCTCTGTGTCTGTGTCGTCTCTGTGTCGTCTCTGTGTCGTCTCTGTGTCGTCTCTGTGCCGTCTCTGTGTCATCTCTGTGTCGTCTCTGTGTCGTCTCTCTGTGTCGTCTCTGTGTCGTCTCTGTGTCGTCTCTCTGTGTCGTCTCTGTGTCGGCACAGAGACGACACAGAGTCGTCTCTGTGTCGTCTCTGTGTCTGTGTCGTCTCTGTGTCGTCTCTGTGTCACAGAGATGACACAGAGACGACACAGAGATGAGACAGAGAGTCGTCTCTGTGTCGTCTCTGTGTCTGTGTCGTCTCTGTGTCGTCTCTGTGTCGTCTCTGTGTCGTCTCGCTGTGTCGTCTCTGTGTCAACACAGAGACGACACAGAGACGACACAGAGTCATCTCTGTGTCGTGTCTGTGTCGTCTCTGTGTCGTCTCTGTGTCGTGTCTGTGTCTATGTCGTCTCAGTGTCGTCTCTGTGTCGTCTCTGTGTCGCCGTCTCTGTGTCGTCTCTGTGTCGTCTCTCTGCCGTCTCTGTGTCTTCTCTGTGTCGTCTCTATGTGTCGTCTCTGTGTCAACACAGAGACGACACAGAGACGACACAGAGTCGTCTCTGTGTCTGTGTCGTCTCTGTGTCGTCTCTGTGCCGTCTCTGTGTCGTCTCTGTGTCACAGAGACGACACAGAGAGTCGTCTCTGTGTCGTCTCTGTGTCTGTGTCGTCTCTTTGTCGTCTCTGTGTCGTCTCTGTGTCGTCTCTTTGTCTGTGTCGTCTCTGTTTCGTCTCTGTGTCGTCTCTGTGCCGTCTCTGTGTCGTCTCTGTGTCGTCTCTCTGTGTCGACACAGAGACGACAAGAGACGACACAGAGACGACACAGAGTCGTCTCTGTGTCGTCTCTGTGTCTGTGTCGTCACTGTGTCGTCTCTGTGTCACAGAGACAACACAGAGACGACACAGAGACGACAAAGAGAGTCGTCTCTGTGTCGCCTCTGTGTCTGTGTCGTCTCTGTGTCGTCTCTGTGTCGTCGTCTCTGTGTCGTCTCTGTGTCGTCTCTGTGCCGTCTCTGTGACACAGAGACGACACAGAGACGACACAGAGACGACACAGAGAGACGAGTCGTCTTGAAACCCTGTTTCATGATCTTGATTTCGGATTCGCTTCTTTATTCTGTAATTTCGAGCAGCTTCCTTATTTCTTTCTTTTGAACTTTTCAAACATTCTTGGGGACATCTCGTAGTTTTCTTTTCGCCATTTCTTTCCTTGTGATCAGCCTTCTGTCGTTTCTTGATTGTTTTCAAAGCGGCTCGTGGGCAATTGGCATATTCCTCGGAAGTGTTTTTCTACTGGAAAATGCTTAACTTTCAATTCAAAATCCCTCCTCCTCCTCCGACGACACAGAGTCGTCTCTGTGTCATCTCTGTGTCTGTGTCGTCTCTGTGTCGTCTATTTGTCGTCTCTGTGTCGTCTCTGTATCGTCTCTGTGTCGTCGTCTTTGTGTCATCTCTGTGTCGACACAGAGACGACACAGAGACGACACAGCGACGACACAGAGTCGTCTCTGTGTCATCTCTGTGTCTGTGTCGTCTCTGTGTCGTCTCTGTGTCGTCGTCTCTGTGTCGTCTCTGTGCCGTCTCTGTGTCGTCTCTGTGTCGTCTCTGTGTCGTCTCTGTGTTGTCTCTCTAGTCGTCTCTGTGTCGTCTCTGTGTCTGTGTCGTCTTTGTGTCGTCTCTGTGTCGTCTCTGTGTCTGTGTCGTCTCTGTGTCGTCTCTGTGTCGTCTCTGTGTCGTCTCTCTGTGTCGTCTCTGTGTCGACACAGAGACAACACAAGACGAAACAGAGTCGTCTCTGTGTCGTCTCTGTGTCGTCTCTATGTCACAGAGACGACATAGAGACGACACAGAGAGTCGTCTCTGTGTCTTCTCTGTGTCTGTGTCGTCTTTTTGTCGTCTCTGTGTCGTCTCTGTGTCGTCGTCTCTGTGTCGTCTCTGTGTCGTCTCTGTGCCGTCTCTGTGTCGTCTCTGTGTCGTCTCTGTGTCGTCTCTGTGTCGTCTCTCTGTGTCGTCTCTGTGTCGACACAGAGTCGACACAGAGACGACAGAGCGCACAGAGACGACCGAGACAACAGAGTCGTCTCTGTGTCGTCTCTGTGTCTGTGTCGTCTCTGTGTCGTCTCTGTGTTGTCTCTGTGTCTGTGTCGTCTCTGTGTCGTATCTGTGTCGTCTCTGTGTCGTCTCTGTGTCGTCGTCTCTGTGTCGTCTCTGTGTCGTCTCTGTGTCGTCTCTGTGTCGTCTCTGTGTCGTCTCTCTGTGTCGTCTCTGTGTCGACACAGAGACGACACAGAGTTGACACAGACTCGTCTCTGTATCGTCTCTGTGTCTGTATCGTCTCTGTGTCACAGAGACGACACAGAGAGTCGTCTCTGTGTCGTCTCTGTGTCTGTGTCATCTCTGTGTCGTCTCTGTGTCGTCTCTGTGTCGTCTCTGTGTCGTCTCTGTGTCGTATCTGTGTCATCTCTGTGCCGTCTCTGTGTCGTCTCTGTGTCATCTCTGTGTCGTCTCTCTGTGTCGTCTCTGTGTCAACACAGAGACGACACAGAGTCGTCTCTGTGTCGTGTCGTCTCTGTGACGACACAGAGACGACACAGACACAGAGACGACACAGACACAGAGACGACACAGAGACGACTCTGTGTCGTCTCTGTGTCGACACAGAGATGACACAGAGAGACGACACAGAGACGAAACAGAGACAACACAGAGACGACACAGAGACGGCACAGAGACGACACAGAGACGACACAGAGACAACGACACAGAGACGACACAAAGATGACACAGAGACAACACAGACACAGAGACGACACAGAGACGACTCTCTGTGTCGTCTCTGTGTCGTCTCTGTGTCGACACAGAGACGACACAGAGAGACGACACAGAGACGACACAGAGACAATACAGAGACGACACAGAGACGGCACAGAGACGACACAGAGACGACACGACACAGAGACGACACAGATACGACACAGCGACGACACAGAGACGGCACAGAGACGACACAGAGACGACACAGAGACGGCACAGAGACGACACAGAGACGACACAGAGACGACACAGACACAGAGACGACACAGAGACGACACAGAGACGACACAGAGACGGCACAGAGACGACACAGAGACGACACAGAGACGACGACACAGAGACGACACAGCCACAGAGACGACACAAGGACGACTCTGTGTCGTCTCTGTGTCGTCTCTGTGTCGACACAGAGACGACACAGAGAGACGACACAGAGATGGCACAGAGACGACACAGAGACGACACAGACACGACACAGAGACGACGACACAGAGACGACACAGACACAGAGACGACACAGAGACGACACAGAGACGACACAGAGACGGCACAGAGACGACGCAGAGACGACACAGACACGACGACACAGAGACGACACAGAGACGACACAGAGACGACACAGAGACGACACAGAGACGACACAGAGACGACGCAGAGACGGCACAGAGACGACACAGAGACGACACAGAGACGACGACACAGAGACGACACAGAGACGACACAGACACAGAGACGACACAGAGACGTCAGAGACACAGAGATAACACAGAGAGACGACACAGAGATGACACAGAGACAACACAGAGACGACACAGAGACGGCACAGAGACGACACAGAGACGACATAGAGATGACGACACAGATACGACACAGAGACGACACAGACACAGAGACGACACAGACACAGAGACGACACAGAGACGACACTGTGTCGTCTCTGTGTCGACTCTGTGTCGACACAGAGACGACACAGAGAGACGACACAGGGACGACACAGAGACGACACAGAGACGGCACAGAGACGACACAGAGACGACACAGAGACGACGACACAGAGACGACACAGAGACGACACAGAGATGACACAGACACAGAGACGACACAGAGACGGCACAGAGATGACACAGAGACGACACAGAGACAACTGCACAGAGACGACACAGAGACGACACAGAGACGACACAGAGACGACACAGAGACGACACAGACACAGAGACGACACAGAGACGACTCTGTGTCGCCTCTGTGTCGACACAGAGACGAAACAGAGAGACGACACAGAGACGACACAGAGACGACGCAGAGACGGCACAGGGACGACACAGAGACGACACAGAGACGACGACACAGAGACGACACAGAGACGACACAGACACAGAGACGACACAGACACAGAGACGACACAGAGACGACTCTGTGTCGTCTCTGTGTCGTCTCTGTGTCGATACAGAGACAACACAGAGAGAATACACAGAGACGACACAGAGACGACACAGAGACGACACAGAGACGGCACAGAGACGACACAGAGATGACACAGAGACGACGAAACAGAGACGACACAGAGACGACACAGACACAGAGACGACACAGAGACGACGAAGACACAGAGACGACACAGAGAGACGACACAGAGACGACACAGAGACGACTCAGAGACGATACAGAGACGGCACAGAGACGACACAGAGACGACACAGAGACGACGACACAGAGACGACACAGAGACGACACAGAGACGACACAGACACAGAGACGACACAGACACAGAGACGACTCTCTGTGTCGTCTCTGTGTCGTCTCTGTGACACAGAGACGACACAGAGACGACACAGAGACGTCACAGACACAGAGATAACACAGAGAGACGACACAGAGACGACACAGAGACGACAAAGAGACGGCAGAGAGACGACACAGAGACGACACAGAGACGACGACACAGAGACGACACAGACACAGAGACGACACAGAGACGACTCTCTGTGTCGTCTCTGTGTCGTCTCTGTGACACAGAGACGACACAGATACGACACAGACACAGAGACGACACAGAGACGACACTGTGTCGTCTCTGTGTCGACTCTGTGTCGACACAGAGACGACACAGAGAGACGACACAGGGACGACACAGAGACGACACAAAGACGGCACAGAGACGACACAGAGACGACGACACAGAGACCACACGGAGACGACACAGAGACGACTCTCTGTGTCGTCTCTGTGTCGTCTCTGTGTCGTCGTCTCTGTGTCGTCTCTGTGTCGTCTCTGTGCCGTCTCTGTGTCGTCTCTGTGTCGTCTCTGTGTCGTCTCTGTGTCGTCTCTCTGTGTCGTCTCTGTGTCTGTGTTGTCTCTGTGTCGTCTCTGTGTCACAGAGACGACACAGAGACGACACAGAGACGAGACCTGAGACACACAGTGTCGTCTCTTTGTCGTGTCTGTGTCGTATCTGTGTCGTCTTTGTGTCGTCTCTGTGTCGTCTCTGTGTCTGTGTCGTCTCTTTGTCGTCTCTGTGTCGTCTCTGTGTCGTCTCTGTGTCATCGTCTCTGTGTCGTCTCTGTATTGTCTCTGTGCCGTCTCTGTGTCGTCTCTGTGTCGTCTCTGTGTCTGTGTCATCTCTGTGTCGTCTCTGTGTCACAGAGACGACACAGAGACGACACAGAGAGTCGTCTCTGTGTCGTCTCTGTGTCTGTGTCTGTCTCTGTGTCGTCTCTGTGTCGTCGTCTCTGTGTCGTCTCTGTGTCGTCTCTGTGCCGTCTCTGTGTCGTCTCTGTGTCGTCTCTGTGTCGTCTCTCTGTGTCGTCTCTGTGTCGACACAGAGACGACACAGAGACGAAACAGAGTCGTGTCTGTGTCGTCTCTGTGTCTGTGTCGTCTCTGTGTCGTCTCTGTGTCTGTGTCGTCTCTGTGTCGTCTCTGTGTCCTCTCTGTGCCGTCGTCTCTGTGTCGTCTCTGTGTCGTCTCTGTGCCGTCTCTGTGTCGTCTCTGTGTCGTCTCTGTGTCGTCTCTGTGTTGTCTCTGTGTCGTCTCTCTGTGTCGTCTCTGTGTTGACTCAGCGACGACACAGAGACGACACAGAGACGACACAGAGTCATCTCTGTGTCGTCTCTGTGTCTGTGTCGTCTCTGTGTCGTATCTGTGTCACAGAGACTACACAGACGACACAGAGATGACACAGACACAGAGACGAAACAGAGACGACTCTGTGAGACGACACAGAGAGACGACCCAGAGACGACACAGAGACGATCAGAACGTCTCCGTGTCGTCTCTGGGTCTGTGTCGTCTCTGTGTCGTATCTGTGTCGTCGTTTCTGTGTCGTCGTCTCTGTGTCGTCTCTGTGTCGTCTCTGTGCCGTCTCTGTGTCGTCTCTGTGTCGTCTCTGTGTCGTCTCTGTGTCGTCTCTCTGTGTCGTCTCTGTGTCGACACAGAGACGACACAGAGTCGTCTCTGTGTCGTCTCTGTGTCTGTGTCGTCTCTGTGTCGTCTCTGTGTCCGGCCTCGGTGTCGTCTCTGTGTCTGTGTCGTCTCTGTGTCGTCTCTGTGTCGTCGTCTTTGTGTCGTCTCTGTGTCGTCTCTGTGCCGTCTCTGTGTCGTCTCTGTGTCGTCTCTGTGTCGTCTCTCTGTGTCGTCTCTGTGTCGACACAGAGACGACACAGAGACGACACAGAGACGACACAGAGTCGTCTCTTGCTGTGTCGTCTCTGTGTCGTCTCTGTTTCGTCTCTGTGTCTGTTCCGTCTCTGTTTCGTCTCTGTGTCGTCTCTGTGTCGTCGTCTCTGTGTCGTCTCTGTGTCGTCTCTGTGCCGTCTCTGTGTCGTCTCTGTGTCGTCTCTGTGTCGTCTGTGTGTCGTCTCTGTGTCGTCGTCTCTGTGTCGTCTCTGTGTCGTCTCTGTGCCGTCTCTGTGTCGTCTCTGTGTCGTCTCTGTGTCGTCTCTGTGTCGTCTCTCTGTGTCGTCTCTGTGTCTGTGTCGTCTCTGTGTCGTCTCTGTGTCGTCTCTGTGTCTGTGTCGTCTCTGTGTCGTTCTCTGTGTCGTCTCTGTGTCTTCGTCTCTATGTCGTCTCTGTGCCGTCTCTGTGTCGTCTCTGTGTCGTCTCTGTGTCGTCTCTGTGTCTGTTTCGTCTCTGTGTCGTCTCTGTGTCGTCTCTGTGTCTGTGTCGTCTCTGTGTCGTCTCTGTGTCGGTCTCTGTTTCGTCTCTGTGTCGTCGTCTCTGTGTCGTCTCTCTGCCGTCTCTGTGTCGTCTCTGTGTCGTCTCTGTGTCGTTCTCTGTGTCGTCTCTCTGTGTCGTCTCCTGTCGACTGGACGACAGAGTCGTCTCTGTGTCTGTGTCGTCTCTGTGTCGTCTCTGTGTCACAGAGACGACACAGAGACGACACAGAGAGTCATCTCGTGTCGTCTCTGTGTCTGTGTCGTCTCTGTGTCGTCTCTTGTCGTCTCTGTGTCGTCGTCTCTGTGTCGTCTCTGTGCCGTCTCTGTGTCGTCTCTTTGTCGTCTCTGTGTCGTCTCTGTGTCGTTCTCTCTGTGTCGTCTCTGTGTCGACACAGAGACGACACAGAGACGACACAGAGACGCCTAGTCGTCTCTGTGTTGTCTCTGTGGCTGTGTCGTCTCTGTTCGTAATCTCTGTGTCGTCTCTGTGTCGTCTCTGTGCCGTCTCTGTGCCGTCTCTGTGTCGTCTCTGTGTCGTCTCTGTGTGCCAGATCGGTCGTCTCTTTGTCGTCTCTGGTCTGTGTCATCTCTGTGTCGTCTCTGTGTCGTCTCTGTCACGTCTCTGTGTCTGTGTCGTCTCTGTGTCGTCTCTGTGTCGTCTCTGTGTCGTCTCTGTGTCTGTGTCGTCTCTGTGTCGTCTCTGTGTCGTCTCTGTGTCGTCGTCTCTGTTCGTCTCTGTGTCGTCTCTGTTGCCGTCTCTGTGCCGTCTTTGTGTCGTCTCTGTGTCGTCTCTGTGTCGTCTCTGTGTCTGTGTCGTCTCTGTGTCGTCACTGTGTCTCTCTGTGTCGACACAGAGATGACACAGAGACGACACAGAGACGACAAAGAGTCGTCTCTGTGTCGTCTCTGTGTCTGTGTCGTCTCTGTGTCGTCTCTGTTCGTCTCTGTGTCGTCTCTGTGTCATCCTCTGTGTCGTCTCTGTGTCGTCTCTGTGCGTCTCTGTGTCGTCTCTGTGTCGTCTCTGTGTCGTCTCTGTGTCGTCTCTGTGTCGACAGAGACGATACAGAGACGACACAGAGTCGTCTCTGTGTCGTGTCTGTGTCTGTGTCGTCTCTGTGTCGTCTCTGTGTCACAGAGACACACAGAGAGTCGTCTCTGTCTGTCTCTGTGTCTGTGTCGTCTCTGTGTCGTCTCTGTGTCGTCTCTGTGTCGTCGTCTCTGTGTCGTCTCTGTGCCGTCTCTGTGTCGTCTCTGTGTCGTGTCTGTGTCGTCTCTCTGTGTCGTCTCTGTGTGCCGTGACACAGAGACGACACAGAGACGACACAGAGACGACACATAGTCGTCTCTGTGTTGTCTCTGTGTCTGTGTCGTCTCTGTGTCGTCTCTGTGTCGTCATCTCTGTGTCGTCTCTGTGTCGTCTCTGTGTCGTCTCTGTGTCGTCTCTGTGTCGTCTCTGTGTTGTCTCTGTGTCGTCTCTGTGTCGACACAGAGACGACACAGAGTCGACTCAGAGTCGTCTCTGTGTCGTCTCTGTGTCTGTGTTGTCTCTGTGTCGTCTCTGTGTCGTCTCTGTGCCGTCTCTGTGTCGTCTCTGTGTCGTCTCTGTGTCGTCTCTGTGTCGTCTCTCTGTGTCGTCTCTGTGTCGACAAAGAGACAGAGTCGTCTCTGTGTCGTCTCTGTGTCTGTGTCGTCTCTGTGTCGTCTCTGTGTCGTCTCTGTCACGTCTCTGTGTCTGTGTCGTCTCTGTGTCGTCTCTGTGTCGTCGTCTCTGTGTCGTCTCTGTGTCGTCTCTGTGCTGTCTCTGTGTCGTCTCTGTGTCGTCTCTGTGTCTGTGTCGTCTCTGTGTCGTCTCTGTGTCGTCTCTGTGTCTGTGTCGTCTCTGTGTCGTCTCTGTGTCGTCTCTGTGTCGTCGTCTCTGTGTCTCTCTGTGTCGTATCTTTGCTGTCTCTGTGCCGTCTCTGTGTCGTCTCTGTGTCGTCTCTCTGTGTTGTCTCTGTGTCGACACAGAGACGACACAGAGACGACACAGAGTCGTCTCTGTGTCGTCTCTGTGTCTGTGTCGTCTCTGTGTCGTCTCTCTGCCGTCTCTGTGTCGTCTCTGTGTCGTCTCTGTGCCGTCTCTGTGTCGTCTCTGTGTCGTCTCTGTGTCGTCTCTGTGTCGTCTCTGTGTCGTCTCTCTTGTCGTGTCGTCTCTGTGTCGTCTCTGTGTCGTCTCTCTGTGTCGTCTCTGTGTCTTTGTCGTCTCTGTGTCGTCTCTGTGTCTGTGTCGTCTCTGTGTCGTCTCTGTGTCGTCTCTGTGTCGTCTCTGTGCCGTCTCTGTGTCGTCTCTGTGTAGTTTCTGTGTCGTGTCTGTGTCGTCTCTCTGTGTCGTCTCTGTGTCGACACAGATACGACACAGAGACGACACAGAGTCGTCTCTGTGTCGTCTCTGTGTCTGTGTTGTCTCTGTGTCGTCTCTGTGTCACAGAGACGACACAGAGAGTCGTCTCTGTGTCGTCTCTGTGTCTGTGTCGTCTCTGTGTCGTCTCTGTGTCGTCTCTGTGCCGTCTCTGTGTCGTCTCTGTGTCGTCTCTGTGTCGTCTCTGTGTCTGTGTCGTCTCTGTGTCGTCTCTGTGTCGTCGTCTCTGTGTCGTCTCTGTGTCGTCTCTGTGCCGTCTCTGTGTCGTCTCTGTGTCGTCTCTCTGTGTCGTCTCTGTGTCTGTGTCGTCTCTGTGTCGTCTCTATGTCGTCTCTGTGTCGTCTCTGTGTCGTCTCTGTGTCGTCTCTGTGCCGTCTCTGCGTCGTCTCTGTGTCGTCTCTGTGTCGTCTCTGTGTCGTCTCTCTGTGTCGTCTCTGTGTCGTCTCTGTGTCGTCTCTGTGTCGTCTCTGTGTCTCTGTCGTCTCTGTGTCGTCTCTGTGTCGTCGTCTCTGTTTCATCTCTGTGTCGTCTCTGTGCCGTCTCTGTGTCGTCTCTGTGTCGTCTCTGTGTCGTCTCTCTGTGTCGTCTCTGTGTCGACACAGAGACGACACAGAGACGACACAGAGTCGTCTCTGTGTCGTCTCTGTGTCTTTGTTGTCTCTGTGTCGTCTCTGTGTCGTCTCTGTGTCTGTGTCATCTCTGTGTCGTCTCTGTGTCGTTGTCTCTGTGTCATCTGTGTGTCGTCTCTGTGCCGTCTCTGTGTCGTCTCTGTGTCGTCTCTGTGTCTGTGTCGTCTCTGTGTCGTCTCTGTGTCGTCGTCTCTGTGTCGTCTCTGTGTCGTCTCTGTGCCGTCTCTGTGTCGTCTCTGTGTCTGTGTCGTCTCTGTGTCGTCTCTGTGTCGTCTCTGTGTCGTCTCTGTGTCATCGTCTCTGTGTCGTCTCTGTGTCGTCTCTGTGCCGTTTTTGTGTCATCTCTGTGTCGTCTCTGTGTCGTCTCTGTGTCATCTTTGTGTCGTCTCTCTGTGTCGTCTCTGTGTCGACACAGAGACGACACAGAGACGACACAGAGACGACTCAGAGACGACACAGAGTCGTCTCTGTGTCGTCTCTGTGTCTGTGTCGTCTCTCTGTCGTCTCTTTGTCGTCTCTGTGTCTGTGTCGTCTCTGTGTCGTCTCTGTGTCGTCTCTGTGTCGTCGTCTCTGTGTCGTCTCTGGGTCATCTCTGTGCCGTCTCTGTGTCGTCTCTGTGTTGTCTCTGTGTCGTCACTGTGTCGTCTCTCTGTGTCGTGTCTGTGTCGTCTCTGTGTCTGTGTCGTCTCTGTGTCGTCTCTGTACCGTTTCTGTGTCGTCCTCTCTATGTCGTCTCTGTGTCGTCTCTGTGCCGTCTCTGTGTCGTCTCTGTGTCTTCTCTGTGTTGTCTCTCTGTGTCTTCTGTGTGTCTGTGTCGTCTCTGTGTCGTCTCTGTGTCTGTGTCGTCTCTGTGTCGTCGTCTCTGTTTCGTCTCTGTGTCGTCTCTTTGCCGTCTCTGTGTCATCTCTGTGTCGTCTCTGTGTCATTTCTGTGTCGTCTCTCTGTGTCGTCTCTGTGTCGACACAGAGACGACACAGAGTCGTCTCTGTGTCGTCTCTGTGTCACAGAGACAACACAGAGAGTCGTCTCTGTGTCGTCTCTGTGTCTGTGTCGTCTCTGTGTCGTCTCTGTGTCGTCGTCTCTTTTTCGTCTCTGTGTCGTCTCTGTGCCGTCTCTGTGTCGTCTCTGTCGCTCTTGTCGTCTCTGTGTCGTCTCTGTGTCGTCGTCTCTGTGTCGTCTCTGTGCCATCTCTGTGTCGTCTCTGTGTCCTCTCTGTGTCCCTGTGTCGTCTCTGTGTCGGCGACACGATTCCATTCTATTGTTAGCTGGCAACAATGATGTCAGTGAAAAACTCACAAATATAGCTCTTAATATGGCTTTTCAGTGTTTTTTCCAACGAAAATACGCAAAATACGATGAAAATACGTTCCCATGATTCTAATTCATATCATTCAATTAGGGAGGTTAAGGCTTGGCTAAAAAAATGGAATTCTCAGTGAAAAACTCACAAATATAGCTCTTAATATGGCTTTTCAGTGTGTTTTCCAACGAAAATACGCAAAATACGATGAAAATACGTTCCCATGATTCTAATTCATTAGAATCATTAGGGAGGTCAATTAGGGAGGTCTAATTGACCTCCCTTCAATTAGGGAGGTCAAGGCTTGGCTAAACAAATGGAATTGTCAGTGAAAAACTCACAAATACAGCTCTTAATATGGCTTTTCAGTGTTTTTTCCAACGAAAATACGCAAAATACGATGAAAATACGTTCCCATGATTCTAATTTATATCCTTCAATTAGGGAGGTGAAGGCTTGGCTAAACAAATGGAATTGTCAGTGAAAAACTCACAAATATAGCTCTTAATATGGCTTTTCAGTGTTTTTTCCAACGAAAATACGCAAAATACGATGAAAATACGTTCCCATGATTCTAATTCATTAGAATCATTAGGGAGGTCAATTAGGGAGGTCTAATTGACCTCCCTTCAATTAGGGAGGTCAAGGCTTGGCTAAAAAAATGGAATTGTCAGTGAAAAACTCACAAATATAGCTCTTAATATGGCTTTTCAGTGTGTTTTCCAACGAAAACATCCAAAATACGATGAAAATACGTTCCCATGATTCTAATTCATATCCTTCAATTAGGGAGGTTAAGGCTTGGCTAAAAAAATGGAATTCTCAGTGAAAAACTCACAAATATAGCTCTTAATATGGCTTTTCAGTGTGTTTTCCAACGAAAATATCCAAAATACGATGAAATTACGTTCCCATGATACTAATTCATATCCTTCCAATAGGGAGGTCAAGGCTTGGCGAAAAAAGGAATTTTCAGTGAAAAACTCACAAATATAGCTCTTAATATGGCTTTTCAGTGTGTTTTCCAACGAAAATACGCAAAATACGATGAAAATACGTTCCCATGATTCTAATTCATATCCTTCAATTAGGGAGGTCAAGGCTTGGCTAAAAAAATGGAATTGTCAGTGAAAAACTCACAAATATAGCTCTTAATATGGCTTTTCAGTGTATTTTCCAACGAAAATATCCAAAATACGATGAAAATACGTTCCCATGATTCTAATTCATATCCTTCAATTAGGGAGGTCAAGGCTTGGCGAAAAAAAGGAATTTTCAGTGAAAAACTCACAAATATAGCTCTTAATATGGCTTTTCAGTGTGTTTTCCAACGAAAATACGCAAAATACGATGAAAATACGTTCCCATGATTCTAATTCATATACTTCAATTAGGGAGGTGAAGGCTTGGCTAAACAAATGGAATTGTCAGTGAAAAACTCACAAATATAGCTCTTAATATGGCTTTTCAGTGTTTTTTCCAACGAAAATACGCAAAATACGATGAAAATACGTTCCCATGATTCTAATTCATATCCTTCAATTAGGGAGGTTAAGGCTTGGCTAAAAAATGGAATTCTCAGTGAAAAACTCACAAATATAGCTCTTAATATGGCTTTTCAGTGTGTTTTCCAACGAAAATACGCAAAATACGATGAAAATACGTTCCCATGATTCTAATTCATTAGAATCATTAGGGAGGTCAATTAGGGAGGTCTAATTGACCTCCCTTCAATTAGGGAGGTCAAGGCTTGGCTAAAAAAATGGAATTGTCAGTGAAAAACTCACAAATATAGCTCTTAATATGGCTTTTCAGTGTATTTTCCAACGAAAATATCCAAAATACGATGAAAATACGTTCCCATGATTCTAATTCATATCCTTCAATTAGGGAGGTCAAGGCTTGGCGAAAAAAAAGGAATTTTCAGTGAAAAACTCACAAATATAGCTCTTAATATGGCTTTTCAGTGTGTTTTCCAACGAAAATACGCAAAATACGATGAAAATACGTTCCCATGATTCTAATTCATTAGAATCATTAGGGAGGTCAATTAGGGAGGTCTAATTGACCTCCCTTCAATTAGGGAGGTCAAGGCTTGGCTAAACAAATGGAATTGTCAGTGAAAAACTCACAAATATAGCTCTTAATATGGCTTTTCAGTGTGTTTTCCAACGAAAATACGCAAAATACGATGAAAATACGTTCCCATGATTCTAATTCATATCCTTCAATTAGGGAGGTGAAGGCTTGGCTAAACAAATGGAATTGTCAGTGAAAAACTCACAAATATAGCTCTTAATATGGCTTTTCAGTGTTTTTTCCAACGAAAATACGCAAAATACGATGAAAATACGTTCCCATGATTCTAATTCATATCCTTCAATTAGGGAGGTTAAGGCTTGGCTAAAAAAATGGAATTCTCAGTGAAAAACTCACAAATATAGCTCTTAATATGGCTTTTCAGTGTGTTTTCCAACGAAAATACGCAAAATACGATGAAAATACGTTCCCATGATTCTAATTCATTAGAATCATTAGGGAGGTCAATTAGGGAGGTCTAATTGACCTCCCTTCAATTAGGGAGGTCAAGGCTTGGCTAAACAAATGGAATTGTCAGTGAAAAACTCACAAATACAGCTCTTAATATGGCTTTTCAGTGTGTTTTCCAACGAAAATACGCAAAATACGATGAAAATACGTTCCCATGATTCTAATTCATATCCTTCAATTAGGGAGGTGAAGGCTTGGCTAAACAAATGGAATTGTCAGTGAAAAACTCACAAATATAGCTCTTAATATGGCTTTTCAGTGTGTTTTCCAACGAAAATACGCAAAATACGATGAAAATACGTTCCCATGATTCTAATTCATATCCTTCAATTAGGGAGGTGAAGGCTTGGCTAAAAAAATGGAATTGTCAGTGAAAAACTCACAAATATAGCTCTTAATATGGCTTTTCAGTGTGTTTTCCAACGAAAATACGCAAAATACGATGAAAATACGTTCCCATGATTCTAATTCATTAGAATCATTAGGGAGGTCAATTAGGGAGGTCTAATTGACCTCCCTTCAATTAGGGAGGTCAAGGCTTGGCTAAAAAAATGGAATTGTCAGTGAAAAACTCACAAATATAGCTCTTAATATGGCTTTTCAGTGTGTTTTCCAACGAAAATATCCAAAATACGATGAAATTACGTTCCCATGATACTAATTCATATCCTTCAATTAGGGAGGTCAAGGCTTGGCGAAAAAAAAAGGAATTTTCAGTGAAAAACTCCCAAATATAGCTCTTAATATGACTTTTCAGTGTTTTTTCCAACGAAAATACGCAAAATACGATGAAAATACGTTCCCATGATTCTAATTCATATCCTTCAATTAGGGAGGTCAAGGCTTGGCTAAACAAATGGAATTCTCAGTGAAAAACTCACAAATATAGCTCTTAATATGGCTTTTCAGTGTGTTTTCCAACGAAAATACGCAAAATACGATGAAAATACGTTCCCATGATTCTAATTCATATCCTTCAATTAGGGAGGTTAAGGCTTGGCTAAAAAAATGGAATTCTCAGTGAAAAACTCACAAATATAGCTCTTAATATGGCTTTTCAGTGTGTTTTCCAACGAAAATACGCAAAATACGATGAAAATACGTTCCCATGATTCTAATTCATTAGAATCATTAGGGAGGTCAATTAGGGAGGTCTAATTGACCTCCCTTCAATTAGGGAGGTCAAGGCTTGGCTAAACAAATGGAATTGTCAGTGAAAAACTCACAAATACAGCTCTTAATATGGCTTTTCAGTGTGTTTTCCAACGAAAATACGCAAAATACGATGAAAATACGTTCCCATGATTCTAATTCATATCCTTCAATTAGGGAGGTGAAGGCTTGGCTAAACAAATGGAATTGTCAGTGAAAAACTCACAAATATAGCTCTTAATATGGCTTTTCAGTGTGTTTTTCCAACGAAAATACGCAAAATACGATGAAAATACGTTCCCATGATTCTAATTCATATCCTTCAATTAGGGAGGTTAAGGCTTGGCTAAAAAAATGGAATTCTCAGTGAAAAACTCACAAATATAGCTCTTAATATGGCTTTTCAGTGTGTTTTCCAACGAAAATACGCAAAATACGATGAAAATACGTTCCCATGATTCTAATTCATTAGAATCATTAGGGAGGTCAATTAGGAGGTCTATTGACCTCCCTTCAATTAGGGAGGTCAAGGCTTGGCTAAAAAATGGAATTGTCAGTGAAAAACTCACAAATACAGCTCTTAATATGGCTTTTCAGTGTGTTTTCCAACGAAAATACGCAAAATACGATGAAAATACGTTCCATGATTCTAATTCATACCTTCAATTAGGGAGGTGAAGGCTTGGCTAAACAATGGAATTGTCAGTGAAAAACTCACAAATATAGCTCTTAATATGGCTTTTCAGTGTGTTTTCCAACGAAAATACGCAAAATACGATGAAAATACGTTCCCATGATTCTAATTCATATCCTTCAATTAGGGAGGTGAAGGCTTGGCTAAACAAATGGAATTGTCAGTGAAAAACTCACAAATATAGCTCTTAATATGGCTTTTCAGTGTGTTTTCCAACGAAAATACGCAAAATACGATGAAAATACGTTCCCATGATTCTAATTCATTAGAATCATTAGGGAGGTCAATTAGGGAGGTCTAATTGACCTCCCTTCAATTAGGGAGGTCAAGGCTTGGCTAAACAAATGGAATTGTCAGTGAAAAACTCACAAATACAGCTCTTAATATGGCTTTTCAGTGTGTTTTCCAACGAAAATACGCAAAATACGATGAAAATACGTTCCCATGATTCTAATTCATATCCTTCAATTAGGGAGGTCAAGGCTTGGCTAAACAAATGGAATTGTCAGTGAAAAACTCACAAATATAGCTCTTAATATGGCTTTTCCGTGTTTTTTCCAACGAAAATACGCAAAATACGATGAAAATACGTTCCCAGGATTCTAATTCATATCCTTCAATTAGGGAGGTTAAGGCTTGGCTAAAAAAATGGAATTCTCAGTGAAAAACTCACAAATATAGCTCTTAATATGGCTTTTCAGTGTGTTTTCCAACGAAAATACGCAAAATACGATGAAAATACGTTCCCATGATTCTAATTCATTAGAATCATTAGGGAGGTCATTAGGAGGTCTAGTGACCTCCCTTCAATTAGGGAGGTCAAGGCTTGGCTAAAAAAATGGAATTGTCAGTGAAAAACTCACAAATACAGCTCTTAATATGGCTTTTCAGTGTGTTTTCCAACGAAAAATACGCAAAATACGATGAAAATACGTTCCCATGATTCTAATTCATATCCTTCAATTAGGGAGGTCAAGGCTTGGCTAAAAAAATGGAATTGTCAGTGAAAAACTCACAAATATAGCTCTTAATATGGCTTTTCAGTGTGTTTTCCAACGAAAATACGCAAAATACGATGAAAATACGTTCCCATGATTCTAATTCATATCCTTCAATTAGGGAGGTGAAGGCTTGGCTAAACAAATGGAATTGTCAGTGAAAAACTCACAAATATAGCTCTTAATATGGCTTTTCAGTGTGTTTTCCAACGAAAATACGCAAAATACGATGAAAATACGTTCCCATGATTCTAATTCATATCCTTTCAATTAGGGAGGTCAAGGCTTGGCTAAAAAATGGAATTGTCAGTGAAAAACTCACAAATATAGCTCTTAATATGGCTTTTCAGTGTGTTTTCCAACGAAAATACCAAAATACGATGAAAATACGTTCCCATGATTCTAATTCATATCCTTCAATTAGGGAGGTCAAGGCTTGGCGAAAAAAAAGGAATTTTCAGTGAAAAACTCACAAATATAGCTCTTAATATGGCTTTTCAGTGTGTTTTCCAACGAAAATACGCAAAATACGATGAAAATACGTTCCCATGATTCTAATTCATATCCTTCAATTAGGGAGGTCAAGGCTTGGCTAAAAAAATGGAATTGTCAGTGAAAAACTCACAAATATAGCTCTTAATATGGCTTTTCAGTGTGTTTTCCAACGAAAATACGCAAAATACGATGAAAATACGTTCCCATGATTCTAATTCATATCCTTCAATTAGGGAGGTCAAGGCTTGGCTAAAAAATGGAATTGTCAGTGAAAAACTCACAAATATAGCTCTTAATATGGCTTTTCAGTGTGTTTTCCAACGAAAATACGCAAAATACGATGAAAATACGTTCCCATGATTCTAATTCATTAGAATCATTAGGGAGGTCAATTAGGGAGGTCTAATTGACCTCCCTTCAATTAGGGAGGTCAAGGCTTGGCTAAACAAATGGAATTGTCAGTGAAAAACTCACAAATATAGCTCTTAATATGGCTTTTCAGTGTATTTTCCAACGAAAATATGCAAAATACGATGAAAATACGTTCCCATGATTCTAATTCATATCCTTCAATTAGGGAGGTCAAGGCTTGGCTAAAAAAATGGAATTTTCAGTGAAAAACTCACAAATATAGCTCTTAATATGGCTTTTCAGTGTGTTTTTCCAACGAAAATACGCAAAATACGATGAAAATACGTTCCCATGATTCTAATTCATATCCTTCAATTAGGGAGGTTAAGGCTTGGCTAAAAAAATGGAATTCTCAGTGAAAAACTCACAAATATAGCTCTTAATATGGCTTTTCAGTGTGTTTTCCAACGAAAATACGCAAAATACGATGAAAATACGTTCCCATGATTCTAATTCATATCCTTCAATTAGGGAGGTGAAGGCTTGGCTAAACAAATGGAATTGTCAGTGAAAAACTCACAAATATAGCTCTTAATATGGCTTTTCAGTGTTTTTTCCAACGAAAATACGCAAAATACGATGAAAATACGTTCCCATCGATTCTAATTCATATCCTTCAATTAGGGAGGTTAAGGCTTGGCTAAAAAAATGGAATTCTCAGTGAAAAACTCACAAATATAGCTCTTAATATGGCTTTTCAGTGTGTTTTCCAACGAAAATACGCAAAATACGATGAAAATACGTTCCCATGATTCTAATTCATTAGAATCATTAGGGAGGTCAATTAGGGAGGTCTAATTGACCTCCCTTCAATTAGGGAGGTCAAGGCTTGGCTAAACAAATGGAATTGTCAGTGAAAAACTCACAAATACAGCTCTTAATATGGCTTTTCAGTGTGTTTTCCAACGAAAATACGCAAAATACGATGAAAATACGTTTCCATGATTCTAATTCATCATATCCTTCAATTAGGGAGGTGAAGGCTTGGCTAAACAAATGGAATTGTCAGTGAAAAACTCACAAATATAGCTCTTAATATGGCTTTTCAGTGTGTTTTCCAACGAAAATACGCAAAATACGATGAAAATACGTTCCCATCGATTCTAATTCATATCCTTCAATTAGGGAGGTTAAGGCTTGGCTAAAAAAATGGAATTCTCAGTGAAAAACTCACAAATATAGCTCTTAATATGGCTTTTCAGTGTGTTTTCCAACGAAAATACGCAAAATACGATGAAAATACGTTCCCATGATTCTAATTCATTAGAATCATTAGGGAGGTCAATTAGGGTGGTCTAATTGACCTCCCTTCAATTAGGGAGGTCAAGGCTTGGCTAAACAAATGGAATTGTCAGTGAAAAACTCACAAATATAGCTCTTAATATGGCTTTTCAGTGTTTTTTCCAACGAAAATACGCAAAATACGATGAAAATACGTTCCCATGATTCTAATTCATATCCTTCAATTAGGGAGGTCAAGGCTTGGCTAAAAAAATGGAATTGTCAGTGAAAAACTCACAAATATAGCTCTTAATATGGCTTTTCAGTGTGTTTTCCAACGAAAATACGCAAAATACGATGAAAATACGTTCCCATGATTCTAATTCATATCCTTCAATTAGGGAGGTCAAGGCTTGGCTAAAAAAAATGGAATTGTCAGTGAAAAACTCACAAATATAGCTCTTAATATGGCTTTTCAGTGTGTTTTCCAACGAAAATACGCAAAATACGATGAAAATACGTTCCATGATTCTAATTCATATCTTCAATTAGGGAGGTCAAGGCTTGGCTAAAAAAATGGAATTGTCAGTGAAAAACTCACAAATATAGCTCTTAATATGGCTTTTCAGTGTGTTTTCCAACGAAAATATGCAAAATACGATGAAATACGTTCCCATGATTCTAATTCATATCCTTCAATTAGGGAGGTCAAGGCTTGGCTAAAAAAATGGAATTGTCAGTGAAAAACTCACAAATATAGCTCTTAATATGGCTTTTCAGTGTGTTTTCCAACGAAAATACGCAAAATACGATGAAAATACGTTCCCATGATTCTAATTCATATCCTTCAATTAGGGAGGTCAAGGCTTGGCTAAAAAAATGGAATTGTCAGTGAAAAACTCACAAATATAGCTCTTAATATGGCTTTTCAGTGTGTTTTCCAACGAAAATACGCAAAATACGATGAAAATACGTTCCCATGATTCTAATTCATATCCTTCAATTAGGGAGGTCAAGGCTTGGCTAAACAAATGGAATTGTCAGTGAAAAACTCACAAATATAGCTCTTAATATGGCTTTTCAGTGTGTTTTCCAACGAAAATACGCAAAATACGATGAAAATACGTTCCCATGATTCTAATTCATATCCTTCAATTAGGGAGGTCAAGGCTTGGCTAAAAAATGGAATTTTCAGTGAAAAACTCACAAATATAGCTCTTAATATGGCTTTTCAGTGTGTTTTCCAACGAAAATACGCAAAATACGATGAAAATACGTTCCCATGATTCTAATTCATATCCTTCAATTAGGGAGGTCAAGGCTTGGCTAAAAAATGGAATTGTCAGTGAAAAACTCACAATATAGCTCTTAATATGGCTTTTCAGTGTGTTTTCCAACGAAAATACGCAAAATACGATGAAAAATACGTTCCCATGATTCTAATTCATATCCTTCAATTAGGGAGGTTAAGGCTTGGCTAAAAAATGGAATTCTCAGTGAAAAACTCACAAATATAGCTCTTAATATGGCTTTTCAGTGTGTTTTCCAACGAAAATACGCAAAATACGATGAAAATACGTTCCCATGATTCTAATTCATAGAATCATTAGGAGTCATTAGGGGTCTAATTGACCCCCTCATTAGGGAGGTCAAGGCTTGGCTAAACAAATGGAATTGTCAGTGAAAAACTCACAATATAGCTCTTAATATGGCTTTTCAGTGTGTTTTCCAACGAAAATACGCAAAATACGATGAAAATACGTTCCCATGATTCTAATTCATATCCTTCAATTAGGGAGGTTAAGGCTTGGCTAAAAAATGGAATTGTCAGTGAAAAACTCACAAATATAGCTCTTAATATGGCTTTTCAGTGTGTTTTCCAACGAAAATACGCAAAATACGATGAAAATACGTTCCCATGATTCTAATTCATATCCTTCAATTAGGGAGGTTAAGGCTTGGCTAAACAAATGGAATTGTCAGTGAAAAACTCACAAATATAGCTCTTAATATGGCTTTTCAGTGTGTTTTCCAACGAAAATACGCAAAATACGATGAAAATACGTTCCATGATTCTAATTCATATCCTTCAATTAGGGAGGTGAAGGCTTGGCTAAACAAATGGAATTGTCAGTGAAAAACTCACAAATATAGCTCTTAATATGGCTTTTCAGTGTGTTTTCCAACGAAAATACGCAAAATACGATGAAATACGTTCCCAGATTTATTCTGATTCATATATCCTTCAATTAGGGAGGTCAAGGCTTGGCTAAACAAATGGAATTGTCAGTGAAAAACTCACAAATATAGCTCTTAATATGGCTTTTCAGTGTTTTTTCCAACGAAAATACGCAAAATACGATGAAAATACGTTCCCATGATTCTAATTCATATCCTTCAATTAGGGAGGTTAAGGCTTGGCTAAAAAAATGGAATTCTCAGTGAAAAACTCACAAATATAGCTCTTAATATGGCTTTTCAGTGTGTTTTCCAACGAAAATACGCAAAATACGATGAAAATACGTTCCCATGATTCTAATTCATTAGAATCATTAGGGAGGTCAATTAGGGAGGTCTAATTGACCTCCCTTCAATTAGGGACGTCAAGGCTTGGCTAAAATGTAATTGTCAGTGAAAAACTCACAAATATAGCTCTTAATATGGCTTTTCAGTGTGTTTTTCCAACGAAAATACGCAAAATACGATGAAAATACGTTCCCATGATTCTAATTCATATCCTTCAATTAGGGAGGTCAAGGCTTGGCTAAAAAAATGGAATTGTCAGTGAAAAACTCACAAATATAGCTCTTAATATGGCTTTTCAGTGTGTTTTCCAACGAAAATACGCAAAATACGATGAAAATACGTTCCCATGATTCTAATTCATATCCTTCAATTAGGGAGGTCAAGGCTTGGCTAAAAAATGGAATTGTCAGTGAAAAACTCACAAATATAGCTCTTAATATGGCTTTTCAGTGTGTTTTCCAACGAAAATACGCAAAATACGATGAAAATACGTTCCCATGATTCTAATTCATATCCTTCAATTAGGGAGGTCAAGGCTTGGCTAAAAAATGGAATTGTCAGTGAAAAACTCACAAATATAGCTCTTAATATGGCTTTTCAGTGTGTTTTCCAACGAAAATACGCAAAATACGATGAAAATACGTTCCCATGATTCTAATTCATATCCTTCAATTAGGGAGGTCAAGGCTTGGCTAAAAAAATGGAATTGTCAGTGAAAAACTCACAAATATAGCTCTTAATATGGCTTTTCAGTGTGTTTTCCAACGAAAATACGCAAAATACGATGAAAATACGTTCCCATGATTCTAATTCATTAGAATCATTAGGGAGGTCAATTAGGGAGGTCTAATTGACCTCCCTTCAATTAGGGAGGTCAAGGCTTGGCTAAAAAATGGAATTGTCAGTGAAAAACTCACAAATATAGCTCTTAATATGGCTTTTCAGTGTGTTTTTCCAACGAAAATACGCAAAATACGATGAAAATACGTTCCCATGATTCTAATTCATATCCTTCAATTAGGGAGGTCAAGGCTTGGCTAAAACAAATGGAATTGTCAGTGAAAAACTCACAAATATAGCTCTTAATATGGCTTTTCAGTGTTTTTTCCAACGAAAATACGCAAAATACGATGAAAATACGTTCCCATGATTCTAATTCATATCCTTCAATTAGGGAGGTCAAGGCTTGGCTAAAAAAATGGAATTCTCAGTGAAAAACTCACAAATATAGCTCTTAATATGGCTTTTCAGTGTGTTTTCCAACGAAAATACGCAAAATACGATGAAAATACGTTCCCATGATTCTAATTCATAATCTTGTCAATTAGGAGGTCATGACCTTCAATTAGGGAGGTCAAGGCTTGGCTAAACAAATGGAATTGTCAGTGAAAAACTCACAAATATAGCTCTTAATATGGCTTTTCAGTGTGTTTTCCAACGAAAATACGCAAAATACGATGAAAATACGTTCCCATGATTCTAATTCATATCCTTCAATTAGGGAGGTCAAGGCTTGGCTAAAAAAATGGAATTGTCAGTGAAAAACTCACAAATATAGCTCTTAATATGGCTTTTCAGTGTGTTTTCCAACGAAAATACGCAAAATACGATGAAAATACGTTCCCATGATTCTAATTCATAGATCTAGGACAATTAGGGAGGTCATGACTCCTTCAATTAGGGAGGTCAAGGCTTGGCTAAACAAATGGAATTGTCAGTGAAAAACTCACAAATATAGCTCTTAATATGGCTTTTCAGTGTGTTTTCCAACGAAAATACGCAAAATACGATGAAAATACGTTCCCATGATTCTAATTCATATCCTTCAATTAGGGAGGTCAAGGCTTGGCTAAACAAATGGAATTGTCAGTGAAAAACTCACAAATATAGCTCTTAATATGGCTTTTCAGTGTGTTTTTCCAACGAAAATACGCAAAATACGATGAAAATACGTTCCCATGATTCTAATTCATATCCTTCAATTAGGGAGGTGAAGGCTTGGCTAAAAAAATGGAATTGTCAGTGAAAAACTCACAAATATAGCTCTTAATATGGCTTTTCAGTGTGTTTTCCAACGAAAATACGCAAAATACGATGAAAATACGTTCCCATGATTCTAATTCATATCCTTCAATTAGGGAGGTTAAGGCTTGGCTAAAAAAATGGAATTGTCAGTGAAAAACTCACAAATATAGCTCTTAATATGGCTTTTCAGTGTTTTTTCCAACGAAAATACGCAAAATACGATGAAAATACGTTCCCATGATTCTAATTCATATCCTTCAATTAGGGAGGTCAAGGCTTGGCTAAAAAAATGGAATTCTCAGTGAAAAACTCACAAATATAGCTCTTAATATGGCTTTTCAGTGTGTTTTCCAACGAAAATACGCAAAATACGATGAAAATACGTTCCCATGATTCTAATTCATTAGAATCATTAGGGAGGTCAATTAGGGAGGTCTAATTGACCTCCCTTCAATTAGGGAGGTCAAGGCTTGGCTAAACAAATGGAATTGTCAGTGAAAAACTCACAAATATAGCTCTTAATATGGCTTTTCAGTGTTTTTTTCCAACGAAAATACCAAAATACGATGAAAATACGTTCCCATGATTCTAATTCATATCCTTCAATTAGGGAGGTTAAGGCTTGGCTAAAAAATGGAATTCTCAGTGAAAAACTCACAAATATAGCTCTTAATATGGCTTTTCAGTGTGTTTTCCAACGAAAATACGCAAAATACGATGAAAATACGTTCCCATGATTCTAATTCATATCCTTCAATTAGGGAGGTGAAGGCTTGGCTAAACAAATGGAATTGTCAGTGAAAAACTCACAAATATAGCTCTTAATATGGCTTTTCAGTGTTTTTTCCAACGAAAATACGCAAAATACGATGAAAATACGTTCCCATGATTCTAATTCATATCCTTCAATTAGGGAGGTTAAGGCTTGGCTAAAAAAATGGAATTCTCAGTGAAAAACTCACAAATATAGCTCTTAATATGGCTTTTCAGTGTGTTTTCCAACGAAAATACGCAAAATACGATGAAAATACGTTCCCATGATTCTAATTCATTAGAATCATTGGGAGGTCAATTAGGGAGTCTAATGACTCCTCATTAGGGAGGTCAAGGCTTGGCTAAAACAAATGGAATTGTCAGTGAAAAACTCACAAATATAGCTCTTAATATGGCTTTTCAGTGTTTTTTCCAACGAAAATACGCAAAATAAGTGTCGTCTCTGTGTCTTTGTCGTCTCTGTGTCGTCTCTGTGTCGTCTCTGTGTCTTTGTCGTCTCTGTGTCGTCTCTGTGTCCTCTCTGTGTCGTCGTCTCTGTGTCGTCTCTGTGTCGTCTCTGTGTCGTCTCTGTGTCGTCTCTGTGTCGTCTCTGTGTCTTTGTCGTCTCTGTGTCGTCTCTGTGTCGTCTCTGTGTCCTCTCTGTGTCGTCTCTCTGTGTCGTCTCTGTGTCGCCTCTGTGTCTGTGTCGTCTCTGTGTCGTCTCTTTGTCACAGAGACGACACAGAGACGACACAGAGAGTCGTCTCTGTGTCGTCTCTGTGTCTGTGTCGTCTCTGTGTCGTCTCTGTGTCGTCGTCTCTGTGTCGTCTCTGTGTCGTCTCTGTGTCCGTCTCTGTGTCGTCTCTGTGCCGTCTCTGTGTCGTCTCTGTGTCACAGAGACGACACAGAGTCGTATCTGTGTCGTCTCTGTGTCTGTGTCGTCTCTGTATCGTCTCTGTGTCGTCTCTGTGTCGTCTCTGTGTCGTCTCGTGTCGTCGTCTCTGTGTCGTCTCTGTTTCGTCTCTGTGCCGTCTCTGTGTCGTCTCTGAGTCGTCTCTGTGTCGTCTCTGTGTCGTCTCTCTGTGTCGTCTCTCTGTGTCGTCTCTGTGTCGCCTCTGTGTCTGTGTCGTCTCTGTGTCGTCTCTGTGTCTGTGTCGTCTCTGTGTCGTCTCTGTGTCGTCTCTGTGTCGTCTCTGTGCCGTCTCTGTGTCGCCTCTGTGCCGTCTCTGTGTCGTCTCTGTGTCTGTGTCGTCTCTGTGTCGTCTCTGTGTCGTCGTATCTGTGTCGTCTCTGTGTCGTCTCTGTGCCGTCTCTGTGTCGTCTCTGTGCCGTCTCTGTGTCGTCTCTGTGTCGACACAGAGACGACACAGGTCGTCTCTGTGTCGTGTCTGTGTCGTCTCTGTGTCGTCTCTGTATCGTCTCTGTGTCGTCTCTGTGTCGTCGTCTCTGTGTCGTCTCTGTGTCGTCTCTGTGTCGTCTCTGTGTCGTCTCTGTGTCATCTCTGTGTCATCTTTGTGTCGTCTCTGTGCCATCTCTGTGTCTGTGTCGTCTCTGTGTCACAGAGACGACACAGAGAGTCGTCTCTGTGTCGTCTCTGTGTCTGTGTCTCTCTGTGTCTGTGTCGTCTCTGTGTCTTTGTCGTCTCTGTGTCGTCTCTGTGTCGTCGTCTCTGTGTCGTCTCTGTGTCGTCTCTGTGCCGTCTCTGTGTCGTCTCTGTGTCGTCTCTGTGTCGTCTCTCTGTGTCGTCTCTGTGTCGACACAGAGACGACACAGAGACGACACAGAGTCGTCTCTGTGTCGTCTCTTTGTCTGTGTCGTCTCTGTGTCGTCTCTGTGTCACAGAGACGACACAGAGACGACACAGAGACGACACAGAGTCGTCTCTGTGTCGTCTCTGTGTCTGTGTCGTCTCTGTGTCGTCTCTGTGTCTGTGTCGTCTCTGTGTCGTCTCTGTGTCGTCTCTGTGTCCTCTCTGTGCGTCGTCTCTGTGTCGTCTCTGTGTCGTCTCTGTGTCGTCTCTGTGTCGTCTCTGTGTCGTCTCTGTGTGTCTCTGTGTCGTCTCTCTGTGTCGTCTCTGTGTTGACTCAGCGACGACACAGAGACGACACAGAGTCAGTCTCTGTGTCGTCTCTGTGTCTGTATCGTCTCTGTGTCGTATCTGTGTCACGTGACGACCAGTGACGACACAGAGACGACACAGAGACGACACAGGAGTCGTCTCTGTGTCGTCTCTGTGTCGTCGTCTCTGTGTCTCTCTGTCTCTCTGTGTCGTCTCTGTGTCTCTCTGTGTCGTCTCTGTGTCGTCGTCTCTGTGTCGTCTCTGTTCGTCTCTGTGTCGTCTCTATGTCGTCTCTGTGTCACGTCTCTGTGTCTCTCTGTGTCGTCTCTGTGTCGTCTCTGTGTCGTCTCTGTGTCGTCTCTGTGTCGTCTCGTGTCGTCTCTGTGTCTGTGTCGTCTCTGTGTCGTCTCTGTGTCGTCTCTGTGTCGTCTCTGTGTCATCTCTGTGTCGTCGTCTCTGTGTCGTCTCTGTGTCGTCTCTGTGCCGTCTCTGTGTCGTCTCTGTCGTCTCTGTGTCGTATCTGTGTCGTCTCTCTGTGTCGTCTCTCTGTGTCGTCTCTGTGTCGACACAGAGACGACACGGAGACGACACAGAGACGACACAGAGTCGTCTCTGTGTCGTCTCTGTGTCTGTGTCGTCTCTGTGTCGTCTCTTTGTCACGAGTCGACACAGAGACGACACAGAGGTCGTCTCTGTGTCGTCTCTGTGTCTGTCGTCTCTGTGTCGTCTCTGTGTCGTCGTATCTGTGTCGTCTCTGTGCCGTCTCTGTGTCGTCTCTGTGTCGTCTCTGTGCCGTCTCTGTGTCGTCTCTGTGTCGTCTCTGTGTCGTCTCTGTGTCGTCTCTGTGTGTGTCGTCTCTGTGTCGTCTCTGTGTCGTCGTCTCTGTGTCGTCTCTGTGCCGTCTCTGTGTCACAGAGACGACACAGAGACGACACAGAGTCGTCTCTGTGTCGTCTCTGTGTCTGTGTCGTCTCTGTGTCGTCTCTGTGTCTGTGTCTCTCTGTGTCGTCTCTGTGTCACGGACGACACGAGACGACACAGAGAGTCGTCTCTGAGTCGTCTCGTTTCTGTGTCGTCTCTGTGTCGTCTCTGTGTCGTCGTCTCTGTGTCGTCTCTGTGTCGTCCTGTGCCGTCTCGTGTCGTCTCTGTGTCGTCTCTGTGTTGTCTCTCTGTGTCGTCTCTGTGTCGACACAAGACGACACAGAGACGACACAGAGACGACACAGAGTCGTGTCTGTGTCGTCTCTGTGTCTGTGTCGTCACTGTGTCGTCTCTGTGTCCGTCTCTGTGTCGTCTCTGTGTCGTCTCTGTGTCGTCTCTCTGTGTCGTCTCTGTGTCGTCTCTGTGTCGTCTCTGTGTCGTCTCTGATGTCGTCTCTGTGTCGTCGTCTCTTTGTCGTCTCTGTGCCGTCTCTGTGTCGTCTCTGTGTCGTCTCTGTGTCGTCTCTGTGTCGTCTCTCTGTGTCATCTCTGTGTCGACACAGAGACGACACAGAGACGACACAGAGTCTTCTCTGTGTCGTCTCTGTGTCTGTGTCGTCTCTGTGTCGTCTCTGTGTCTGTGTCGTCTCTGTGTCGTCTCTGTGTCGTCTCTGTTCGTCGTCTCTGTGTCGATCTCTGTCTCGTCTCTGTGTCGTCTCTGTGCCGTCTCTGTGTCGTCTCTGTGTCGTCTCTGTTTCGTCTCTGTGTCGTCTCTCTGACGAGACGACACAGAGATGACACAGAGACGACACAGAGTCATCTTGTGTCGTCTCTGTGTCTGTGTCGTCTCTGTGTCGTCTCTTTGTCACAGAGACGACACGAGACGACACAGAGAGTCGTCTCTGTGTCGTCTCTGTGTCTGTGTCGTCTCTGTGTCGTCTCTGTGTCGTCTCTGTGTCGTCGTCTCTGTGTCGTCTCTGTGTCGTCTCTGTGCGTCTCTGTGTCGTCTCTGTGTCGTCTCTGTGTCGTCTCTGTGTCTGTGTCGTCTCTGTGTCACAGAGACGACGCAGAGACGACACAGAGAGTCGTCTCTGTGTCGTCTCTGTGTCTGTGTCGTCTCTGTCTGTGTCGTCTCTGTGTCGTCGTCTCTGTGTCGTCTCTGTGTCGTCTCTGTGCCGTCTCTGTGTCGTCTCTGAGTCGCCTATGTGTCGTCTCTGTGTCGTCTCTGTGTCGTCTCTCTGTGTCGTCTCTGTGTCGACACAGAGACGACACGAGACTACACAGAGACGACACAGAGTCGTCTCTGTGTCGTCTCTTATCAAGAGATGACACAGAGACGACCAGAGAGTCGTCTCTGTGTCGTCTCTGTGTCGTCTCGTGTCGTCTCTGTGTCGTCTCTCTGGTCGTCTCTGTGTCCGACACAGAGACGACACAGAGACGACACAGAGACGACACGAGTCGTCTCTGTGTCGTCTCTGTGTCTGTGTCGTCTCTGTGTCTGTGTCGTCTCTGTGTCGTCTCTGTGTCGTCGTTCTCTGTGTCGTCTCTGTGTCGTCTCTGTACCGTCTCTGTGTCGTCTCTGTGTCGTCTCTGTGTCGTCTCTGTGTCGTCTCTGTGTCGTCTCTGTGTCGCACAGAGACGACACAGAGACGACACAGAGTCGTCTCTGTGTCGTCTCTGTGTCTGTGTCGTCTCTGTGTCGTCTCTGTGTCTGTGTCGTCTCTGTGTCGTCTCTGTGTCGTATCTGTGTCGTCGTCTCTGTGTCGTCTCTGTGTCTGTGTCGTCTCTGTGTCTGTGTCGTCTCTGTGTCGTCTCTGTGTCGTCTCTGTGTCGTCGTCTCTGTGTCGTCTCTGTGTCGTCTCTGTGCCGTCTCTGTGTCGTCTCTGTGTCGTCTCTGTGTCGTCTCTCTGTGTCGACACAGAGACGACACAGAGACGACACAGAGACGACACAGAGTCGTCTCTGTGTCGTCTCTGTGTCTGTGTCGTCTCTGTGTCGTCTCTGTGTCGTCGTCTCTGTGTCGTCTCTGTGTCGTCTCTGTGTCGTCTCTGTGTCCGTCTCTGTGTCGTCTCTGTGTCGTCTCTCTGTGTCGTCTCTCGTGTCGTCTCTGTGTCGTCTCTGTGTCGTCTCTTGTCGTCTCTGTGTCGTCGTCTCTGTGTCGTCTCTGTGCCGTCTCTGTGTCGTCTCTGTGTCGTCTCTGTGTCGTCTCTGTGTCGTCTCTCTGTGTCGTCTCTGTGTCGACACAGAGACGACACAGAGACGACACAGAGACGACACAGAGTCGTCTCTGTGTCGTCTCTGTGTCTGTGTCGTCTCTGTGTCGTCTCTGTGTCTGTGTCGTCTCTGTGTCGTCTCTGTGTCGTCTCTGTGCGTCGTCTCTGTGTCGTCTCTGTGTCGTCTCTGTGCCGTCTCTGTGTCGTCTCTGTGTCGTCTCTGTGTCGTCTCTGTGTCGTCTCTCTGTGTCGTCTCTGTGTCGACACAGAGACGACACGGAGACGAACGAAACAGAGACGACACAGAGTCGTCTCTGTGTCGTCTCTGTGTCTGTGTCGTCTCTGTGTCGTCTCTGTGTCGTCGTCTCTGTGTCGTCTCTGTGTCGTCTCTGTGCCGTCTCTGTGTCGTCTCTGTGTCGTCTCTGTGTTGTCTCTCTGTGTCGTCTCTGTGTCGACACAGACGACACAGAGACGACACAGAGACGACACAGAGTCGTCTCTGTGTCGTCTCTGTGTCTGTGTCGTCTCTGTGTCGTCTCTGTGTCGTCGTCTCGTGTCGTCACTGTGTCGTCTCTGTGTCGTCTCTGTGTCGTCTCTGTGTCGTCTCGTGTCGTCTCTGTGTCGTCTCTGTGTCGTCTCTCTGTCGTCTCTGTGTCGTCTCTGTGTCGTCGTCTCTGTGTCGTCTCTGTGTCGTCTCTGTGCCGTCTCTGTGTCGTCTCTGTGTCGTCTCTGTGTCGTCTCTGTGTCGTCTCTGTGTCGACACAGACGACACAGAGACGACACAGAGACGACACAGAGTCGTCTCTGTGTCGTCTCTGTGTCTGTGTCGTCTCTGTGTCGTCTCTGTTCGTCTCTGTGTCGTCTCTGTGTCGTCTCTGTGTCGTCTCTCTGTGTCGTCTCTGTGTCGTCTCTGTGTCGTCTCTGTGTCGTCTCTGTGTCGTCTCTGTGTCGTCGTCTCTGTGTCGTCTCTGTGTCGTCTCTGTGTCGTCTCTGTGTCGTCTCTGTGTCGTCTCTTTGTCGTCTCTCTGTGTCGTCTCTGTGTCGACACAGAGACGACACAGAGACGACACGAGTCGTCTCTGTGTCGTCTCTGTGTCTGTGTCGTCTCTGTGTCGTCTCTGTGTCTGTGTCGTCTCTGTGTCGTCTCTGTGTCGTCTCTGTGTCGTCTCTGTGTCGTCTCTCTGTGTCGTCTCTGTGTCGTCTCTGTGCCGTCTCTGTGTCGTCTCTGTGTCGTCTCTGTTTCGTCTCTGTGTCGTCTCTCTGTGTCGACACAGAGATGACACAGAGACGACACAGAGTCGTCTCTGTGTCGTCTCTGTGTCTGTGTCGTCTCTGTGTCGTCTCTGTGTCCGGACGTCGTCTCTGTGTCGTCTCTGTGTCTGTGTCGTCTCTGTGTCGTCTCTGTGTCGTCGTCTCTGTGTCGTCTCTGTGTCGTCTCTGTGCCGTCTCTGTGTCGTCTCTGTGTCGTCTCTGTGTCGTCTCTTGTGTGTCGTCTCTGTGTCGACACAGAGACGACACAGAGACGACACAGAGAGTCGTCTCTGTGTCGTCTCTGTGTCTGTGTCGTCTCTTGTCGTGTCATCTCTGTGTCGTCGTCTCTGTGTCGTCTCTGTGTCGTCTCTGTGTCGTCTCTGTGTCGTCTCTGTGTCGTCTCTGTGTCGTCTCTGTGTCGTCTCTGTGTCGTCTCTCTGTGTCGTCTCTGTGTCGACACAGGACGACGACACAGAGACGACACAGAGTCGTCTCTGTGTCGTCTCTGTGTCGTCTCTGTGTCGTCTCTGTGTCGTCTCTGTGTCGACACAGAGACGACACAGAGACGACACAGAGACAACACAGAGTCGTCTCTGTGTCGTCTCTGTGTCTGTGTCGTCTCTGTGTCTGTGTCGTCTCTGTGTCTCTGTGTCGTCGTCTCTGTGTCGTCTCTGTGTCGTCTCTGTGCCGTCTCTGTTGTCGTCTCTGTGTCGTCTCTGTGTCGTCTCTGTGTCGTCTCTGTGTCGCACAGAGACGACACAGAGACGACACAGAGTCGTCTCTGTGTCGTCTCTGTGTCTGTGTCGTCTCTGTGTCGTCTCTGTGTGTCGTCTCTGTGTCGTCTCTGTGTCGTATCTGTGTCGTCTCTGTGTCGTCTCTGTGTCCGTGTCGTCTCTGTCGTGTCGTCTCTGTGTCGTCTCTGTGTCGTCGTCTCTGTGTCGTCTCTGTGTCGTCTCTGTGCCGTCTCTGTGTCGTCTCTGTGTCGTCTCTGTGTCGTCTCTCTGTGTCGTCTCTGTGTCGACACAAGACGACACAGAGACGACACAGAGACGACACAGAGTCGTCTCTGTGTCGTCTCTGTGTCTGTTCGTCTCGTGTCGTCTCTGTGTCGTCGTCTCGTGTCACTCTGTGTCGTCTCTGTGTCGTCTCTGTGTCGTCTCTGTGTCGTCTCTGTGTCGTCTCTGTGTCGTCTCTGTGTCGTCTCTGTGTCGTCTCTGTGTCGTCTCTGTGTCGTCTCTGTGTCGTCTCTGTGTCGTCGTCTCTGTGTCGTCTCTCTGCCGTCTCTGTGTCGTCTCTGTGTCGTCTCTGTGTGTCTCTGTGTCGTCTCTCTGTGTCTCTCTGTCGACAGAGACGACACAGAGACGACACAGACACAGAGACGACACAGAGACGTCTCTGTGTCGTCTCTGTGTCGTCTCTGTGTCGTCTCTGTGTCGTCTCTGTGTCGACACAGAGACGACACAGAGACGACACAGAGACGCACAGAGACGACAGAGACGGTACAGAGACGACACAGAGACGAAACAGAACGACGACACAGAGACACAGAGACGACACAGACACAGAGACGACACAGACACAGAGACGACACAGAGACGTCTCTGTGTCGTCTCTGTGTCGTCTCTGTGTCGTCTCTGTGTCGACACAGAGTTGACACAGAGAGACGACACAGAGACGACACAGAGAGACACAGAGACTCTGTGTCGTCTCTGTGTCGTCTCTGTGTCGTCTCTGTGTCGTTCTCTGTGTCGTCTCTGTGTCTGTGTCGTCTCTGTGTCGTCTCTGTGTCGTCTCTGTGTCGTCGTCTCTGTGTCGTCTCTGTGTCGTCTCTGTGCCGTCTCTGTGTCGTCTCTGTGTCGTCTCTGTGTCGTCTCTGTGTCGTCTCTGTGTCGTCTCTCTGTGTCGTCTCTGTGTCGACACAGAGACGACACGAGACGACACGAGAGAACAGAGCGACACAGAGTCGTCTCTGTGTCGTCTCTGTGTCGTCTCTGTGTCGTCTCTGTGTCGTCGTCTCGTGTCGTCTCTGTGTCGTCTCTGTTCGTCTCGTGTCGTCTCTGTGTCGTCTCTGTGTCGTCTCTGTGTCGTCTCTCTGTGTCGTCTCTTGTCTCTCTGTGTCGTCTCTGTGTCGTCTCTGTGTCGTCTCTGTGTCGTCGTCTCTGTGTCGTCTCTGTGCCGTCTCTGTGTCGTCTCTGTGTCGTCTCTGTGTCGTCTCTCTGTGTCGTCTCTGTGTCGACACAGAGACGACACAGAGACGACACAGAGACGACACAGAGTCTTCTCTGTGTCGTCTCTGTGTCTGTGTCGTCTCTGTGTCGTCTCTGTGTCGTCTCTGTGTCTGTCTCTCTGTGTCGTCTCTGTGTCGTCTCTGTGTCGTCTCTGTGTCGTCTCTGTGTCGTCTCTGTGTCGTCTCTGTGTCGTCTCTGTGCCGTCTCTGTGTCGTCTCTGTGTCGTCTCTGTGTCGTCTCTGTGTCGTCTCTCTGTGTCGTCTCTGTGTCGACACAGAGACGACACAGAGACGACACAGAGACGACACAGAGTCGTCTCTGTGTCGTCTCTGTGTCTGTGTCGTCTCTGTGTCGTCTCTGTGTCTGTGTCGTCTCTGTGTCGTCTCTGTGTCGTCTCTGTGTCGTCTCTCTGTGTCGTCTCTGTGTCGTCTCTGTGTCGTCTCTGTGTCGTCTCTGTGTCGTCTCTGTCTGTGTCGTCTCTGTGTCGTCTCTGTGTCGTTCGTCTCTGTGTCGTCTCTGTGTCGTATCTGTGTCGTCGTCTCTGTGTCGTCTCTGTGTCTGTGTCGTCTCTGTGTCTGTGTCGTCTCTGTGTCGTCTCTGTGTCGTCTCTGTGTCGTCGTCTCTGTGTCGTCTCTGTGTCGTCCCTGTGCGTCTCTGTGTCGTCTCTGTGTCGTCTCTGTGTCGTCTCTCTGTGTCGTCTCTGTGTCGACACGAGACGACACAGAGACGACACAGAGACGACACAGAGTCGTCTCTGTGTCGTCTCTGTGTCTGTGTCGTCTCTGTGTCGTCTCTGTGTCGTCTCTGTGTCGTCTCTGTGTCGTCGCTCTGTGTCGTCTCTGTGTCGTCTCTGTCCGTCTCTGTGTCGTCTCTGTGTCGTCTCTGTGTCGTCTCTGTGTCGTCTCTCTGTGTCGTCTCTCGTGTCGTCTCTGTGTCGTCTCTGTGTCGTCTCTGTGTCGTCTCTGTGTCGTCGTCTCTGTGTCGTCTCTGTGCCGTCTCTGTGTCGTCTCTGTGTCGTCTCTGTGTCGTCTCTGTGTCGTCTCTCTGTGTCGTCTCTGTGTCGACACAGAGACGACACAGAGACGACACAGAGACGACACAGAGTCGTCTCTGTGTCGTCTCTGTGTCTGTGTCGTCTCTGTGTCGTCTCTGGTCTGTGTCGTCTCTGTCGTCTCTGTGTCGTCTCTGTGTCGTCTCTGTGTCCTCTGTGTCGTCTCTGTGTCGTCTCTGTGTCGTCTCTGTGTCGTCTCTGTGTCGTCTCTGTGTCGTCTCTGTGTCGTCTCTCTGTGTCGTCTCTGTGTCGACACGAGACGACACAGAGATGACACAGAGACGACACAGAATCGTCTCTGTGTCGTCTCTGTGTCTGTGTCGTCTCTGTGTCGTCTCTGTGTCTCTGTGTCGTCTCTGTGTCGTCGTCTCTGTGTCGTCTCTGTGTCGTCCTGTGCCTCTCTGTGTCGTCTCTGTGTCGTCTCTGTGTCGTCTCTCTGTGTCGTCTCTGTGTCACACAAGACGACACAGAGACGACACAGAGACGACACAGAGTCGTCTCTGTGTCGTCTCTGTGTCTGTGTCGTCTCTGTGTCGTCTCTGTGTCGTCTCTCGTGTCGTCACTGTGTCGTCTCTGTCCGTCTCTGTGTCGTCTCTGTGTCGTCTCTGTGTCGTCTCTGTGTCGTCTCTCTGTGTCGTCTCTTGTCGTCTCTGTGTCGTCTCTGTGTCGTCTCTGTGTCGTCTCTGTGTCGTCGTCTCTGTGTCGTCTCTGTGCCGTCTCTGTGTCGTCTCTGTGTCGTCTCTGTGTCGTCTCTGTGTCGTCTCTCTGTGTCGTCTCTGTGTCGACACAGGAGACACAGAGACGACAGAGACGACACAGAGTCGTCTCTGTGTCGTCTCTGTGTCTGTGTCGTCTCTGTGTCGTCTCTGTGTCTGTGTCGTCTCTGTGTCGTCTCTGTGTCGTCTCTGTGTCGTCTCTGTGTCGTCTCTCTGTGTCGTCTCTGTGTCGTCTCTGTGCCGTCTCTGTGTCGTCTCTGTGTCGTCTCTGTGTCGTCTCTGTGTCGTCTCTGACGGAGACGACACAGAGACGACACAGAGACGACACAGAGTCGTCTCTGTGTCGTCTCTGTGTCTGTGTCGTCTCTGTGTCGTCTCTGTGTCACAGAGACGACACAGAGACGACACAGAGGTCGTCTCTGTGTCGTCTCTGTGCCGTCTCTGTGTCGTCTCTGTGTCGTCTCTGTGTCGTCTCTGTGTCTGTGTCGTCTCTGTGTCGTCTCTGTGTCTGTGTCGTCTCTGTGTCTGTGTCGTCTCTGTGTCTGTGTCGTCTCTGTGTCGTCTCTGTGTCGTCTCTGTGCCGTCTCTGTGTCGTCTCTGTGTCGTCTCTGTGTCGTCTCTGTGTCGTCTCTGTGTCGTCTCTCTGTGTCGTCTCTGTGTCGACACAGAGAAGACACAGAGACGACACAGAGACGACACAGAGTCGTCTCAGTGTCGTCTCTGTGTCTGTGTCGTGTCTGTGTCGTCTCTGTGTCCAGAGTCGACACTGGACGACACAGTGTCGTCTCTGTGTCGTCTCTGTGTCGTCTCTGTGTCGTCTCTGTGTCGTCTCTCTGTGTCGTCTCTGTGTCGACACAGAGACGACACAGAGACGACACAGAGACGACACAGAGTCGTCTCTGTGTCGTCTCTGTGTCTGTGTCGTCTCTGTGTCGTCTCTGTGTCGTGTCGTCTCTGTGTCGTCTCTGTGTCGTCTCTGTGTCGTCTCTGTGTCGTCTCTGTGTCGTCTCTGTGTCGTCTCTGTGCCGTCTCTGTGTCGTCTCTGTGCCGTCTCTGTGTCGTCTCTGTGTCGTCTCTGTGTCGTCTCTGTGTCGTCTCTGTGTCGCACAGAGACGACACAGAGACGACACAGAGTCGTCTCTGTGTCGTCTCTGTGTCTGTGTCGTCTCTGTGTCGTCTCTGTGTCTGTGTCGTCTCTGTGTCGTCTCTGTGTCGTATCTGTGTGTCGTCTCTGTGTCGTCTCTGTGTCTGTGTCGTCTCGTGTCTGTTCGTCTCTGTGTCGTCTCTGTGTTGTCGTCTCTGTGTCGTCTCTGTGTCGTCTCTGTGCCGTCTCTGTGTCGTCTCTGTGTCGTCTCTGTGTCGTCTCTGTGTCGTCTCTCTGTGTCGTCTCTGTGTCGACACAGAGACGACACAGAGACGACACAGAGACGACACAGAGTCGTCTCTGTGTCGTCTCTGTGTCTGTGTCGTCTCTGTGTCGTCTCTGTGTCGTCTCTGTGTCGTCGTCTCCTGTCGTCTCTGTGTCGTCTCTGTTCGTCTCTGTGTCGTCTCTGTGTCGTCTCTGTGTCGTCTCTGTGTCGTCTCTGTGTCGGTTCTCTGTGTCGTCTCTGTGTCGACACAGAGACAACACAGAGACGACACAGAGACGACACAGAGACGGCACAGAGACGACACAGAGACGACACAGAGACGACGATACAGAGACGACACAGAGACGACACAGACACAGAGACGACACAGAGACGACTCTCTGTGTCGTCTCTGTGTCGTCTCTGTGTCGTCTCTGTGACACAGAGACGACACAGAGACGACACAGAGACGAAACAGAGACGACACAGAGACGAAACAGAGACGACACAGAGACGACACAGAGACGACTCTGTGTCGTCTCTGTGTCGACACAGAGACGACACAGAGAGACGACACAGAGACGACACAGAGACGACACAGAGACGACACAGAGACGGCACAGAGACGACACAGAGACGACACAGAGACGACGACACAGAGACGACACAGAGACGACACAGAGACGACACAGACACAGAGACGACACAGAGACGACACAGACACAGAGACGACACAGAGACGACTCTATGTCGTCTCTGTGTCGTCTTTGTGACACAGAGACGACACAGAGACGACACAGACACAGAGACGACACAGAGACGACTCTGTGTCGTCTCTGTGTCTTCTCTGTGTCGTCTCTGTGTGACACAGAGACGACAAAGAGAGACGACACAGAGACGACACAGAGACGACACAGATACGACGACACAGAGACGACACAGAGACGACACAGACACAGAGACGACTCTCTGTGTCGTCTCTGTGTCGTCTCTGTGTCGTCTCTGTGTCGACACAGAGACGACACAGAGAGACGACACAGAGACGACACAGAGACGACACAGAGACGCACAGAGACGACGAAGAGATGACACAGAGACGACGACACAGAGACGACACAGAGACGACACAGACACAACATAGAGACGACACAGAAACGACACAGAGACGAGACAGACACAGAGACGACACAGAGACGACTCTGTGTCGTCTCTGTGTCGTCTCTGTGTCGTCTGTGTTTCGACACAAAGACGACACAGAGAGACGACAGAGAGACGACACAGAGACGACACAGAGACGACACAGAGACGACACACAGACGACACAGAGACGACACAGAGACGACACAGAGACGACACAGACACAGAGACGACACAGAGACGACACAGACACAGAGACGGCACAGAGACGACACAGAGACGACACAGAGACGACACAGAGACGACACAGACACAGAGACGACACAGAGACGACACAGACACAGAGACGACACAGAGACGACTCTTTGTCGTCTCTGTGTCGTCTCTGTGTCGTCTCTGTGTCGACACAGAGTTGACACAGAGAGACGACACAGAGACGACACAGAGACGACACAGAGACAACACAGAGACGACTCTCGTGTCGTCTCAGTGTCGTCTCTGTGACAAAGAGACGACACAGAGATGACACAGACACAGAGACGACACAGAGACGACTCTGTGTCGTCTCTGTGTCGTCTCCGTGTCGTCTCTGTGTCGACACAGAGACAACACAGAGAGACGAAACAGAGAGACGAAACAGAGACGACACATAGACGACTCAGAGACGACACAGAGACGGCACAGAGACGACACAGAGACGACACAGAGACGAAGACACAGAGATGACACAGACACAGAGACGACACAGACACAGAGACGACACAGAGACGACACAGACACAGAGACGACACAGAGACGACACAGAGACGACAGCGAGGCGGCACAGAGACGACACAGAGACGACTCTCTGTGTCGTCTCTGTGTCGTCTCTGTGACACAGAGACGACACAGAAACAGAGACGACACAGAGACGACTCTGTGTCGTCTCTGTGTCATCTCTGTGTCGTCTCCGTCAGAGAGACGACACAGAGACGAAACAGAGACGACACAGAGACGACACAGAGACGGCACAGAGACGACACAGAGATGAGATAGAGATGACGACACAGAGACGACACAGAGACGACACAGAGACGACACAGACACAGAGACGACACAGAGACGACACAGACACAGAGACGACACAGAGAGGACTCTGTGTCGTCTCTGCGTCGTCTCTGTGTCGTCTCTGTGTCGACACAGAGAGACGACACAGAGACGACACAGAGACGACACAGAGACGACACAGAGACGGCACAGAGACGACACAGAGACGACGACACAGAGACGACATAGAGACGACACAGAGACGACACCAGAGATGACAGAGAGACGACACAGAGAGACGACACAGAGACGACACAGAGACGACACAGAGACGGAACAGAGATGACACAGTGACGACACGAGACGACGACACAGAGACGACACAGAGACGACACAGAGACGACACAGAGACGACACAGAGACGGAACAGAGATGACACAGTGACGACACGGAGACGACGACACAGAGACGACACAGAGACGACACGGAGACGACACAGACATGACTCTGTGTCGTCTCTGTGTCGTCTCTGTGTCGTCTTTGTGTCGACACAGAGACGACACAGAGAGACAACACAGAGACGACACAGAGACGACACAGAGACGGCACAGGGACGACACAGAGACGACACAGAGACGACGACACAGAGACGAAACAGAGACGACACAGACACAGAGACGACACAGAGACGACTCTCTGTGTCGTCTCTGTGTCGTCTCTGTGACACAGAGACGACACAGAGACGACACAGAGACGACTCTGTGTCGTCTCTGTTTCATCTCTGTGTCGTCTCGTGTCGTCTCTGTGTCGACACAGAGACGACACAGAGAGACGACACAGAGACGACACAGAGACGACACAGAGACGACACAGAGACGACACAGAGACGACACAGAGACGGCACAGAGACGACACAGAGATGACACAGAGACGACGACACAGAGACGACACAGAGACGAAACAGACACAGAGACGAAACAGAGACGACACAGACACAGAGACGACACAGAGACGACACAGAGTCGTCTCTGTGTCGTCTCTGTGTCTGTGTCGTCTCTGTGTCGTCTCTGTGTTTGTGTCGTCTCTGTGTCGTCTCTGTGTCGTATCTGTGTCGTCGTCTCTGTGTCGTCTCTGTGTCTGTGTCGTCTCTGTGTCTGTTTCGTCTCTGTGTCGTCTCTGTGTTGTCGTCTCTGTCTCGTCTCTGTGTCGTCCCTGTGCCGTCTCTGTGTCGTCTCTGTGTCGTCTCTGTGTCGTCTCTGTGTCGTCTCTCTGTGTCGTCTCTCTGTCGACACAAAGACGACACAGAGACGACACAGAGACGACACAGAGTCGTGTCTGTGTCGTCTCTGTGTCTGTGTCGTCTCTGTGTCGTCTCTGTGTCGTATCTGTGTCGTCGTCTCCATGTCGTCTCTGTTTTGTCTCTGTTCCGTCTCTGTGTCGTCTCTGTATCGTCTCTGTGTCGTCTCTGTGTCGTCTCTGTGTCGGTTCTCTGTTTCGTCTCTGTGTCGACACAGAGACGACACAGAGACGACACAGAGACGACACAGAGACGGCACAGAGACGACACAGAGACGACACAGAAACGACGATACAGAGTCGACACAGAGACGACACAGACACAGAGACGACACAGAGACGACTCTCTGTGTCGTCTTTGTGTCGTCTCTGTGTCGTCTCTGTGACACAGAGACGACACAGAGACGACACAGAGACGAAACAGAGACGACACAGAGACGAAACAGAGACGACACAGAGACGACACAGAGACGACTCTGTGTCGTCTCTGTGTCGACACAGAGACGACACAGAGAGACGACACAGAGACGACACAGAGACGACACAGAGACGACACAGAGACGGCACAGAGACGACACAGAGACGACACAGAGACGACGACACAGAGACGACACAGAGACGACACAGAGACGACACAGACACAGAGACGACACAAAGCTGACACAGACACAGAGACGACACAGAGACGACTCTATGTCGTCTCTGTGTCGTCTTTGTGACACAGAGACGACACAGAGACGACACAGACACAGAGACGACACAGAGACGACTCTGTGTCGTCTCTGTGTCTTCTCTGTGTCGTCTCTGTGTGACACAGAGACGACAAAGAGAGACGACACAGAGACGACACAGAGACGACACAGAGACGACGACACAGAGACGACACAGAGACGACACAGACACAGAGACGACTCTCTGTGTCGTCTCTGTGTCGACTCTGTGTCGTCTCTGTGTCGACACAGAGACGACACAGAGAGACGACACAGAGACGACACAGAGACGACACAGAGACGGCACAGAGACGACGAAGAGATGACACAGAGACGACGACACAGAGACGACACAGAGACGACACAGACACAACATAGAGACGACACAGAGACGACACAGAGACGAGACAGACACAGAGACGACACAGAGACGACTCTGTGTCGTCTCTGTGTCGTCTCTGTGTCGTCTGTGTTTCGACACAAAGACGACACAGAGAGACGACAGAGAGACGACACAGAGACGACACAGAGACGACACAGAGACGGCACAGAGACGACACAGAGACGACACAGAGACGACACAGAGACGACACAGACACAGAGACGACACAGAGACGACACAGACACAGAGACGGCACAGAGACGACACAGAGACGACACAGAGACGACACAGAGACGACACAGACACAGAGACGACACAGAGACGACACAGACACAGAGACGACACAGAGACGACTCTTGTCGTCTCTGTGTCGTCTCTGTGTCGTCTCTGTGTCGACACAGAGTTGACACAGAGAGACGACACAGAGACGACACAGAGACGACACAGAGACAACACAGAGACGACTCTCTGTGTCGTCTCTGTGTCGTCTCTGTGACAAAGAGACGACACAGAGATGACACAGACACAGAGACGACACAGAGACGACTCTGTGTCGTCTCTGTGTCGTCTCCGTGTCGTCTCTGTGTCGACACAGAGACAACACAGAGAGACGAAACAGAGAGACGAAACAGAGACGACACATAGACGACACAGAGACGACACAGAGACGGCACAGAGACGACACAGAGACGACACAGAGACGAAGACACAGAGATGACACAGACACAGAGACGACACAGACACAGAGACGACACAGAGACGACACAGACACAGAGACGACACAGAGACGACACAGAGACGACAGCAGGCGCACAGAGACGACACAGAGACGACTCTCTGTGTCGTCTCTGTGTCGTCTCTGTGACACAGAGACAACACAGAAACAGAGACGACACAGAGATGACTCTGTGTCGTCTCTGTGTCATCTCTGTGTCGTTCCGTCAGAGAGACGACACAGAGACGACACAGAGACGACACAGAGACGACACAGAGACGGCACAGAGACGACACAGAGATGAGATAGAGATGACGACACAGAGACGACACAGAGACGACACAGAGACGACACAGACACAGAGACGACACAGAGACGACACAGACACAGAGACGACACAGAGAGGACTCTGTGTCGTCTCTGGTCGTCTCTGTGTCGTCTCTGTGTCGACACAGAGAGACGACACAGAGACGACACAGAGACGACACAGAGACGACACAGAGACGGCACAGAGACGACACAGAGACGACGACACAGAGACGACACAGAGACGAAACAGAGACGACACCAGAGATGACAGAGAGACGACACAGAGAGACGACACAGAGACGACACAGAGACGACACAGAGACGGAACAGAGATGACACAGTGACGACACGGAGACGACGACACAGAGACGACACAGAGACGACACAGAGACGACACAGAGACGACAGAGACACAGAGACGACACAGAATGACTCTGTGTCGTCTCTGTGTCGTCTCTGTGTCGTCTCTGTGTCGACACAGAGACGACACAGAGAGACGACACAGAGACGACACAGAGACGACACAGAGACGGCACAGGACGACACAGAGACGACACAGAGACGACGACACAGAGACGAACAGAGACGACACAGACACAGAGACGACACAGAGACGACTCTCTGTGTCGTCTCTGTGTCGTCTCTGTGACACAGAGACGACACAGAGACGACACAGAGACGACTCTGTGTCGTCTCTGTTTCATCTCTGTGTCGTCTCCGTGTCGTCTCTGTGTCGACACAGAGACGACACAGAGAGACGACACAGAGACGACACAGAGACACACAGAGACGACACAGAGACGACACAGAGACGACACAGAGACGGCACAGAGACGACACAGAGATGACACAGAGACGACGACACAGAGACGACACAGAGACGAACAGACACAGAGACGAAACAGAGACGACACAGACACAGAGACGACACAGAGACGACTCTGTGTCGTCTCTGTGTCGTCTCTGTGTCGACACAGAGTCGACACAGAGAGACGACACAGAGACACACAGTGACGACACAGAGACGACACAGAGACGGCACAGAGACGACACAGAGACGACGACACAGAGACGACATAGAGACGACACAGAGACGACAGAGAGACGACACAGAGAGACGACACAGAGACGACACAAAGACGACACAGAGATGACACAGAGACGGAACAGAGACGACACAGAGACGACGACACAGAGACGACACAGAGACGACACAGAGACGACACAGAGACGACACAGACACAGAGACGACACAGATACGACTCTGTATCGTATCTGCGTCGTCTCTGTGTCGTCTTGTGTCGACACAGAGACGACACAGAGAGACGACACAGAGACGACAGTGAGACGACACAGAGATCGCACAGGGACGACACAGAGACGACACAGAGACGACGACACAGAGACGACACAGAGACGACACAGAGACGACACAGACACAGAGACGACACAGACACAGAGACGACACAGAGACGACGACACAGATACGACACAGAGACGACACAACACAGAGACGACACAGAGACGACACAGAGACGACTCTGTGTCGTCTCTGTGTCGTCTCTGTTGCGACACAGAGACGACACAGAGACGACACAGAGACGACACAGAGACGGTACAGAGACGACACAGAGACGACACAGAGACGACGACACAGAGACGACACAGAGACGACACAGAGACGACACAGACACAGAGACGACACAGAGACGACACAGACACAGAGACGACACAGAGACGACTCTGTGTCGTCTCTGTGTCGTCTCTGTGTCGTCTCTGTGTCGACACAGAGTTGACACAGAGAGAGGACACAGAGACGACACAGAGATGACTCTCTGTGTCGTCTCTGTGTCGTCTCTGTGACAAAGAGACGACACAGAGATGACACAGAGACGACTCTGTGTCGTCTCTGTGTCGTCTCCGTGTCGTCTCTGTGTCGACACAGAGACACACAGAGAGACGACACAGAGAGACGACACAGAGACGACACAGAGACGACTCAGAGACGACACAGAGACGGCACAGAGACGACACAGAGACGACACAGAGACGACGACACAGAGACGACACAGACAAAGAGACGACACAGACACAGAGACGACACAGAGACGACTCTCTGTGTCTCTCTGCGTCGTCTCTGTGACACAGAGACGACACAGACACAGAGACGACACAGAGACGACGAAACAGAGACGACACAGAGACGACACAGAGACGACACAGAAACAGAGACGAAACAGAGACGACTCTCTGTGTCGTCTCTGTGTCGTCTCTGTGACACAGAGACGACACAGAGACAACACAGACACAGAGACGACACAGAGATGACTCTGTGTCGTCTCTGTGTCATCTCTGTGTCGTCTCCGTCAGAGAGACGACACAGAGACGAAACAGAGACGACACAGAGACGGCACAGAGACGACACAGAGATGAGACAGAGATGACGACACAGAGACGAAACAGAGACGACACAGAGACGACACAGACACAGAGACGACACAGACACGACACAGACACAGAGACGACACAGAGAAGACTCTGTGTCGTCTCTGTGTCGTCTCTGTGTCGACACAGAGTTGACACAGAGAGACGACACAGAGACGACACAGAGACGACACAGAGACGACACAGAGACGCACAGAGACGACACAGAGACGACGACAAAGAGACGACATAGAGACGACACAGAGACGACACAGAGACGACAGAGAGACGACACAGAGACGACACAGAGACGACGACAAAGAGACGACATAGAGACGACACAGAGACGACACAGAGACGACACAGAGACGACACAGACACAGAGATGACACAGAGACGACTCTGTGTCGTCTCTGTGTCGTCTCTGTGTCGTCTCTGTGTCGACACAGAGACGACACAGAGAGACAACACAGAGACGACACAGAGGCGACACAGAGACGGCACAGGGACGACACAGAGACGACACAGAGACGACGACACAGAGACGACACAGAAACAGAGACGACACAGAGACGACTCTCTGCGTCGTCTCTGTGTCGTCTCTGTGACACAGAGACGACACAGAGACGACACAGACACAGAGACGACACAGAGACGACACAGACACAGAGAGGACACAGACACGCTCTGTGTCGTCTCTGTGTCGTCTCTGTGACACAGAGACGGCACAGAGACGACACAGAGACGACGACACAGAGACGACACAGAGACGACACAGAGACGACACAACACAGAGACGACACAGAGACGACACAGAGACGACACAGAGACGACACAGAGACGGCACAGAGACGACACAGAGACGGCACAGAGACGGCACAGAGACGACACAGATACGACGACACAGAGACGACACAGAGACGACACAGAGACGACACAGACACAGAGACGACATAGAGACGACACAGACACAGAGACGACACAGAGACGACTCTGTGTCGTCTCTGTGTCGTCTCCGTGTCGTCTCTGTGTCGACACAGAGACGACACAGAGAGACGACACAGAGAGACGACACAGATACGACACATAGACGACTCAGAGACGACACAGAGACGGAACAGAGACGACACAGAGACGACACAGAGACGACGACACAGAGACGACACAGAGACGACACAGAGACGACACAGAGACGACACAGAGACGACACAGACACAGAGACGACACAGAGAGACGACACAGAGATGACACAGAGACGACACAGAGACGACACAGAGACGGCACAGAGACGACACAGAGAAAACACGGAGACGACGACACAGAGACGACGACAGAGACGACACAGAGACGACACAGAGACGACACAGAGATGAACAGACACAGAGACGACACAGAGATGACACAGAGACGACACAGAGATGACACAGAGATGACACAGAGACGACGACACAGAGACGACACAGAGACGACACAAGGACTACTCTCTGTGTCGTCTCTGTGTCGTCACTGTGTCGTCTCTGTGACACAGATACGACACAGAGACGTTACAGAAACAGAAACGACACAGAGATGACTCTGTGTCGTCTCTGTTTCTGTAACGTCTCTGTGTCGTATCTGTGTCACAGAGACGACACAGTGACGACACAGAGACGACACAGAGAGTAGTCTTTGTGTCGTCTCTGTGTCGTCTCTGTGTCGTCGTCTCTGTGTCATCTCTGTGTCATCTCTGTGTCGTCTCTGTGTCATCTCTGTGTCGTCTCTGTGTCTGTTTCATCTCTGTGTCGTCTCTGTGTCGTCTCTGTGTCGTCTCTTCGTCGTCTCTGTGTCGTCGTCTCCATGTTTTCTCTGTGTCGTCTCTGTGCCGTCTCTGTGTCGTCTCTGTGTCGTCTCTGTGTCATCTCTGTGTCGTCTCTCTGTGTCGTCTCTGTGTCTGTGTCGTCTCTGTGTCGTCTCTGTGTCGTCTCTGTGTCGTCTCTGTGTCGTCGTCTCTGTGTCGTCTCTGTTTCGTCTCTGTTCCGTCTCTGTGTCGTCTCTGAGTCGTCTATGTGTCGTATCTGTGTCGTCTCTCTGTGTCGTCTCTCTGTGTCGTCTCTGTGTCGACACAGAGACGACACGGAGACGACACAGAGACGACACAGAGTCGTCTCTGTGTCGTGTCTGTGTCTGTGTCGTCTCTATGTCGTCTCTGTGTCTTTGTCGTCTCTGTGTCGTCTCTGTGTCGTCGTATCTGTGTCGTCTCTGTGCCGTCTCTGTGCCGTCTCTGTGTCGTCTCTGTGCCGTCTCTGTGTCGTCTCTGTGTCGTCTCTGTGTCGTCTCTGTGTCGTCTCTGTGTTTGTGTCGTCTCTGTGTCGTCTCTGTGTCGTCTCTGTGTCGTCGTCTCTGTGTCCTCTCTGTGTCTGTGTCGTCTCTGTGTCGTCTCTGTGTCTGTGTCGTCTCTGTGTCGTCCCTGTGTCACAGAGACGACACAGAGACGACGCAGAGAGTCGTCACTGTGTCGTCTCTGTTTCTGTGTCGTCTCTGTGTCGTCGTCTCTGTGTCGTCTCTGTGTCGTCCCTGTGCCGTCTCTGTGTCGTCTCGGTGTCGTCGTCTCTGTGTCATCTCTGTGTCATCTCTGTGTCGTCTCTGTGTCATCTCTGTGTCGTCTCTGTGTCTGTTTCATCTCTGTGTCGTCTCTGTGTCGTCTCTGTGTCGTCTCTTCGTCGTCTCTGTGTCGTCGTCTCCATGTTTCTCTGTGTCGTCTCTGTGCCGTCTCTGTGTCGTCTCTGTATCGTCTCTGTGTCATCTCTGTCTCGTCTCTCTGTGTCGTCTCTGTGTCTGTGTCGTCTCTGTGTCGTCTCTGTGTCGTCTCTGTGTCGTCTCTGTGTCGTCTCTGTGTCGTAGTCTCTGTGTCGTCTCTGTGTCGTCTCTGTTCCGTCTCTGGGTCGTCTCTGAGTCGTCTATGTGTCGTATCTGTGTCGTCTCTCTGTGTCGTCTCTCTGTGTCGTCTCTGTGTCGACACAGAGACGACACGGAGACGACACAGAGACGACACAGAGTCGTCTCTGTGTCGTGTCTGTGTCTGTGTCGTCTCTATGTCGTCTCTGTGTCTGTGTCGTCTCTGTGTCGTCTCTGTGTCGTCTCTGTGTCGTCGTATCTGTGTCGTCTCTGTGCCGTCTCTGTGCCGTCTCTGTGTCGTCTCTGTGCCGTCTCTGTGTCGTCTCTGTGTCGTCTCTGTGTCGTCTCTGTGTTTGTGTCGTCTCTGTGTCGTCTCTGTGTCGTCTCTGTGTCGTCGTCTCTGTGTCGTCTCTGTGCCGTCTCTGTGTCACAGAGACGACACAGAGACGACACAGAGTCGTGTCTGTGTCGTCTCTGTGTCTGTGTCGTCTCTGTGTCGTCTCTGTGTCGTCTCTCTGTGTCGTCTCTCTGTCGTCTCTGTGTCGTCTCTGTGTCGTCTCTATGTAGTCTCTTTGTCGTCGTCTCTGTGTCGTCTCTATGCCGTCTCTGTGTCGTCTCTGTGTCGTCTCTGTGTCGTCTCTGTGTCGTCTCTCTGTGTCAACTCTGTGTCGACACAGAGACGACACAGAGACGACACAGAGTCTTCTCTGTGTCGTCTCTGTGTCTGTGTCGTCTCTGTGTCGTCTCTGTGTCTGTGTCGTCTCTGTGTTGTCTCTGTTTCGTCTCTGTGTCGTCATCTCTGTCTCATCTCTGTGTCGTCTCTGTGCCGTCTCTGTGTCGTCTCTGTTCGTCTCTGTGTCGTCTCTCTGACGGAGACGACACAGAGATGACACAGAGACGACACAGAGTCATCTCTGTGTCGTCTCTGTGTCTGTGTTGTCTCTGTGTCGTCTCTGTGTCACAGAGACGACACAGAGACGACACAGAGAGTCGTCTCTGTTTCGTCTCTGTTTCTGTGTCGTCTCTGTTTCGTCTCTGTGTCGTCTCTGTTTCGTCGTCTCTGTGTCGTCTCTGTGTCTGTGTCGTCTCTGTGTCACAGAGACGACGCAGAGATGACACAGAGAGTCGTCTCTGTGTCGTCTCTGTGTCTGTGTCGTCTCTTTGTCTGTGTCGTCTCTGTGTCGTCGTCTCTGTGTCGTCTCTGTGTCGTCTCTGTGCCGTCTCTGTGTCGTCTCTGAGTCGTCTATGTGTCGTCTCTGTGTCGTCTCTCTGTGTCGTCTCTCTGTGTTGTCTCTGTGTCGACACAGAGACGACACGGAGACGACACAGAGACGACACAGAGTCGTCTCTGTGTCATTTCTGTGTCGTCTCTTTGTCACAGAGACGACACAGAGACGACACAGACACAGAGACGACATAGAGACGACACAGACACAGACACGACACAGAGACGACTCTGTGTCGTCTCTGTGTCGTCTCCGTGTCGTCTCTGTGTCGACACAGAGACGACACAGAGAGACGACACAGAGACGACACAGATACGACACATAGACGACACAGAGACGGCACAGAAACGACACAGAGACGACACAGAGACGACGACACAGAGACGACACAGAGACGACACAGAGACGACACAGAGACGACACAGAGACGACACAGACACAGAGACGACACAGAGAGACGACACAGAGATGACACAGAGACGACACAGAGACGACACAGAGACGGCACAGAGACGACACAGAGAAAACACGGAGACGACGACACAGAGACGACGAAGAGACGACACAGAGACGACACAGAGACGACACAGAGATGAAACAGACACAGAGACGACACAGAGATGACACAGAGACGACACAGAGATGACACAGAGATGACTCAGAGACGACGACACAGAGACGACACAGAGACGACACAAAGACTACTCTCTGTGTCGTCTCTGTGTCGTCACTGTGTCGTCTCTGTGACACAGATACGACACAGAGACGTTACAGAACAGAACGACACAGAGATGACTCTGTGTCGTCTCTGTGTCGTCTCTGTGTCGTCGCTGAGTCAACACAGAGACGACACAGAGAGACGACACAGAGACAACACAGAGACGACACAGAGACGACACAGAGACGACACAGAGACGGCACAGAGACGACACAGAGACGACGCACAGAGAGGACACAGAGACGACACAGAGACGACACAGAGACGACACAGACACAGAGACGACACAGAGACGACACAGAGACGACACAGACACAGAGACGACACAGAGACGACTCTGTGTGTCTCTGTGTCGTCTCTGTGTCGACACAGAGACGACACAGAGAGACGACACAGAGACGACACAGAGACGACACAGAGACGGCACAGAGACGACACAGAGACGACACAGAGACGACGACACAGAGACGACACAGAGACGACACAGACACAGAGACGACACAGACAAAGAGACGACACAGAGACGACTCTGTGTCGTCTCTGTGTCGTCTCTGTGTCGACACAGAGACGACACAGAGAGACGACACAGAGACGACACAGAGACGGCACAGAGACGATACAGAGACGACACAGAGACGACGACACAGAGACGACACAGAGACGACACAGAGACGACAAAGACACAGAGACGACACAGACACAGAGACGACACAGACACGACTCTCTGTGTCGTCTCTGTGACACAGAGACGACACAGACACAAGATGGCACAGAGAGACGACAAAAAGATGACACAGAGATGACACAGAGACGACACAGAGACGGCACAGAGACGATACAGAGACGACACAGAGACGACGACACAGAGACGGCACAGAGACGACACAGAGACGACACAGATACGACACAGACACGACACAGAGACGACACTGTGTCGTCTCTGTGTCGACACAGAGACGACACAGAGAGACGACACAGAGACGACACGGAGACGACACAGAGACGACGACACAGAGACGACACAGAGACGACACAGAGACGACACAGAGACAACCAGACACAGTGACACACAGAGACGACACAGAGATGACACAGAGACGACACAGAGACGACACAGAGACGACACAGAGACGCACAGAGACGACACAGAGACGACACAGAGACGACGGCACAGAGACGCACAGAGACGACACAGAGACGACACAGACAAGAGACGACACAGAGACGACTCTCTGTGTCGTCTCTGTGACACAGAGACGACACAGACACAGAGACGACACAGAGACGACTCTGTGTCGTCTCTGTGTCGACACAGAGACGACACAGAGACGACACAGAGACGACACAGAGACGGCACAGAGACGACACAGAGACGACACAGAGACGACGACACAGAGACGACACAGAGACGACACAGACACAGAGACGACACAGAGACGACTCTCTGTGTCGTCTCTGTGTCGTCTCTGTGACACAGAGACGACACAGAGACGACACAGACACAGAGTGACACAGAGACGACACAGAGAGACGACACAGAGAGACGACACAGAGACGACACATAGACGACTCAGAGACGACACAGAGACGGCACAGAGACGACACAGAGACGACACAGAGACGACGACACAGAGACGACACAGAGACGACACAGAGACGACACAGAGACGACCAGACACAGAGACGACACAGATACGACTCTGTGTCGTCTCTGTGACACAGAGACGACACAGACACAGAGACGACACAGAGACGGCACAGAGACGACACAGAGACGGCACAGAGACGACACAGAGACGACACAGAGACGACGACACAGAGACGACACAGACACAGAGACGACACAGAGACGACTCTCTGTGTCGTCTCTGTGTCGTCTCTGTGACAAAGAGACGACACAGAGACGACACATACACAGAGCGACACAGAGACGACACAGAGAGACGACACAGAGAGACGACACAGAGACGACACATGACGACTCAGAGACGACACAGAGACGCACAGAGACGACACAGAGACGACACAGAGACGACGACACAGAGACGACTCAGAGACGACACAGACACGGCACAGAGACGACACAGAGACGACACAGAGACGACGACACAGAGACGACACAGAGACGACACAGAGACGACACAGAGACGACACAGACACAGAGACGACACAGAGACGACACAGACACAGAGACGACACAGAGACGACTCTGTGTCGTCTCTGTGTCGTCTCTGTGTCGACACAGAGACGACACAGAGAGACGACACAGAGACGACACAGAGACGACACAGAGACGGCACAGAGACGACACAGAGAACGACACAGAGACACGACACAGAGACGACATAGAGACGACACAGAGACGACACAGAGACGACACAGAGACGAAACAGACACAGAGACGACACAGAGATGACACAGAGACGACACAGAGACGACGACACAGAGACAACACAGACACAGAGACGACACAGAGAGACGACACAGGGACAACACAGAGACGACACAGAGACGAACAGACACGACACAGAGACGGCACAGAGACGACACAGAGACGACACAGAGACGACGGCACAGAGAGGACACAGAGACGACACAGAGACGACACAGAGACGACACAGACACAGAGACGACACAGAGACGACACGAGACGACACAGAGACGACTCTGTGTCGTCTCTGTGTCGTCTCTGTGTCGACACAGAGACGACACAGAGAGACGACACAGAGACGCACAGAGACGACACAGAGACGACACAGAGACGACGACACAGAGACGACACAGAGACGACACAGACACAGAGACGACACAGACACAGAGTCGTCTCTGTGTCGTCTCTGTGTCGTCGTCTCTGTGTCGTCTCTTTGTCGTCTCTGTGCCGTCTCTGTGTCGTCTCTGTGTCGTCTCTGTGTCGTCTCTTTGTCGTCTCTCTTTGTCGTCTCTGTGTCGACACAGAGACGACACAGAGACGACACAGAGTCGTCTCTGTGTCGTCTCTTTGTCTGTGTCGTCTCTGTGTCGTCTCTGTGTCTGTGTCGTCTCTGTGTCGTCTCTGTGTCGTCGTCTCTGAGTCATCTCTGTGTCATCTCTGTGCCGTCTCTGTGTCGTCTCTGTGTCGTCTCTGTGTCGTCTCTGTGTCGTCTCTCTGTGTCGTCTCTGTGTCGACACAGAGACGACACAGAGACGACGCAGAGACGACACAGAGTCATCTCTGTGTCGTCTCTGTGTCTGTGTCGTCTCTGTGTCGTCTCTGTGTCTGTGTCGTCTCTGTGTCGTCTTAATGTCGTCGTCTCTGTGTCGTCTCTGTGTCGTCTCTGTGTCTCTGTCGTCTCTGTGTCGTCTCTGTGTCGTCGTCTCTGTGTCGTCTCTGTGTCGTCTCTGTGCCGTATCTGTGGCGTCTCTGTGTCGTCTCTGTGTCGTCTCTGTGTCGTCTCTCTGTGTCGTCTCTGTGTCGACACAGAGACGACACAGAGACGACACAGAGTCATCTCTGTGTCGTCTCTGTGTCTTTGTCGTCTCTGTGTCGTCTCTGTGTCACAGAGTCGACACAGAGAGTCTTCTATGTGTCGTCTCTGTGTCTGTGTCGTCTCTGTGTCGTCGTGTCTGTGTCGTATAGTCTGTGTCGTACTGGATTGGTGGGTATAGTCTGGTTTGGTGGGTATAGTCTGGTTTGGTAGGTATAGTCTGGTTTGGTTGTTATAAAGTATCAGTAAGTGTCTTATAAATGATACAAAGCATTTATAAGACCATTAAACATGTTTATAAGTGTTACAAAGCATCAGAAAGAGCCTTATAAGTTATACAAAGCATTTGTAAAAGCACTAAAAGTGTTTATGAGTTTTATAATTCAACAGTAAGAGTCTTATAAGTTACACAAATTATTTTTAAAAGCACTAAAATCGTTTGTAAGTATTATAATGCAACAGTAAGAGTCTTATATAGGATACAAAGCATTTATAAAAGCGCTAAAAGCGTTAATAAGTGTTATAAAGAAGCAGTAAGAGTCTTATCAGTGATACAAAGCATAAATAAAAGAACTGAACGCGTTTATAAGTGTTATACAGCATCAGTAAGAGTCTTATCAGTGATACAAAGCATTTATAAAAACACTAAAAGCGTTCATAAGTGTCATAAAGCATCAGCAAAGTCTTATAAGTGATTCAAAGCATTTATAAAAGCACTAAAAGCGTTTATAAGTGATATAAAGCAACAGTAAGAGTCTTATAAGAGATACAGAGCTTTTATAAAAGCACTAAATACGTTTTTAAGTGTTATAAAGCATCAGTAAGAGTCTTCTAAGCGATACAAAGCATATATAAAAGCACTAAATACATTTATAATAGTTATAAGGCATCTCTAAGAGTCTTCTAAGCCATACAAAGCATTTATAAAAGCACTAAAAGCGTTTATAAGTGATATAAAGCAACAGTAAGAGTCTTATAAGGGATACAGAGCTTTTATAAAAGCACTAAATACGTTTTTAATTGTTATAAAGCATCAGTAAGAGTCTTCTAAGCGATACAAAGCATTTATAAAAGCACTAAAAGCGTTTATAATTGTTATAAAGTAACAGTAAGAGTCTTATAAGTGATACAAAGTATTACATTTACACACATGTACACACATGTAGACACATGTACACACATGTACGCACATGTACACACATGTACACTCATGTAAAAACATGTACACAAATGTGTGTACATGTGTGTAGATGTGTGTACATGTGTGTACCACACATGTACACACATGTACACACATGTACACACATGTACACACATGTATACACTTGTACACACATGTATACACATGTACACACATGTATACACATGTACACACATGTACACATTTGTACACACATGTGTGTACACACATGTACACAAATGTACACAAATGTACACAAATGTACACACATGTACACACATGTACACATATGTACACACATGTACACATATGTATACACATGTACACACATGTACACACATGTACACACATTTGTGTACACAAATATACACACATTTACACACATGTACACAGCTGTACACACATGTACACACATGTACACACATATACACACATGTACACACATGTACACACATGTACACTCATGTACAAACATGTACACACATTTACACACATGTATACACATGTACACACATGTACACACATGTACACTCATGTACACACATGTACGCACATGTGTGTACACACATGTACACACATGTACGTACTTGTGTGTACATGTTTGTACATGTGTGTACACACATGTACAAACGTGTACACACATGTATAATTATGTGTGTACACACATGTACACACATGTACACACATGTACACACATGTGTGTACATGTTTGTACATGAGTGTACATGTGTGTACACACATGTGAACACATGTACACACATGTACACACATGTGTGTACATGTGTACATGTGTGTACATGTGTGTACACACATGTTCACTCATGTACAAACATGTAAACACATGTGTGTACATGTGTATACATGTGGTGTACATGTGTATACATGTGTGTAAATGAGTGTACCTGTGTGTACACACATGTACACACATGTACACACATGTGTGTACATGTTTGTACATGAGTGTACATGAGTGTACAGACATGTACACACATGTATACACATGTACACACATGTGTGTACATGTGTACATGTGTGTACATGTGTGTACACACATGTTCACTCATGTACAAACATGTACACACATGTATACACATGTACACACATGTGTGTACATGTGTGTACATGTGTATACATGTGTGTACATGTGTGTACATGTGTGTACACTCATGTACACACATGTACACACATGTGTATACATGTGTGTACATGTGTGTACATGTGTGTACACATGTACACACATGTGTGTACATGTGTGTAAATGTGTGTACACACATGTATACACATGTACACACATGTGTATACATGTGTGTACATGTGTGTACACACATGTACACACATGTGTATACATGTTTGTACATGTGTGTACACACATGTACGCTCATGTACAAACATGTACACACATGTGTTTACATGTGTGTACATGAGTGTACATGTGTGTACACACATTTACACACATGTACACACATGTATACACATGTACACACATGTGTGTACATGTGTATACATGTGTGTACATGTGTGTACAAGTGTGTACACTCATGTACACTCATGTACAAATATGTACACACATGTGTGTACATGTGTGTACACACATGTACACACATGTACACACATGTATACACATGTACACACATGTGTACATGTGTATACATGTGTGTACATTTGTGTACACACATGTACACTCATGTACAAACATGTACACACATGTGTGTACATGTGTGTACATGAGTGTACATGTGTGTACGCACATGTACACATGTGTGTACACACATGTGTACTTGTGTATACATGTGTGTACATGTGTGTACACACATGTACACTCATGTGCAAACATGTACACACATGTGTGTACATGTGTATACCTGTGTGTACATTTGTGTACACACATGTACACACATGTACACACATGTATACACATGTACACACATATGTGTACATGTGTGCACATGTGTGTACACACATGTACATGTTGTACACTCATGTACAAACATGTACACACATGTGTGTACATGTTTGTACATGAGTGTACATGTGTGTACACTCATGTACACACATGTACACACATGTATACAAATGTACACACATGTTTGTACATGTGTGTACATGTGTGTACATGTGTATACACACATGTACACTCATGTACAAACATGTACACACATGTGTGTACATGTGTGTACACACATGTACACACATGTGTATACATGTGTGTACATGTGTGTACATGTGTGTACACACATGTACAAACATGTACACACATGTGTGTACATGTGTGTACATGAGTGTACATGTGTGTACACACATGTACACACATGTGTGTACATGTTTGTAAGTGAGTGTACATGTGTGTACACACATGTACACACATGTATACATATGTACACACATGTGTGTACACCACGTCTCTGTGTCTGTGTCGTCTCTGTGTCGTCTCTGTGTCGTCTCTGTGTCGTCGTCTCTGTGTCGTCTCTGTGTCGTCTCTGTGCCGTCTCTGTGTCGTTCTGTGTCGTCTGTGTGTCGTCTCTGTGTGTCTCTCTGTGTCGTCTCTGTGTCGACACAGAGACGACACAGAGACGACACAGAGTCGTCTCTGTGTCGTCTCTGTGTCTGTGTCGTCTCTGTGTCGTCTCTGTGTCGTCTCTGTGTCGTCTCTGTGTCGTCGTCTCTGTGTCGTCTCTGTGTCGTCTCTTTGTCGTCTCTGTGTCGTCTCTGTGTCGTCTCTCTGTGTCGTCTCTGTTTCGACACTCTGTGTCGTCTGTGTCGACACAGAGAGTCGTCTGTGTGTCGTCTCTGTGTCTGTGTCGTCTCTGTGTCGTCTCTGTGTCGTGTCTGTGTCGTCGTCTCTGTGTCTCTGTCTGTCGTCTCTGTGCCGTCTCTGTGTCGTCTCTGTGTTGTCTCTTTGTCGTCTCTGTGTCGTCTCTCTGTGTCGTCTCTGTGTCGACACAGAGACGACACAGAGACGACACAGAGTTGTCTCTGTGTCGTCTCTGTGTCTGTGTCGTCTCTGTGTCGTCTCTGTGTCTGTGTCGTCTCTGTGTCGTCTCTGTGTCTGTGTCGTCTCTGTGTCGTCTCTGTGTCTGTGTCGTCTCTGTGTCGTCTCTGTGTCGTCTCTGTGTCGTCGTCTCTGTGTCGTCTCTGTGCCGTCTCTGTGTCGTCTCTGTGTCGTCTCTGTGTCGTCTCTGTGCCTTGTCGTCTCTGTGCCTTTGTCGTCTCTGTGTCGTCGTCTCTGTGTCGTCTCTGTGTCGTCTCTGTGTCGTCTCTGTGTCACAGAGACGACACAGAGACGACACAGTTTCGACACAGAGACGACACAGAGAAACGACACAGAGATGACACAGAGACGACACAGAGACGACACAGAGACGGCACAGAGACGACACAGAGACGACACAGAGAGACGACACAGAGACGACACAGAGACGACACAGAGACGACACAGAGACGGCACAGAGACGACACAGAGACGACACAGAGACGACGACACAGAGACGACACAGAGACGACACAGAGACGACACAGAGACGACACAGACACAGAGACGACACAGACACGACTCTGTGTCGTCTCTGTGTCGTCTCTATGCCGTCTCTGTGTCGTCTCTGTGTAGTCCCTGTGTCGTATTCTGTGTTGTCTCTGTGTCGACACAGAGTCGACACAAAGACGACACAGTGTCGTCTCTGTGTCGTCTCTGTGTCTGTGTCGTCTCTGTGTCGTCTCTGTGTCGTCTCTGTGTCACAGAGATGACACAGAGACGACCAGAGAGTCGTCTCTGTGTCGTCTCTGTGTCTGTGTCGTCTCTGTGTCGTCTCTGTGTCGTCGTCTCTGTGTCGTCTCTGTGTCGTCTCTTGCCGTCTTTGTGTCGTCTCTGTGTCGTCTCTGTGTCACAGAGACGACACAGAGACGACACAGAGAGTCGTCTCTGTGTCTGTGTCGTCTCTGTGTCGTCTCTGTGTCGTCGTCTCTGTGTCGTCTCTTTGTCGTCTCTGTGCCGTCTCTGTGTCGTCTCTGTGTCGTCTCTGTGTCGTCTCTGTGTCGTGTCTCTGTGTCGTCTCTGTGTCGACACAGAGACGACACAGAGACGACACAGAGTCGTCTCTGTGTCGTCTCTTTGTCTGTGTCGTCTCTGTGTCGTCTCTGTGTCTGTGTAGTCTCTGTGTCGTCTCTGTGTTCGTCTCTGTGTCGTCTCTGTGTCGTCTCTCTGTGTCGTCTCTGTGTCGACACAGAGACGACACAGAGACGACACAGAGTCATCTCTGTGTCGTCTCTGTGTCTGTGTCGTCTCTGTGTCGTCTCTGTGTCTGTGTCGTCTCTGTGTCGTCTTAGTGTCGTCGTCTCTGTGTCGTCTCTGTGTCGTCTCTGTGTCTCTGTCGTCTCTGTGTCGTCTCGTGTCGTCGTCTCTGTGTCGTGTCTGTGTCGTCTCTGTGCCGTCTCTGTGTCGTCTCTGTGTCGTCTCTGTGTCTCTGTCGTCTCTGTGTCGTCTCTGTGTCGTCGTCTCTGTGTCGTCTCTGTGTCGTCTCTGTGCCGTCTCTGTGTCGTCTCTGTGTCGTCTCTGTGTCGTCTCTGTGTCGTCTCTCTGTGTCGTCTCTGTGTCGACACAGAGACGACACAGAGACGACACAGAGTCGTCTCTGTGTCGTCTCTGTGTCTTGTCGTCTCTGTGTCGTCTCTGTGTCACAGAGACGACACAGAGAGTCGTCTCTGTGTTCGTCTCTGTGTCTGTGTCGTCTCTGTGTCGTCTCTGTGTCGTCGTCTCTGTGTCGTCTCTGTGTCGTCTCTGTGCCGTCTCTGTGTCGTCTCTGTGTCGTCTCTGTGTCGTCTCTGTGTCGTCTCTCTGTGTCGTCTCTGTGTCGACACAGAGACGACACAGAGTCGTCTCTCTGTCGTCTCTGTGTCTGTGTCGTCTCTGTGTCGTCTCTGTGTCTGTGTATCTCTGTGTAGTCTCTGTGTCGTCTCTGTGTCGTCTCTGTGTCGTCTCTGTGTCGTCTCTGTGTCGTCTCTGTGCCATCTCTGTGTCGTCTCTGTGTCGTCTCTGTGTCGTCTCTGTGTCACAGAGACGACACAGAGACGACACAGAGAGTCGTCTCTGTGTCGTCTCTGTGTCTGTGTCGTCTCTGTGTCGTCTCTGTGTCATCTCTGTGTCGTCTCTGTGGCGTCTCTGTGGCGTCTCTGTGTCGTCTCTGTGTCGTCTCTGTGTCGTCTCTGTGTCGTCTCTCTGTGTCGTCTCTGTGTCGACACAGAGACGACACAGAGACGACACAGAGACGGCACAGAGACGACACAGAGACGACCAGTGACGACGACACAGAGACGCACAGAGACGACCGCACAGAGACGACACAGAGACGACACAGACACAGAGACGACTCTCTGTGTCGTCTCTGTGACCAGAGACGACCGATCTCTGTGCACGACTCTGTGTCACGAGTCGTCTCTGTGTCGTGTCTGTCTCTGTGTCGTCTCTGTGTCGTCTCTCTGTGTCGTCTCTGTGTCGACACAGAGACGACACAGAGACGACACAGAGTCGTCTCTGTGTCGTGTCTGTGTCTGTGTCGTCTCTGTGTCGTCTCTGTGTCGTCTCTGTGTCGTCTCTGTGTCGTCTCTGTGCCGTCTCTGTGTCGTCTCTGTGTCGTCTCTGTGTCGTCTCTCTGTGTCACAGAGAGTCGTCTCTGTGTCGTTTCTGTGTCTCTGTCGTCTCTGTGTCGTCTCTGTGTCACAGAGACGACACAGAGAGTCGTCTCTGTGTCGTCTCTGTGTCTGTGTCGTCTCTGTGTGTCTCTGTGTCGTCTCTGTGTCGTCTCTGTGTCGTCGTCTCTGTGTCTCTCTGTGTCGTCTCTGTGCCGTCCTGTGTCGTCTCTGTGTCGTCTCTGTGTCATCTCTGTGTCTTCTCTCTGTGTCGTCTCTGTGTCGTCTCTGTGTCGTCTCTGTGTCGTCTCTGTGCCGTCTCTGTGTCGTCTCTGTGTCGTCTCTCGTGTCGTCTCTGTGTCGTCTCTCTGTGTCGTCTCTGTGTCTGTGTCGTCTCTGTGTCTGTGTCGTCTCTGTGTCGTCTCTGTGTCGTCGTCTCTGTGTCGTCTCTGTGTCGTCTCTGTGCCGTCTCTGTGTCGTCTCTGTGTCGTCTCTGTGTCGTCTGTCTGTCGTCTCTCTGTGTCGACACAGAGACGACACAGAGTCGTCTCTGTGTCGTCTCTGTGTCTGTGTCGTCTCTGTGTCGTCTCTGTGTCTGTGTCGTCTCTGTGTCACGTCTCTGTGTCGTCTCTGTGTCGTCGTCTCTGTGTCGTCTCTGTGTCGTCTCTGTGCCGTCTCTGTGTCGTCTCTGTGTCGTCTCTGTGTCTGTGTCGTCTCTGTGTCGTCTCTGTGTCACAGAGACGACACAGAGACGACACAGAGTCGTCTCTGTGTCGTCTCTGTGTCTGTTTCGTCTTTGTGTCGTCTCTGTGTCGTCTCTGTGTCGTCGTCTCTGTGTCGTCTCTGTATCGTCTCTGTGCCGTCTCTGTGTCGTCCTGTGTCGTCTCTGTGTCGTCTCTGTGTCGTCTCTGTGTCGTCTCTGTGTCGTCTCTGTGTCGTCTCTCTGTGTCGTCTCTGTGTCGTCTCTGTGCCGTCTCTGTGTCGTCTCTCTGTGTCGTCTCTGTGTCGACACAGAGACGACACAGAGACGAACAGAGACGACACGGTGACACCAGTCGTCTCTGTGTCGTCTCTGTGTCTGTGTCTCTCTGTGTCACAGAGACGACACAGAGTGACACAGAGAGTCGTCTCTGTGTCGTCTCTGTGTCTGTGTCGTCTCTGTGTCGTCTCTGTGTCGTCGTCTCTGTGTCGTCTCTGTGTCGTCTCTGTGCCGTCTCTGTGTCGTCTCTGTGTCGTCTCTGTGTCGTCTCTCGTGTCGTCTCTGTGTCGTCTCTGTGTCTGTGTCGTCTCTGTGTCGTCTCTGTGTCGTCTCTGTGTACAGAGACGACACAGAGACGACACAGTGTCGACAGAGAGCGACACAGAGACGACACAGAGTCGTCTCTGTGTTCGTCTCTGTGTCTGTGTCGTCTCTGTGTCGTTCGTCTGTGTCGTCTCTGTGTCGTCTCCGTGTCGTCGTCTCTGTGTCGTCTCTGTGTCGTCTCTGTGCCGTCTCTGTGTCGTCTCTGTGTCGTCTCTGTGTCGTCTCTGTGTCGTCTCTCTGTGTCGTCTCTGTGTCTGTGTCGTCTCTGTGTCGTCCTGTGTCGTCTCTGTGTCGTCTCTGTGTCGTCGTCTCTGTGTCGTCTCTGTGTCGTCTCTGTGCCGTCTCTGTGTCGTCTCTGTGTCGTCTCTGTGTCGTCTCTGTGTCGTATCTCTGTGTTGTCTCTGTGTCGACACAGAGACGACACAGAGACGAACAGAGTCTCTCTGTGTCGTCTCTGTGTCTGTGTCGTCTCTGTGTCGTCTCTTAGTCACAGAGACGACACAGAGAGTCGTCTCTGTGTCGTCTCTGTGTCTGTGTCGTCTCTGTGTCGTCTCTGTGTCGTCTCTGTGTCGTCTCTGTGTCGTCGTCTCTGTGTCGTCTCTCTGTGTGTCGTCTCTGTGTCGTCTCTGTGTCGTTCTCTGTGTCGTCTCTCTGTCGTCTCTGTGTCGTCTCTGTGTCTGTGTCGTCTCTGTGTCCTCTCTGTGTCGTCTCTGTGTCACAGAGACGCACAAAGCGCACAGTTTCGACACAGAGACGACACAGAGACGACACAGAGTCGTCTCTGTGTCGTCTCTGTGTCTGTGTCGTCTCTGTGTCGTGTCTGTGTCGTCTCTGTGTCGTCTCCGTGTCGTCGTCTCTGTGTCGTCTCTGTGTCGTCTCTGTGCCGTCTCTGTGTCGTCTCTGTGTCGTCTCTGTGTCGTCTCTGTGTCGTCTCTCTGTGTCGTCTCTGTGTCTGTGTCGTCTCTGTGTCTGTGTCGTCTCTGTGTCGTCTCTGTGTCGTCGTCTCTGTGTCGTCTCTGTGTCGTCTCTGTGTCCGTCTCTGTGTCGTCTCTGTGTCGTCTCTGTGTCGTCTCTTGTCGTCTCTGTGTCGTCTCTGTGTCGACACAGAGACGACACAGAGACGACACAGAGTCGTCTCTGTGTCGTCTCTGTGTCTGTGTCGTCTCTGTGTCGTCTCTGTGTTCACAGAGGACAACACGAGAGTCGTCTCTGTGTCGTCTCTGTGTCTGTGTCGTCTCTGTGTCGTCTCTGTGTCGTCTCTGTGTCGTCTCTGTGTCGTCGTCTCTGTGTCGTCTCTCGTCTGTGTCGTCTCTGTGTCGTCTCTGTGTCGTCTCTGTGTCTGTGTCGTCTCTGTGTCGTCTCTGTGTCGTCTCTGTGTCGTCACAGAGACGACACGGAGAGTCGTCTCTGTGTCGTCTCTGTGTCTTGTGTCGTCTCTGTGTCGTCTCTGTGTCGTCTCTGTGTCGTCGCCTCTGTGTCGTCTCTGTGTCGTCTCTGTGTCGTCACTGTGTCGACACAGAGACAACACAGAGACGACACAGAGACGAGACGACACAGAGACGACTCTGTGTCGTCTCCGTGTCGTCTCTGTGTCGTCTCTGTTCGTCTGTGTCGTCTCTGTGTCGACACAGAGACGACATAGAGAGACGACACAGAGACGACACAGAGATGACACAGAGACGACACAGAGACGTCACAGAGACGACACAGAGACGACACAGAGACGACGACACAGAGACGACACAGAGACGACACAGAGACGACACAGACACAGAGACGACACAGAGACGACATAGAGACGACTCTGTGTTGTCTCTGTGTCGACACAGAGACGACACAGAGAGACGACACAGAGCGACACAGAGACGGCACAGAGACGACACAGAGACGACACAGAGACGACGACACAGAGACGACACAGACACAGAGACGACACAGAGACGACAAGAGACGACACAGACACAGAGACGACTCTGTGTCGTCTCTGTGTCGTCTCTGTGTCGTCTCTGTGTCGACACAGAGACGACACAGAGAGACGACACAGAGACGACACAGAGACGACACAGAGACGACACAGAGATGACACAGAGATGGCACAGAGACGACACAGAGACGACACAGAGTCGTCTCTGTGTCTTGTGTCGTCTCTTGTCGTCTCTGTGTCGTCTCTGTGTCGTCTCTGTGTCTGTGTCGTCTCTGTGTCGTCGTCTCTGTGTCGTCTCTGTGTCGTCTCTGTGTCGTCTCTGTGTCGTCTCTGTGTCGTCTCTCTGTGTCGTCTCTGTGTCGACACAGAGACGACACAGAGTCGTCTCTATGTCGTCTCTGTGTCGTCTCTGTGTCTGTGTCGTCTCTGTGTCGTCTCTGTGTCGTCGTCTCTGTGTCGTCTCTGTGTCGTCTCTGTGCCGTCTCTGTGTCGTCTCTGTGTGTCTCTTTGTCGTCTCTCTGTGTCGTCTCTGTTTCGACACTCCGTGTCGTCTGTGTCGACACAGAGAGTCGTCTCTGTGTCGTCTCTGTGTCGTCTCTGTGTCGTCGTCTCTGTGTCGTCTCTCGTGTCTATGTCGTCTCTGTGTCGTCTCTGTGTCTGTGTCGTCTCTGTGTCGTCTCTGTGTCGTCTCTGTGTCGTCGTCTCTGTGTCGTCTCTGTGTCGTCTCTGTGCCGTCTCTGTGTCGTCTCTGTGTCGTCTCTGTGTCGTCTCTCTGTGTCGTCTCTGTGTCGACACTCCGTGTCGTCTGTGTCGACACAGAGAGTCGTCTCTGTGTCGTCTCTGTGTCGGTCTCTGTGTCGTCTCTCTGTGTCGTCTCTGTGTCGACAAAGAGACGACACAGAGTCGTCTCTGTGTCGTCTCTGTGTCGTCTCTGTGTCTGTGTCGTCTCTGTGTCGTCTCTGTGTCGTCTCTGTGTCGTCGTCTCTGTGTCGTCTCTGTGTCGTCTCTGTGCCGTCTCTGTGTCGTCTCTGTGTAGTCTCTTTGTCGTCTCTCTGTGTCGTCTCTGTGTTCGTCTCTCTGTGTCGTCTGTGTCGACACAGAGAGTCGTCCTCTGTGTCGTCTCTGTGTCGTCTCTGTGTCGTCGTCTCTTGTCGTCTCTCGTCTGTGTCGTCTCTGTGTCGTCTCTGTGTCGTCTCTGTGTCGTCTCTGTGTCTGTGTCGTCTCTGTGTGTCTCTGTGTCGTCTCTGTGTCCGAGACGACACGAGTCGTCTATGTGTCGTCTCTGTGTCGTCGTCTCTGTGTCATCTCTGTGTCGTCTCTGTGTCGTCTCTGTGTCGTCTCTGTGTCGACACAGAGACACACAGAGACGACACAGAGACGACACAGAGTCGTCTCTGTGTCGTGTCTGTGTCTGTGTCGTCTCTGTGTCGTCTCTGTGTCGTCTCTGTGTCGTCTCTGTGCCGTCTCTGTGTCGTCTCTGTGTCGTCTCTGTGTCGTCTCTCTGTGTCGTCTCTGTGTCGACACAGAGACGACACAGAGACGACACAGAGTCGTCTCTGTGTCGTCTCTGTGTCTGTGTCGTCTCTGTGTCTGTGTCGTCTCTGTGTCTGTGTCGTCTCTGTGTCGTCTCTGTGTCACAGAGACGACACAGAGACGACACAGAGATGACACAGAGAGTCGTCTCTGTGTCGTTCTGTGTCTCTGTCGTCTCTGTGTCTCTCTGTGTCGTCTCTGTGTCGTCTCTGTGTCGTCGTCTCTGTGTCGTCTCTGTGTCGTCTCTGTGCCGTCTCTGTGTCGTCTCTGTGTCGTCTCTGTGTCTTCGTCTCTGTGTCGTCTCTGTGTCTGTGTCGTCTCTGTGTCTGTGTCGTCTCTGTGTCGTCTCTGTGTCTGTGTCGTCTCTGTGTCGTCTCTGTGTCATCGTCTCTGTGTCGTCTCTGTGTCGTCTCTGTGTCGTCTCTGTGTCGAGTCATCTCTGTGTCGTCTCTGTGTCTGACACAGAGACGACACAGAGTCGTCTCTGTGTCGTCTCTAGTCTGTGTCGTCTCTGTGTCGTCTCTGTGTCTGTGTCGTCTCTGTGTCGTCTCTTGTCGTTTCTGTGTCGTCTCTGTGTCGTCATCTGTGTCGTCTCTGTGTCGTCTCTGTGTCGTCCTGTGTCGTCTCTGTGTCGTCTCTTGTCTGTGTCGTCTCTGTGTCTGTGTCGTCTGTGTGTCGTCTCTGTGTCATCGTCTCTGTGTCGTCTCTGTGTCGTCTCTGTGCTCGTCTCTGTGTCGTCTCTGTGTAGTCTTTTGTCGTCTCTGTGTCGTCTCTGTGTCGTCATCCGTGTCGTCTCTGTGTCGACACAGAGAGTCGTCTCTGTGTCGTCTCTGTGTCTGTGTCGTCTCTGTGTCATCTGTGTCGTCTCAGTGCCGTCTCTGTGTCGTCTCTGTGTTGTCTCTGTGTCGTCTCTGTGTCGTCTCTCTGTGTCGTCTCTGTGTCGACACAGAGACGACACAGAGATGACACAGAGTCGTCTCTGTGTCGTCTCTGTGTCTGTGTCGTCTCTGTGTCGTCTCTGTGTCTGTCTCTGTGTCGTCTCTGTGTCGTCTCTCTGCCGTCTCTGTGTCGTCTCTGTGTCGTCTCTGTGTCGTCTCTGTGTCTCTCTGTGTCGTCTCTCTGTGTCGTCTTGTGTCGACACAGAGACGACACAGAGACGACACAGAGTCGTCTCTGTGTCGTCTCTGTGTCTGTGTCGTCTCTGTGTCGTCTCTGTGTGTCGTCTCTGTGTCGTCTCTGTGTCGTCGTCTCTGTGCCGTCTCTGTGTCATCTCTGTGTCGTCTCTGTGTCGTCTCTGTGTCGTCTCTCTGTGTCGTCTCTGTGTCTGTGTCGTCTCTGTGTCCTGTGTCGTCTCTGTGTCGTCTCTGTGTCTGTGTCGTCTCTGTGTCGTCTCTGTGTCGTCTCTGTGTCGTCGTCTCTCTGTCGTCTCTGTGTCGTCTCTGTGCCGTCTCTGTGTCGTCTCTGTGTCGTCTCTGTGTCGTCTCTGTGTCGTCTCTGTGTCGTCTCTCTGTGTCGTCTCTGTGTCGACACAGAGACGACACAGAGACGACACAAGTCGTCTCTGTGTCGTCTCTGTGTCTGTGTCGTCTCTGTGTCGTCTCTGTGTCGTCGTCTCTGTGTCGTCTCTGTGTCGTCTCTGTGCCGTCTCTGTGTTGTCTCTGTGTCGTCTCTCTGTCGTCTCTCTGTGTCGTCTCTGTGTCGACACAGAGACGACACAGAGACGACACAGAGTCGACACAAGTTGTCTCTGTGTCGTCTCTGTGTCGTCTGTGTCGTCTCTGTGTCGTCTCTGTGTCGTCGTCTCTGTGTCGTCTCTGTGCCGTCTCTGTGTCGTCTCTGTGTCGTCTCTCTGTGTCGTCTCTGTGTCGACACAGAGACGACACAGAGACGACACAGAGTCGTCTCTGTGTCGTCTCTGTGTCTGTGTCGTCTCTGTGTCGTCTCTGTGTCGTCTCTGTGTCGTCTCTGTGTCATCTCTGTGCCGTCTCTGTGTCGTCTCTCGTGTCGTCTCTGTGTCGTCTCTGTGTCTCTGTGTCTGTGTCGTCTCTGTGTCGTCTCTGTGTCTGTGTTGTCTCTGTGTCGTCTCTGTGTCTGGTGTCGTCTCTCTGGTCGTCTCTGTGTCCCCACCTCCGGTCTCTGTGTCTGTCTCTCTGTGTCTCTGCGTCTCTGTGTCATCTTGAGCCGTCTCTGTGCCGTCTCTGTGTCGTCTCTGTGTCGACACAGAGACGACACAGAGTCGTCTCTGTGTCGTCTCTAAGTCTGTGTCGTCTCTGTGTCGTCTCTGTGTCGTGTCGTCTCTGTGTCGTCTCTGTGTCGTTTCTGTGTCGTCTCTGTGTCGTCGAGTCTGTGTCGTCTCTGTGCCGTCTCTGTGTCGTCTCTGTGTCGTCTCTCTGTCGTCTCTCTGTGTCGTCTCTGTGTCACACAGAGACGACACAGAGACGACACAGAGTCGTCTCTGTGTCGTCTCTTTGTCTGTGTCGTCTCTGTGTCTGTGTCGTCTCTGTGTCGTCTCTGTGTCGTCGTCTCTGTGTCGTCTCTGTGTCGTCTCTGTGCGTCTCTGTGTCGTCTCTGTGTCGTCTCTGTGTCGTCTCTGTGTCGTCTCTCTGTGTCGTCTCTGTGTCGACACTCCGTGTCGACACAGAGAGTCGTCTCTGTGTCGTCTCTGTGTCTGTGTCGTCTCTGTGTCGTCTCTGTGTCGTCGTCTGTTCGTCTCGTCTCTATGCCGTCTCTGTGTCGTCTCTGTGTCGTCTCTGTGTCGTCTCTGTGTCGTCTCTGTGTCGACACAGAGACGACACAGGAGTCGTCTCTGTGTCGTCTCTGTGTCTGTGTCGTCTCTGTGTCGTCTCTGTGTCTGTGTCGTCTCTGTGTCGTCTCTGTGTCGTCTCTGTGTCTTCGTCTCTGTGTCGTCTCTGTGTCGTCTCTGTGCCGTCTCTGTGTCGTCTCTGTGTCGTCTCTGTGTCGTCTCTGTGTCGTCTCTGTGTCGTCTCCTGTGTCGTCTCTGTGTCGACACAGAGACGACACAGAGACGACACAGAGTCGTCTCTGTGTCGTCTCTGTGTCTGTGTCGTCTCTGTGTCGTCTCTGTGTCGTCTCTGTGTCGTCTCTGTGTCGTCTCTGTGCCGTCTCTGTGTCGTCTCTGTGTCGTCTCTGTGTAGTCTCTGTGTCGTCTCTCTGTGTCGTCTCTGTGTCTGTGTCGTCTCTGTGTCTGTGTCGTCTCTGTGTCGTCTCTGTGTCTGTGTCGTCTCTGTGTCGTCTCTGTGTCGTCGTCTCTGTGTCGTCTCTGTGTCGTCTCTGTGCCGTCTCTGTGTCGTCTCTGTGTCGTCTCTGTGTCGTCTCTGTGTCGTCTCTGTGTCGACACAGAGACGACACAGAGTCGTCTCGTCTGTGTCGTCTCTGTGTCTGTGTCGTCTCTGTGTCGTCTCTGTGTCGTCGTCTCTGTGTCGTCTCTGTGTCGTCTCTGTGTCGTCTCTGTGTCGTCTCTGTGTCGTCGTCTCTGTGTCGTCTCTGTGCCGTCTCTGTGTCGTCTCTGTGTCGTCTCTCTGTGTCGTCTCTGTGTCGACACAGAGACGACACAGAGACGACACAGAGTCGTCTCTGTGTCGTCTCTGTGTCTGTGTCGTCTCTGTGTCGTCTCTGTGTCGTCTCTGTGTCGTCGTCTCTGTGTCGTCTCTGTGTCATCTCTGTGCCGTCTCTGTGTCGTCTCTGTGTCGTCTCTGTGTCGTCTCTGTGTCGTCTCGTGTGTCGTCTCTGTGTCGTCTCTGTGTCGTCTCTGTGTCGTCGTCTCTGTGTCGTCTCTGTGTCGTCTCTGTGCCGTCTCTGTGTCGTCTCTGTGTCGTCTCTGTGTCGTCGTTCTGTGTCTGTGTCGTCTCTGTGTCGTCTCTGTGTCTGTGTCGTCTCTGTGTCGTCTCTTGGTGTCGTCTCTGTGCCGTCTCTGTGTCGTCTCTGTGTCGTCTCTGTGTCGTCTCTGTGTCGTCTCTGTGTCGTCTCTGTGTCGTCTCTGTGTCGTCGTCTCTGTGTCGTCTCTGTGTCGTCTCTGTGCGTCTCTGTGTCGTCTCTGTGTCGTCTCTGTGTCGTCTCTGTGTGCTGTGTCGTCTCTGTGTCGTCTCTGTGTCTGTGTCGTCTCTGTGTCGTCTCGTGTCGTCTCTGTGTCGTCGTCTCTGTGTCGTCTCTGTGTCGTCTCTGTGTCGTCTCTGTGTCGTCTCTGTGTCGTCTCTGTGTCGTCTCGTGTCTGTGTCGTCTCTGTGTCTCGTCTCTGTGTCGTCTCTGTGTCGTCTCTGTGTCGGTCGTCTCTGTGTCTCTCTGTGTCGTCTCTGTGTCGTTCTGTGTCGTCTCTGTGTCGTCTCTGTGTCGTCTCTTGTCGTCTCTGTGTCGTCTCTGTGTCGTCTCTGTGTCGTCTCTGTGTCGTCTCTGTGTCGACACAGAGACGACACAGAGACGACACAGAGTCGTCTCTGTGTCGTGTCTGTGTCTGTGTCGTCTCTGTGTCGTCTCTGTGTCGTCTCTGTGTCGTCTCTGTGTCGTCTCTGTGTCGTCTCTGTGTCGTCTCTGTGTCGTCTCTGTGTCGTCTCTGTGTCGACACAGAGCACACAGAGACGACACAGAGACGACACAGAGTCGTCTCTGTGTCGTCTCTGTGTCTGTGTCGTCTCTGTGTCGTCTCTGTGTCGACACGAGTCGACCGAGTGCACAGAGTCGTCTCTGTGTCGTCTCTGTGTCTGTGTCGTCTCTGTGTCGTCTCTGTGTCAGACGACACAGAGACGACACAGAGACGACACAGAGTCGTCTCTGTGTCGTCTCTGTGTCTGTGTCGTCTCTGTGTCGTCTCTGTGTCTGTGTCGTCTCTGTGTCGTCTCTGTGTCGTCTCTGTGTCGTCTCTGTGTCGTCGTCTCTGTGTCGTCTCTGTGTCGTCTCTGTGTCGTCTCTGTGTCGTCTCTGTGTCGTCTCTGTGTCGTCTCTGTGTCGTCTCTGTGTCGTCTCTTGTCTGTGTCGTCTCTGTGTCTCGTCTCTGTGTCGTCTCTGTGTCGTCTCTGTGTCGTCTCTGTGTCGTCTCTGTGTCGTCTCTGTGTCGTCTCTGTGTCGTCTCTGTGTCGTCTCTGTGTCTGTGTCGTCTCTGTGTCTGTGTCGTCTCTGTGTCGTCTCTGTGTCGTCTCTGTGTCGTCTCTGTGCTCGTCTCTGTGTCGTCTCTGTGTCGTCTCTGTGTCGTCTCTGTGTCGTCTCTGTGTCGACACAGAGACGACACAGAGTCGTCTCTGTGTCTGTGTCGTCTCTGTGTCGTCTCTGTGTCTGTGTCGTCTCTGTGTCGTCTCTGTGTCGTCGTCTCTGTGTCGTCTCTGTGCCGTCTCTGTGTCGTCTCTGTGTCGTCTCTGTGTCGTCTCTCTGTGTCGTCTCTGTGTCGACACAGAGACGACACAGAGACGACACGTTGTCTCTGTGTCGTCTCTGTGTCGTCTCTGTGTCGTCTCTGTGTCGTCGTCTCTGTGTCGTCTCTGTGCGTCTCTGTGTCGTCTCTGTGTCGTCTCTGTGTCGACACAGAGACGACACAGAGACGACACAGAGTCGTCTCTGTGTCGTCTCTGTGTCTGTGTCGTCTCTGTGTCGTCTCTGTGTCGTCTCTGTGTCGTCTCTGTGTCGTCTCTGTGTCGTCTCTGTGTCGTCTCTGTGTCGTCTCTGTGTCGTCTCTCTGTGTCGTCTCTGTGTCGTCTCTGTGTCGTCTCTGTGTCGTCTCTGTGTCGTCTCTGTGTCGTTCGTCTCTGTGTCGTCTCTGTGTCGTCTCTGTGCCGTCTCTGTGTCGTCTCTGTGTCGTCTCTGTGTCGTTCTCTGTGTCTGTGTCGTCTCTGTGTCGTCGTCTCTGTGTCGTCTCTGTGTCGTCTCTGTGTCGTCGTCTCTGTGTCGTCTCTGTGTCGTCTCTGTGCCGTCTCTGTGTCGTCTCTGTGTCGTCTCTGTGTCGTCTCTGCTGTGTCGTCTCTGTGTCGTCTCTGTGTCTGTGTCGTCTCTGTGTCGTCTCTGTGTCTCTGTGTCGTCTCTGTGTCGTCTCTGTGTCGTCTCTGTGTCGTCGTCTCTGTGTCGTCTCTGTGTCGTCTCTGTGCCGTCTCTGTGTCGTCTCTGTGTCGTCTCTGTGTCGTCTCTGTGTCGTCTCTCTGTGTCGTCTCTGTGTCACAGAGACGACACAGAGACGACACAGAGTCGTCTCTGTGTCGTGTCGTCTGTGTCTCTGTGTCGTCTCTGTGTCGTCTCTGTGTCGTCTCTGTGTCGTCTCTGTGTCGTCTCTGTGTCGTCTCTGTGTCGTCTCTCTGTGTCGTCTCTGTGTCGACACAGAGACGACACAGAGACGACACAGAGTCGTCTCTGTGTCGTCTCTGTGTCTGTGTCGTCTCTGTGTCGTCTCTGTGTCGTCTCTGTGTCGTCTCTGTGTCGTCTCTGTGTCGTCTCTGTGTCGTCTCTGTGTCGTCTCTGTGTCGTCTCTGTGTCGTCTCTGTGTCGTCTCTGTGTCGTCTCTGTGTCGTCTCTGTGTCGTCTCTGTGTCGTCTCTGTGTCTGACACAGAGACGACACAGAGTCGTCTCTGTGTCGTCTCTGTCTGTGTCTCTCTGTGTCGTCTCTGTGTCTGTCGTCTCTGTGTCGTCTCTGTGTCGTCTCTGTGTCGTCTCTGTGTCGTCTCTGTGTCGTCTCTGTGTGTCGTCTCTGTGTCGTCTCTGTGTCGTCGTCTCTGTGTCGTCTCTGTGTCGTCTCTGTGTCGTCTCTGTGTCGTCTCTGTGTCGTCTCTGTGTCGTCTCTGTGTCGTCTCTGTGTCGTCTCTGTGTCGTCTCTGTGTCGTCTCTGTGTCGTTCTGTGTCTGTGTCGTCTCTGTGTCGTCTCTGTGTCTGTGTCGTCTCTGTGTCGTCTCTGTGTCGTCTCTGTGCGTCGTCTCTGTGTCGTCTCTGTGTCGTCTCTGTGTCGTCTCTGTGTCGTCTCTGTGTCGTCTCTGTGTCGTCTCTGTGTCTGTGTCGTCTCTGTGTCGTCTCTGTGTCTGTGTCGTCTCTGTGTCGTCTCTGTGTCTGTGTCGTCTCTGTGTCGTCTCTGTGTCGTCTCTGTGTCGTCGTCTCTGTGTCGTCTCTGTGTCGTCTCTGTGCCGTCTCTGTGTCGTCTCTGTGTCGTCTCTGTGTCGTCTCTGTGTCGTCTCTCTGTGTCGTCTCTGTGTCGACACAGAGACGACACAGAGACGACACAGAGTCGTCTCTGTGTCGTCTCTGTGTCTGTGTCGTCTCTGTGTCGTCTCTGTGTCGTCTCTGTGTCGTCTCTGTGCCGTCTCTGTGTCGTCTCTGTGTCGTCTCTGTGTCGTCTCTCTGTGTCGTCTCTGTGTCGACACAGAGACGACACAGAGACGACACAGAGACGACACAGAGTCGTCTCTGTGTCGTCTCTGTGTCTGTGTCGTCTCTGTGTCGTCTCTGTGTCCGAGCGACACGGCGACACAGAGTGACCGAGGTCTCTGTGTCGTCTCTGTGTCTGTGTCGTCTCTGTGTCGTCTCTGTGTCGACACAGAGACGACACAGAGACGACACAGAGAGTCGTCTCTGTGTCGTCTCTGTGTCTGTGTCGTCTCTGTGTCGTCTCTGTGTCTGTGTCGTCTCTGTGTCGTCTCTGTGTCGTCTCTGTGTCGTCTCTGTGTCTCGTCTCTGTGTCGTCTCTGTGTCGTCTCTGTGCCGTCTCTGTGTCGTCTCTGTTTCGTCTCTGTGTCGTCTCTGTGTCGTCTCTGTGTCGTCTCTGTGTCTGTGTCGTCTCTGTGTCATCGTCTCTGTGTCGTCTCTGTGTCGTCTCTGTGCCGTCTCTGTGTCGTCTCTGTGTCGTCTCTGTGTAGTCTCTGTGTCGTCTCTGTGTCGTCTCTGTGTCTGTGTCGTCTATGTGTCTGTCGTCTCTGTGTCGTCTCTGTGTCGTCTCTCTGTGTCGTCTCTGTGTCGTCTCTGTGCTGTTCTGTGTCGTCTCTGTGTCGTCTCTGTGTCGTCTCTGTGTCGTCTCTCTGTGTCGACACAGAGACGACACAGAGTCGTCTCTGTGTCTGTGTCGTCTCTGTGTCGTCTCTGTGTCTGTGTCGTCTCTGTGTCGTCTCTGTGTCGTCGTCTCTGTGTCGTCTCTGTGCCGTCTCTGTGTCGTCTCTGTGTCGTCTCTGTGTCGTCTCTCTGTGTCGTCTCTGTGTCGACACAGAGACGACACAGAGACGACACAGAGTCGTCTCTGTGTCGTCTCTGTGTCGTCTCTGTGTCGTCTCTGTGTCGTCGTCTCTGTGTCGTCCCTGTGCCGTCTCTGTGTCGTCTCTGTGTCATCTCTGTGTCGACACAGAGACGACACAGAGACGACACAGAGTCGTCTCTGTGTCGTCTCTGTGTCTGTGTCGTCTCTGTGTCGTCTCTGTGTCGTCTCGTGTCGTCGTCTCTGTGTCGTCTCTGTGTCATCTCTGTGCCGTCTCTGTGTCGTCTCTGTGTCGTCTCTGTGTCGTCTCTGTGTCTGTGTCGTCTCTGTGTCGTCTCTGTGTCGTGTCTGTGTCGTCGTCTCTGTGTCGTCTCTGTGTCGTCTCTGTGCCGTCTCTGTGTCGTCTCTGTGTCGTCTCTGTGTCGTCTCTGTGTCTGTGTCGTCTCTGTGTCTGTGTCGTCTCTGTTGTCGTCTCTGTGTCGTCTCTGTGTCGTCGTCTCTGTGTCGTCTCTGTGTCGTCTCTGTGCCGTCTCTGTGTCGTCTCTGTGTCGTCTCTGTGTCGTCTCTGTGTCTGTGTCGTCTCTGTGTCGTCTCTGTGTCTGTGTCTCTCTGTGTCGTCTCTGTGTCTGTGTCGTCTCTGTGTCCTCTCTGTGTCGTCTCTGTGTCGTCGTCTCTGTGTCGTCTCTGTGTCGTCTCTGTGCCGTCTCTTTGTCGTCTCTGTGTCGTCTCTGTGTCGTCTCTGTGTCGTCTCTCTGTGTCGTCTCTGTGTTGACACAGAGACGACACAGAGACGACACAAAGTCGTCTCTGTGTCGTCTCTGTGTCTGTGTCGTCTCTGTGTCGTCTCTATGTCGTCTCTGTGTCATCTCTTTGCCGTCTCTGTGTCGTCTCTGTGTCTGTTTCTGTGTCTGTCTCTCTGTGTCGTCTCTGTGTCGACACAGAGACGACACAGAGACGACACAGAGTCGTCTCTGTGTCGTCTCTGTGTCTGTGTCGTCTCTGTGTCGTCTCTGTGTCGTCTCTGTGTCGTCTCTGTGTCATCTCTGTGTAGGTCTCTATGTTTGTGTCGTCTCTGTGTCGTCTCTGTGTCTGTGTCGTCTCTGTGTCGTCTCTGTGTCGTCTCTGTGCCGTGTCTGTGTCAGAGCCGTCTCTGTGCCGTCTCTGTGTCTGACACAGAGACGACACAGAGTCGTCTCTGTGTCGTCTCTAGTCTGTGTCATCTCTGTGTCGTCTCTGTGTCTGTGTCGTCTCTGTGTCGTCTCTGTGTCGTCTCTGTGTCGTCTCTGTGTCATCTCTGTGTCGTCTCTATGTCTTGTCGTCTCTGTGTCGTCTCTGTGTCTGTGTCGTCTCTGTGTCGTCTCTGTGTCGTCTCTGTGTCGTCTCTGTGTCAGAGCCGTCTCTGTGCCGTCTCTGTGTCGACACAGAGACGACACAGAGTCGTCTCTGTGTCGTCTCTGTGTCGTCTCTGTGTCTATGTCGTCTCTGTGTCGTCTCTGTGTCGTTTCTGTGTCGTCTCTGTGTCGTCGAGTCTGTGTAGTCTCTGTGTCGTCTCTGTGCGTCTCTGTGTCGTCTCTGTGTTGTCTCTGTGTCGTCTCTGTGTCGTCTCTCTGTGTCGTCTTTGTGTCGACACAGAGACGACACAGAGACGACACAGAGACGACACAGAGTCGTCTCTGTGTCGTCTCTGTGTCTGTGTCGTCTCTGTGTCTTTGTCGTCTCTGTGCCGTCTCTGTGTCGTCGTCTCTGTGTCGTCTCTGTGTCGTCTCTGTGCCGTCTCTGTGTCGTCTCTGTGTCGTCTCTGTGTCGTCTCTGTGCCGTCTCTGTGTCGTCTCTGTGTCGTCTCTGTGTCGTCTCTCTGTGTCGTCTCTGTGTCGTCTCTGTGCCGTCTCTGTGTCGTCTCTGTGTCGTCTCTGTGTCGTCTCTGTGTCTTCTCTTGTGTCATCTCTGTGTCGACACAGAGACGACACAGAGTCGTCTCTGTGTCGTCTCTGTGTCTGTGTCGTCTCTGTGTCGTCTCTGTGTCTGTGTCGTCTCTGTGTCGTCTCTGTGTCGTCTCTGTGTCGTCTCTGTGTCTGTGTCGTCTCTAGTGTCGTCTCTGTGTCGTCTCTGTGTCGTCTCTGTGTCGTCTCTCTGTGTCGTCTCTGTGTCGTGTCTGTGCCGTCTCTGTGTCGTCTCTGTGTCGTGTCTGTGTCGTCTCTCTGTGTCGTCTCTGTGTCAACACAGAGACGACACAGAGACGACACAGAGTCGTCTCTGTGTCGTCTCTGTGTCTGTGTCGTTTCTGTGTCGTCTCTGTGTCGTCTCTGTGTCACAGAGACGACACAGACGACACGACACAGAGATGACACAGAGTACGTCTCTGTGTCATTTCCGTGTCTGTGTCGCCTCTGTGTCGTCTCTGTGTCGTCTCTGTGTCGTCATCTCTGTGTCGTCTCTGTGTTGTCTCTGTGCCGTCTCTGTGTCGTCTCTGTGTCGTCTCTGTGTCGTTTCTGTGTCGTCTCTGTGTCGTCTCTGTGTCGACACAGAGACGACACGAGTCGTCTCTGTGTCGTCTCTGTATCTGTGTCGTCTCTGTGTCGTCTCTGTGTCGTCTCTGTGTATGTTTCTCTCTGTGTCGTCTCTGTGTCGTCTCTGTGTCGTCTCTGTGCCATCGTGTCTGTGTCGTCTCTGTGTCGTCTCTGTGCCGTCTCTGTGTCGTTTCTGTGTCGTCTCTGTGTCGTCTCTCTGTGTCGTCTCTGTGTCTGTGTCGTCTCTGTGTCCTCTCTGTGTCACAGAGACGACACAGAGACGACACAGAGAGTCGTCTCTGTGTCGTCTCTGTGTCTGTTCGTCTCTGTGTCGTCTCTGTGTCGTCTCTTGACGTCGTCTCTGTATCGTCCCTGTGTCGTCTCTGTGTCTGTGTCGTCTCTGTGTCGTCTCTGGGTCGTCTCTGTGTTTGTGTCGTCTCTGTTTCGTCTCTGTGTCGTCTCTGTGTCGTCGTCTCTGTGTCGTCTCTGTGTCGTCTCTGTGTCGTCTCTGTGTCGTCTCTCTGTGTCGTCTCTGTGTCGACACAGAGACGATACAGAGATGACACAGAGTCGTCTCTATGTCGTCTCTGTGTCTGTATCGTCTCTGTGTCGTCTCTGTGTCTGTGTCGTCTCTGTGTCGTCTCTGTGTCGTCTCTGTGTCGTCGTCTCTGTGTCGTCTCTGTGTCGTCTCTGTGCCGTCTCTGTGTCGTCTCTGTGTCGTCTCTGTGTCGTTTCTGTGTCGTCTCTCTATGTCGTCTCTGTGTCGACACAGAGAACGACACAGAGTAGTCTCTGTGTCGTCTCTGTGTCTGTGTCCTCTCTGTGTCGTCTCTGTGTCACAGAGACGACACAGAGAGTCGTCTCTGTGTCGTCTCTGTGTCTGTGTCGTCTCTGTGTCGTCTCTGTGTCGTCTCTGTGTCGTCTCCGTGTCGTCGTCTCTGTGTCGTCTCTGTGTCGTCTCTGTGCCGTCTCTGTGTCGTCTCTGTGTCGTCTCTGTGTCGTCTTTGTGTCGTCTCTCTGTGTCGTCTCTGTGTCGACACAGAGATGACACAGAGACGACACAGAGACAGAGAGTCTCTGTGTCACAGAGATGACACAGAGAGTCGTCTCTGTGTCGTCTCTGTGTCTGTGTCGTCTCTGTGTCGTCTCTGTGTCGTCTCTGTGTCGTCTCTGTGTCGTCGTCTCTGTGTCGTCTCTGTGTCGTCTCTGTGCCGTCTCTGTCTCGTCTCTGTGTCGTCTCTGTGTCGTCCCTGTGTCGTCTCTGTGTCTGTGTCGTCTCTGTGTCACAGAGACGACACAGAGACGACACAGAGATGACACAGAGAGTCGTCTCTGTGTCGTCTCTGTGTCTGTGTCGTCTCTGTGTCGTCTCTGTGTCGTCTCTGTGTCGTCTCTGTGTCGTCTCTCTCTGTCGTCTCTGTGTCGACACAGAGACGACACAGAGACGACACAGAGTCGTCTCTGTGTCGTCTCTGTGTCTGTGTCGTCTCTGTGTCCTCTCTGTGTCGTCTCTGTGTCACAGAGACGACACAGAGACGACACAGAGAGTCGTCTCTGTGTCGTCTCTGTGTCTGTGTCGTCTCTGTGTCGTCTCTGTGTCGTCTCTGTGTCGTCGTCTCTGTGTCGTCTCTGTGTCGTCTCTGTGCCGTCTCTGTGTCGTCTCTGTGTCGTCTCTGTGTCGTCTCTGTGTCGTCTCTGTGTCGTCTCTCTGTGTCGTCTTCTGTGTCGTCTCTGTGTCACAGAGACGACACAGAGACGACACAGAGAGTCGTCTCTGTGTCGTTCCGTGTCTGTGTCGTCTCTGTGTCGTCTCTGTGTCGTCATCTCTGTGTCGTCTCTGTGTTGTCTCTGTGCCGTCTCTGTGTCGTCTCTGTGTCGTCTCTGTGTCGTCTCTGTGTCGTCTCTCTGTGTCGTCTCTGTGTCGACACAGAGACGACACGGAGTCGTCTCTGTGTCGTCTCTGTGTCTGTTTCGTCTCTGTGTCGTCTCTGTGTCATCTCTGTGTCTGTTTCGTCTCTGTGTCGTCTCTGTGTCGTCTCTGTGTCGTCTCTGTGTCGTCTCTGTGTCGTCTCTGTGTCGTCTCTGTGTCGTCTCTCTGTGTCGTCTCTGTGTCTGTGTCGTCTCTGTGTCCTCTCTGTGTCACAGAGACGACACAGAGACGACACAGAGAGTCGTCTCTGTGTCGTCTCTGTGTCTGTTCGTCTCTGTGTCGTCTCTGTGTCGTCTCTTGACGTCGTCTCTGTATCGTCCCTGTGTCGTCTCTGTGTCTGTGTCGTCTCTGTGTCGTCTCTGGGTCGTCTCTGTGTTGTGTCGTCTCTGTGTCGTCTCTGTGTCGTCTCTGTGTCGTCGTCTCTGTGTCGTCTCTGTGTCGTCTCTGTGTCGTCTCTGTGTCGTCTCTCTGTGTCGTCTCTGTGTCGACACAGAGACGACACAGAGATGACACAGAGTCGTCTCTGTGTCGTCTCTGTGTCTGTTCGTCTCTGTGTCGTCTCTGTGTCTGTGTCGTCTCTGTGTCGTCTCTGTGTCGTCTCTGTGTCGTCGTCTCTGTGTCGTCTCTGTGTCGTCTCTGTGCCGTCTCTGTGTCGTCTCTGTGTCGTCTCTGTGTCGTCTCTGTGTCGTCTCTCTGTGTCGTCTCTGTGTCGACACAGAGACGACACAGAGTAGTCTCTGTGTCGTCTCTGTGTCTGTGTCGTCTCTGTGTCGTCTCTGTGTCAAAGAGACGACACAGAGAGTCGTCTCTGTGTCGTCTCTGTGTCTGTGTCGTCTCTGTGTCGTCTCTGTGTCGTCTCTGTGCCGTCTCTGTGTCGTCTCTGTGTCGTCTCTGTGTCGTCTCTGTGTCGTCTCTCTTGTCGTCTCTGTGTCGACACAGAGATGACACAGAGACGACACAGAGACAGAGACGACTCTCTGTGTCACAGAGATGACACAGAGAGTCGTCTTGTGTCGTCTCTGTGTCTGTGTCGTCTTTGTGTCGTCTCTGTGTCGTCTCTGTGTTGTCTCTGTGTCTTCGTCTCTGTGTCGTCTCTGTGTCGTCTCTGTGCCGTCTCTGTATCGTCTCTGTGTCGTCTCTGTGGCGTCTCTGTGTCGTCTCTCTGTGTCGTCTCTGTGTCGACACAGAGACGACACAGAGACGAAACAGAGAAGACACAGAGACGACAAACAGTCGTCTCTGTGTCGTCTCTGTGTCTGTGTCGTCTCTGTGTCACAGAGACGACACAGAGACGACACAGAGACGACACAGTGAGTCGTCTCTGTGTCGTCTCTGTGTCTGTGTCGTCTCTGTGTCGTCTCTGTGTCGTCGTCTCTCTGTCGTCTCTGTGTCGACACAGAGACGACACAGAGACGACACAGAGTCGTCTCTGTGTCGTCTCTGTGTCTGTGTCGTCTCTGTGTCGTCTCTGTGTCGTCTCTGTGTCACAGAGACGACACAGAGACGACACAGAGAGTCGTCTCTGTGTCGTCTCTGTGTCTGTGTCGTCTCTGTGTCGTCTCCGTGTCGTCGTCTCTGTGTCGTCGTCTCTGTGTCGTCTCTGTGTCGTCTCTGTGCCGTCTCTGTGTCGTCTCTGTTCGTCTCGGTGTCGTCTCTGTGTCGTCTCTGTGTCATCTCTCTGTGTCGTCTCTGTGTCGACACAGAGACGACACAGAGACGACACAGAGTCGTCTCTGTGTCGTCTCTGTGTCTGTGTCGTCTCTGTGTCTGTGTCGTCTCTGTGTCGTCGTCTCTGTGTCGTCTCTGTGTCGTCTCTGTGCCGTCTCTGTGTCGTCTCTGTGTCGTCTCTGTGTCGTCTCTGTGTCGTCTCTCTGTGTCGTCTCTGTGTCTGTGTCGTCTCTGTGTCTGTGTCGTCTCTGTGTCGTCTCTGTGTCGTCTCTGTGTCGTCGTCTCTCTGTCGTCTCTGTGTCGTCTCTGTGCCGTCTCTGTGTCGTCTCTGTGTCGTCTCTGTGTTGTCTCTGTGTCGTATCTCTGTGTCGACACAGAGACGACACAGAGTCGTCTCTGTGTCTGTGTCGTCTCTGTGTCGTCTCTGTGTCTGTGTCGTCTCTGTGTCGTCTCTGTGTCGTCGTCTCTGTGTCGTCTCTGTGCCGTCTCTGTGTCGTCTCTGTGTCGTCTCTTTGTCGTCTCTCTGTGTCGTCTCTGTGTCGTCGTCTCTGTGTCGTCTCTGTGTCGTCTCAGTGTCGTCATCTCTGTGTCGTCTCTGTGTCGTCTCTGTGTCGTCTCTGTGTCTGTGTCGTCTCTGTGTCGTCTCTGTGTCGTCTCTGTGTCGTCGTCTCTGTCTCGTCTCTTTGTCGTCTCTGTGCCGTCTCTGTGTCGTCTCTGTGTCGTCTCTGTGTCGTTCTGTGTCTGTGTCGTCTCTGTGTCGTCTCTGTGTCTGTGTCGTCTCTGTGTCGTCTCTGTGTCATCGTCTCTGTGTCGTCTCTGTGTCGTCTCTGTGCCGTCTCTGTGTCGTCTCTGTGTCGTCTCTGTGTCGTCTCTGTGTCTGTGTCGCATCTGTGTCGTCTCTGTGTCTGTGTCGTCTCTGTGTCGTCTCTGTGTCGTCTCTGTATCGTCGTCTCTGTGTCGTCTCTGTGTCATCTCTGTGCCGTCTCTGTGTCGTCTCTGTTTCGTCTCTGTGTCGTCTCTCTGTGTCGTCTCTGTGTCGACACAGAGACGACACAGAGACGACACAAGTCGTCTCTGTGTCGTCTCTGTGTCTGTGTTGTCTCTGTGTCGTCTCTATGTCGTCTCTGTGTCATCTCTGTGCCGTCTCTGTGTCGTCTCTGTGTCGTCTCTGTGTCGTCTCTCTGTGTCGTCTCTGTGTCGACACAGAGACGACACAGAGACGACACAGGGTCGTCTCTGTGTCGTCTCTGTGTCTGTGTCGTCTCTGTGTCGTCTCTGTGTCACAGAGACGACACAGAGACGACACAGAGATGACACAGAGAGTCGTCTCTGTGTCGTTCTCTGTGTCTGTGTCGTCTCTGTGTCGTCTCTGTGTCGTCTCTGTGTCGTCTCTGTGTCGTCTCTGTGTACGTCTCTATGTCTGTGTCATCTCTGTGTCGTCTCTGTGTCTGTGTCGTCTCTGTGTCGTCTCTGGGTCGTCTCTGTGTCGTCGTCTCTGTGTCGTCTCTCTGTCGTCTCTGTGTCGTCTCTGTGTCAGAGCCGTCTCTGTGCCGTCTCTGTGTCTGACACAGAGACGACACAGAGTCGTCTCTGTGTCGTCTCTATGTCTGTGTCGTCTCTGTGTCGTCTCTGTGTCTGTGTCGTCTCTGTGTCGTCTCTGTGTCGTTTCTGTGTCGTCTCTGTGTCGTCGATCTGTGTCGTCTCTGTGTCGTCTCTGTGCCGTCTCTGTGTCATCTCTGTGTTGTCTCTGTGTCATCTCTGTGTCGTCTCTCTGTGTCGTCTTTGTGTCACACAGAGACGACACAGAGACGACACAGAGACAACACAGAGACGACACAGAGTCATCTCTGTGTCGTCTCTTTGTCTGTGTCGTCTCTGTGTCTGTGTCGTCTCTGTGCGTTCTGTGTCGTCGTCTCTGTGTCGTCTCTGTGTCGTGTCTGTGCCGTCTCTGTGTCGTCTCTGTGTCGTCTCTGTGTCGTCTCTGTGCCGTCTCTGTGTCGTCTCTGTGTCGTCTCTGTGTTGTCTCTCTGTGTCGTCTCTGTGTCGTCTCTGTGCCGTCTCTGTGTCGTCTCTGTGTCGTCTCTGTGTCGTCTCTGTGTCTTCTCTCTGTGTCGTCTCTGTGTCGACACAGAGACGACACAGAGTCGTCTCTGTGTCGTCTCTGTGTCTGTGTCGTCTCTGTGTCGTCTCTGTGTTCTGTGTCATCTCTGTGTCGTCTCTGGGTCGTCTCTGTGTCGTCTCTGTGTCTGTGTCGTCTCTGTGTCGTCTCTGGGTCGTCTCTGTGTCGTCTCTGTGTCGTCTCTGTGTCGTCATCTCTGTGTCGTGTCTGTGTCGTGTCTGTGTCGTCTCTGTGGCGTCTCTGTGTCGTCTCTGTGTCGTCTCTGTGTCAACACAGAGACGACACAGAGACGACACAGAGTCGTCTCTGTGTCATCTCTGTGTCTGTGTTGTCTCTGTGTCGTCTCTGTGTCACAGAGACGACACAGAGACGACACAGAGAGTCGTCTCTGTGTCATTTCCGTGTCTGTGTCGTCTCTGTGTCGTCTCTGTGTCGTCATCTCTGTGTCGTCTCTGTGTCGTCTCTGTGCCGTCTCTGTGTCGTCTCTGTGTCGTCTCTGTGTCGTTCTCTGTGTCGTCTCTGTGTCGTCTCTCTGTGTCGTCTCTGTGTCGTCTCTGTGCCGTCTCTGTGTCGTTCTCTGTGTCGTCTCTGTATCTGTGTCGTCTCTGTGTCGTCTCTGTGTCGTCTCTGTGTATGTTCGTCTCTGTGTCGTCTCTGTGTCGTCTCTGTGTCGTCTCTGTGCCATCGTCTCTGTGTCGTCTCTGTGTCGTCTCTGTGCCGTCTCTGTGTCGTCTCTGTGTCGTCTCTGTGTCGTCTCTCTGTGTCGTCTCTGTGTCTGTGTCGTCTCTGTGTCCTCTCTGTGTCACAGAGACGACACAGAGACGACACAGAGACGACACAGAGAGTCGTCTCTGTGTCGTCTCTGTGTCTGTTTCGTCTCTGTGTCGTCTCTGTGTCGTCTCTGTGACGTCGTCTCTGTATCGTCTCTGTGTCGTCTCTGTGTCTGTGTCGTCTCTGTGTCGTCTCTGTGTCGTCTCTGTGTTTGTGTCGTCTCTGTGTTTGTGTCGTCTCTGTGTCGTCGTCTCTGTGTCGTCTCTGTGTCGTCTCTGTGCCGTCTCTGTGTCGTCACTGTGTCGTCTCTGTGTCGTCTCTGTGTCTGTGTCGTCTCTGTGTCGTCTCTGTGTCGTCTCTCTGTCACAGAGATGACACAGAGAGTCGTCTCTGTGTCGTCTCTGTGTCTGTGTCGTCTTTGTGTCGTCTCTGTGTCGTCTCTGTGTCGTCTCTGTGTCTTCGTCTCTGTGTCGTCTCTGTGTCGTCTCTGTGCCGTCTCTGTGTCGTCTCTGTGTCGTCTCTGTGTCGTCTCTGTGTCGACACAGAGACGACACAGAGATGAAACAGAGACGACACAGAGACGACAAACAGTCGTCTCTGTGTCGTCTCTGTGTCACAGAGACGACACAGAGACGACACAGAGATGACACAGAGAGTCGTCTCTGTGTCTGTGTCGTCTCTGTGTCGTCTCTGTGTCGTCTCTGTGTCTCTGTGTCGTCTCTGTGTCCTCTCTGTGTCGTCTCTGTGTCACAGAGACGACACAGAGACGACACAGAGAGTCGTCTCTGTGTCGTCTCTGTGTCTGTGTCGTCTCTGTGCCGTCTCTGTGTCGTCTCCGTGTCGTCGTCTCTGTGTCGTCTCTGTGTCGTCTGTGTGTCGTCTCTGTGTCGTCTCTGTGTCGTCTCTGTGTCGTCTCTGTGTCGTCTCTCTGTGTCGTCTCTGTGTCTGTGTCGTCTCTGTGTCTGTGTCGTCTCTGTGTCGTCTCTGTGTCTGTGTCGTCTCTGTGTCGTCTCTGTGTCGTTTCTGTGTCGTCTCTGTGTCGTCGTCTGTGTCGTCTCTGTGCCGTCTCTGTGTCGTCTCTGTGTCGTCTCTGTGTCGTCTCTGTGTCGTCTCTCTGTGTCGTCACTCTGTGTCGTCTTTGTGTCGACACAGAGACGACACAGAGATGACACAGAGACGACACAGAGTCGTCTCTGTGTCGTCTCTTTGTCTGTGTCGTCTCTGTGTCTGTGTCGTCTCTGTGTCGTCGTCTCTGTGTCGTCTCTGTGCCGTCTCTGTGTCGTCTCTGTGTCGTCTCTGTGTAGTCTTTGTGTCGTCTCTCTGTGTCGTCTCTGTGTCGACACTCCGTGTCGTCCTGTGTCGACACAGAGAGTCGTCTCTGTGTCGTCTCTGTGTCTGTGTCGTCTCTGTGTCGTCGTCTCTGTGTCATCTGTCTGTCGTCTCTGTGCCGTCTCTGTGTCGTCTCTGTGTCGTCTCTGTGTTGTCTCTGTGTCGTCTCTCTGTGTCGTCTCTGTGTCGACACAGAGACGACACAGAGTCGTCTAGGTGTCGTCTCTGTGTCTGTGTCGTCTCTGTGTCCTGTGTCGTCTCTGTGTCGTCTCTGTGTCTTCGTCTCTGTGTCGTCTCTGTGTCGTCTCTGTGTCGTCTCTCTGTGTCGTCTCTGTGTCGACACAGAGACGACACAGAGACGACACAGAGTCGTCTCTGTGTCGTCTCTAGTCTGTGTCGTCTCTGTGTCGTCTCTGTGTCTGTGTCGTCTCTGTGTCGTCTCTGTGTCGTCTCTGTGTCGTCGTCTCTGTGTCGTCTCTGTTTTGTCTCTGTGTCGTCTCTGTGTCGTCTCTGTGTCGTCTCTCTGTGTCGTCTCTGTGTCGACACAGAGACGACTTAGAGACGACACAGAGACGACACAGAGTCGTCTCTGTGTCGTCTCTTTGTCTATGTCGTCTCTGTGTCTGTGTCGTCTCTGTGTCGTCGTCTCTGTGTCGTCTCTGTGTCGTCTCTGTGTCCGTCTCTGTGTCGTCTCTGTGTCGTCTCTGTGTAGTCTCTGTGTCGTCTCTCTGTGTCGTCTCTGTGTCTGTGTCGTCTCTGTGTCGTCTCTGTGACACAGAGACGACACAGAGACGACACAGACACAGAGACGACACAGAGAGACGACACAGAGACGAAACAGAAACGACACAGAGACGGCACAGAGACGACACAGAGACGACACAGAGACGATGGCACAGAGACGACACAGAGACGACACAGAGACGACACAGAGACGAAACATACACAGAGACGACACAGAGACGACACAGATACAGAGACGACACAGAGACGACTCCGTGTCGTCTCTGTGTCGACACAGAGACGACACAGAGAGACGACACAGAAACGACACAGAGACGACAAAGAGACGACACAGAGACGGCACAGAGACGACACAGAGACGACACAGAGACGACGACACAGAGACGACACAGAGACGACACAGAGACGACACAGACACGGAAATGACACAGAGACGACTCTCTGTGTCGTCTCTGTGTCGTCTCTGTGACACAGAGACGACACAGAGACGACACAGACACAGAGATGACACAGAGACGACTCTGTGTCGTCTCTGTGTCGTCTCTGTGTTGACACAGAGACGACACAGAGAGACGACAAAGACACGACACAGAGACGCCACAGAGACGGCACAGACACGACACAGAGACGACACAGAGATGACGACACAGAGACGACACAGAGACGACACAGAGACGACCCAGAGACGACACAGAGACGACACAGACACAGAGCCGACACAGAGACGACCCAGAGACGACACAGAGACGACACAGACACAGAGACGACACAGATACGACACAGACACAGATACGACACAGAGACGACTCTGTGTCGTCTCTGTGTTGACACAGAGACGACAAAAAGAGAAGACACAGAGACGTCTCTTTGTCTGTGTCGTCTCTGAGTCTGTGTCGTCTCTGTGTCGTCTCTGTGTCTGTTTCGTCTCTGTGTCGTCTCTGTGTCGTCTCTGTATCGTCTCTGTGTCGTCTCTGTGTCTGTGTCGTCTCTGTGTCGTCTTGAAAATACGTTCCCATGATTCTAATTCGTATCCTTCAATTAGGGAGGTCAAGGCTTGGCTAAAAAAATGGAACTGTCAGTGAAAAACTCACAAATGTAGCTCTTAATATGGCTTTTCAGTGTGTTTTCCAACGAAAATACGCAAAATACGATGAAAATACGTTCCTATGATTCTAATTCATATCCTTCAATTAGGAATGTCAAGGCTTGGCTAAAAAAATGGAATTCTCAGTGAAAAACTCACAAATATAGCTCTTAATATGGCTTTTCATTGTGTTTTCCAACGAAAATACGCAAAATACGATGAAAATACGTTCCCATGATTCTAATTCATATCCTTCAATTAGGGAGGTTAAGGCTTGGCTAAAAAAATGGAATTCTCAGTGAAAAACTCACAAATATAGCTCTTAATATGGCTTTTCAGTGTTTTTTCCAACGAAAATACGCAAAATACGATGAAAATACGTTCCCATGATTCTAATTCATATCCTTCAATTAGGGAGGTCAAGGCTTGGCGAAAAAAAGGAATTTTCAGTGAAAAACTCACAAATATAGCTCTTAATATGGCTTTTCATTGTGTTTTCCAACGAAAATACGCAAAATACGATGAAAATACGTTCCCATGATTCTAATTCATATCCTTCAATTAGGGAGGTCAAGGCTTGGCTAAAAAAATGGAATTGTCAGTGAAAAACTCACAAATACAGCTCTTAATATGGATTTTCAGTGTGTTTTCCAACGAAAATACGCAAAATACGATGAAAATACCAATTCATATCCTTCAATTAGGGAGGTTAAGGCTTGGCTAAAAAAATGGAATTCACAGTGAAAAACTCACAAATATAGCTCTTAATATGGCTTTTCACTGTGTTTTCCAACGAAAATACGCAAAATACGATGAAAATACGTTCCCATGATTCTAATTCATTAGAATCATTAGGGAGGTCAATTAGGGTGGTCTAATTGACCTCTCTTCAATTAGGGAGGTCAAGGCTTGGCTAAAAAAATGGAATTGTCTGTGAAAAACTCACAAATATAGCTCTTAATATGGCTTTTCAGTGTTTTTTCCAACGAAAATACGCAAAATACGATGAAAATACGTTCCCATGATTCTAATTCATATCCTTCAATTAGGGAGGTCAAGGCTTGGCTAAAAAAATGGAATTGTCAGTGAAAAACTCACAAATATAGCTCTTAATAAGGCTTTTCAGTGTGTTTTCCAACGAAAATATGCAAAATACGATGAAAATACGTTCCCATGATTCTAATTCATATCCTTTAATTAGGGAGGTCAAGGCTTGGCGAAAAAAAGGAATTTTCAGTGAAAAACTCACAAATATAGCTCTTAATATGGCTTAACAGTGTGTTTTCCAACGAAAATATGCAAAATACGATGAAAATACGTTCCCATGATTCTAATTCATATCCTTCAATTAGGGAGGTGAAGGCTTGGCTAAAAAAATGGAATTGTCAGTGAAAAAACTCACAAATATAGCTCTTAATATGGCTTTTCAGTGTTTTTCCAACGAAAATACGCAAAATACGATGAAAATACGTTCCCATGGTTCTAATTCATATCCTTCAATTAGGGAGGTTAAGGCTTGGCTAAAAAAATGAAATTCTCAGTGAAAAACTCACAAATATAGCTCTTAATATGGCTTTTCAGTGTGTTTTCCAACGAAAATACGCAAAATACGATGAAAATACGTTCCCATGATTCTAATTCATTAGAATCATTAGGGAGGTAAATTAGGGAGGTCTAATTGACCTCCCTTCAATTAGGGAGGTCAAGGCTTGGCTAAACAAATGGAATTGTCAGTGAAAAAACTCACAAATATAGCTCTTAATATGGCTTTTCAGTGTGTTTTTCCAACGAAAATACGCAAAATACGATGAAAATACGTTCCCATGATTCTAATTCATATCCTTCAATTAGGGAGGTCAAGGCTTGGCTAAAAAAAATGGAATTGTCAGTGAAAAACTCACAAATATAGCTCTTAATATGGCTTTTCAGTGTGTTTTCCAACGAAAATACGCAAAATACGATGAAAATACGTTCTTATGATTCTAATTCATATCCTTCAATTAGGGAGGTCAAGGCTTGGCTAAAAAAATGGAATTGTCAGTGAAAAACTCACAAATATAGCTCTTAATATGGCTTTTCAGTGTGTTTTCCAACGAAAATACGCAAAATACGATGAAAATACGTTCCCATGATTCTAATTCATATCCTTCAATTAGGGAGGTCAAGGCTTGGCTAAAAAAATGGAATTGTCAGTGAAAAACTCACAAATATAGCTCTTAATATGGCTTTTCAGTGTGTTTTCCAACGAAAATACGCAAAATACGATGAAAATACGTTCCCATGATTCTAATTCATATCCTTCAATTAGGGAGGTCAAGGCTTGGCTAAAAAAATGGAATTGTCAGTGAAAAACTCACAAATATAGCTCTTAATATGGCTTTTCAGTGTGTTTTCCAACGAAAATACGCAAAATACGATGAAAATACGTTCCCATGATTCTAATTCATATCCTTCAATTAGGGAGGTTAAGGCTTGGCTAAAAAAATGGAATTCTCAGTGAAAAACTCACAAATATAGCTCTTAATATGGCTTTTCAGTGTGTTTTCCAACGAAAATACGCAAAATACGATGAAAATACGTTCCCATGATTCTAATCATTAGAATCATTAGGAGTCAATTAGGGAGGTCTAATTGACCTCCCTTCAATTAGGGAGGTCAAGGCTTGGCTAAAAAAATGGAATTGTCAGTGAAAAACTCACAAATATAGCTCTTAATATGGCTTTTCAGTGTTTTTTCCAACGAAAATATCGCAAAATACGATGAAAATACGTTCCCATGATTCTAATTCATATCCTTCAATTAGGGAGGTCAAGGCTTGGCTAAAAAAATGGAATTGTCAGTGAAAAACTCACAAATATAGCTCTTAATATGGCTTTTCATGTGTGTTTTCCAACGAAAATACGCAAAATACGATGAAAATACGTTCCCATGATTCTAATTCATATCCTTCAATTAGGGAGGTTAAGGCTTGGCTAAAAAAATGGAATTGTCAGTGAAAAACTCACAAATATAGCTCTTAATATGGCTTTTCAGTGTGTTTTCCAACGAAAATACGCAAAATACGATGAAAATACGTTCCCATGATTCTAATTCATATCCTTCAATTAGGGAGGTCAAGGCTTGGCTAAAAAAATGGAATTGTCAGTGAAAAACTCACAAATACAGCTCTTAATATGGCTTTTCAGTGTGTTTTCCAACGAAAATACGCAAAATACGATGAAAATACGTTCCCATGATTCTAATTCATATCCTTCAATTAGGGAGGTCAAGGCTTGGCTAAAAAAATGGAATTCTCAGTGAAAAACTCACAAATATAGCTCTTAATATGGCTTTTCAGTGTGTTTTCCAACGAAAATACGCAAAAATACGATGAAAATACGTTCCCATGATTCTAATTCATATCATTAGATCATTAGGAGCTTGCCTCCTCAATTAGGGAGGTCAAGGCTTGGCTAAAAAAATGGAATTGTCATGTAAAAAACTCACAAATATAGCTCTTAATATGGCTTTTCAGTGTGTTTTCCAACGAAAATATCGCAAAATACGATGAAAATACGTTCCCATGATTCTAATTCATTAGAATCATTAGGGAGGTAATTAGGGAGGTCTTATTGACCTCCCTTCAATTAGGGAGGTCAAGGCTTGGCTAACCAAATGGAATGCCAGTGAAAAACTCACAAATATAGCTCTTAACATATGCACCAGCAGTAGAATACCATATATTTAAAATATAAGATTCTTTCCTTCTAAAGATGATTCGGGCAGAAATTAAACGTTCCCTAATTGAGTTCAAATACCGCTTCCAGGAGTCTAAATTCATAATCAGCAAAAAGAGAAATTGCATTTCTAGCTTCAGTCAGACAACGGCGCTAGTCGTTCGAATTTCGCTAAGATAATTAGTAGCAAAAACAAAATGCTAAGCACGATATTTCTAAGGAAGTTTAAATGGCAAAAAACTGTGTGAACTCCTGAATCATCTGAAAAATCTTAAAGAGATTATTGGACGAAGATTTGCGTCCTTGGGTCGCTTGAGCCAATGGCAGGCAGTCCCTAGAGCGCAGGACGAAAGAACTGCGTTTGGGAGTGGGGGTAAATGTGTTTTTTAATTTCAATATGTATTCAGACTTAAGACGATTAGTACCGCAAATAATCTCGGTCACCATTTATTTGTCTTTGAAGTGACCCGTTGCTGTACAACTAAGCATGTAAGTTCAATAAATCTATTGTCTTTTAATATGTGTTTGTTTCTCTTGTATGTCTGAGTCTAGTCCGATAATAGGTAACTAGTTCGCCAGTCTCCATGGTAAATGCTCCCAAAGGAATCTGATCTCCAGATAGCTCAAGAAAGAAGAAGCCACATTTGTATGTCTACATATTCAATTTTCTCTCATTAACTTGAGAGCGGTCGCTAGCCTAGTTGACACAATCTCCAGCGCTATAAGTGGCGCTATAGGAGAAATCTCTATCACCACAGTAGCGAATCTTCCCATTACCACAAATATTACTTCAATGGTACAAATGGCGCGTGTCGGAAATTGGAGGAAAACTGCGAACTAGTTAGGCTATTTAAACTTTGTAATTCAAATTTGATTTTTGGAGAGATACAGACATATAAGAAAATTGATTAGGCCTATTGCCGCTAAGCTACTACAGGGAAACCCTTTAGAATATCTCATAGGAGATAATAGAGTCCCCCAAAATAGGTTAAGTAAAATTTTAAGTTGATATAAACGCAAAAAAAAAAGATGGAAGAAATCAGTGAGTTATTAATAGTGCAAAAGTTAGTCGCCAAAAATATAGAGATTGCAAAATCTATCCCGGAATACAATGGTCAATCAGATATTGACGAATTTAATATCCAATTGACCCAGTTTGTACAATTAACAAAAACAGACGTTGGAGCATTAAAAGACATGCTGCTTCTACGATTAAGAGGCCAGGCCCTAACCTTTCTAAAACAGGTCGAACATACCATAGGAAATAACGCCAACTTGCCAATAAATACGGTTGATGACTTGTTAAAAGCATTCAAAGAGAGATTTATAGAAACCAGTTCAATAAATAAATTAAAACATGGAGTAGTGAACTTTGATTTTTCACAAAATATAAGGGAATATCTGGATAATATACGCATTTCTGTAGAAGCAAAATACGGAAGTGGTTCTGGGCAACTGTATGAAAAAGTCATACTAAATACCTTTTTGCAAGGGCTACCCCCAAAACTATATAGAGTAGTAATATCCAAGAATATTCAGACGTTGGATCTTGCAGTCCAAGAGGTAGAACGATTAATCGAAGTTGATAAAATGGTTGCTAATCATAGTAATGCAAAAATAAATAGCTTAGGCGACTCAAACGCGAACCCAATCTTCAAGGGCGATCAAGCATCCCCCAATTTCTTTTCAAGGGATAACTCCCCAGTAGCACAAAGAAACAAAACGCCAGAACCCGCTAGGCAGAAAACAGTACGTTTTCAACCCATTAACCCTACAATAATAAGGTGCTATAACTGCAATCGTGTTGGCCACATAGCAAGAGAGTGCCACTACGTCACCAATCCCATACCAAGAAATGCTGTCGGTAATACGCAAAATTACGGTAACCATTTGTTCAGAAGAACAAATTTTAGCACCGGTCGTGCAATAGGCTATAGCCAGGGGGGATTGCGCCAATCAGTACCTTATAATGCGTACCAACCAAATTTGTATAGCCCTTTCCCCAACAGGCAAATTAATTACCGGTTTGAAAACCCAAATACTCGCCAAGGTCAATATAATGCGAGAATGCAATATAGAAATCATGAAAATTTGCCGATGAGAAATGAAAATTTTACAAGCCAACGGCACTGGCAGTCAACGCCAGCAAATGGCACTGACACGAGACATCCACGCTACCATAATAATACATGGCAAAGACAGGCAGACGTAAATCATTTAAATATGCCTACGGAACCTAATACGTCTGAATATCTATTACAGGCACCGACAAATGAAATAAATTCTCAGGGAAACGCTTCAGGCCCCTCAGAAACATAAGTTGGACCCCGAGGGTGCCAGGGATATTTAATAGGTCCAAAACAATACTAGTGCCTTCTTGTAGTGATATTATTAACAAGTTACCTATATTTAATGATTTTTGTGTAGAAAACGTTTACTTTACGGCCTTAGTTGACAGTGGAGCTACTGTAAATATCATAAACTCTTGCGTATTTAACATGTTGCCTCTGCACATTAGGCGACAAAAGAACCCTAATAATCCCAATTTAACAAGTGTTACAGGCCATAAATTAAATGCAAAAGGGTCAATTTGCCTAAACGTAAAAAGAGACAACAGAACCTTCATGACAAATTTTATTATATGCGATAATCTCCCATATGATGCTATTATAGGGGCAAATTTTCTAAGGTCTAATAGAATACTATTAGACGTAGCCAACGAGAGGTTGGTCTACCCAGCTAAGGTGGAGGAAAAAGTTTCTACCTTAAGAAATCGTAACAGAGGTTACGAAGATAACATAACAGTAAACAAAATTTCTAATGGTATAATGTCGAAGTATTTTGAACCTCATGTCTCGCAAAGACAGGGCATAATTGGAAATTTATTCAATTATCCTGAAAGATATCGCAGAAATGAAGTAAATTTAAATAATAACAGCATTGAATCTGCGAAAGTAAAAATAGGAGATATGCGACAGTACAGATCAAATGAAATTAAGAAAATAGTGGAATTGTGGAAAAACATAGTAAAACCCAACGTGACGCCACAAGATGCCGCAATGGCGCAGCATAGCGCCAGTATGAATCTAATAAACAATGAAAATGAAGAGAAATATTACGGATTTGCGATAAGGAAAACAAAAGTCCCTCCCAAAACGATGCAAAAAATTCAAATATCACAAATGATCGAGCCAATAATTAGCAAATCAGAAATATGGTTTGCGACACCGTCTGAAATACCCGAAAATCTGTCATGCGAGGAACAAATTATATCTTATGACCAAGGGGAAGGTTTTATTTGGGTAACCAATAACCATGAAAACGATACAATTACAATTAAAAAGGGGACTTGTTTAGTCCAAATCGAGGTTTTAACGGAAAATGATTTAAATACATGGGAAAATTCAAAAGAAACCTAGTTAACGGTATTAAAACTTCAAATAACGAATATCCTTTGACTAAATCGCAATTTTTAAACAAATTTAAAATGGATCATATTACGGATATGGAACTTAAGAAAAAGTTATGCGAATTATTATGGAATTTTAAGGATGTATTTTCTGCATCTGAGAATGATATCGGTCTGATCCCATTTTATCAGCATTCAATTTTAACGACTGGTAATCCCGTAGCAAAACAGCCATATCGTGTGCCATATAAGCACAAAGAGTGGTTAAAAAATAAAATCCATGAATTAGAAAGGAACGAGATTATACGCCCAAGTATAAGCCCGTATAGCGCACCAGTGATCCTAGTACCAAAAAAGAATGGAGATTTTAGGCTCGTTGTAGATTATAGGGCTCTCAACAAACAAGTAGTTAGCGATAAATTTCCTCTACCAAGAATAGACGAAATTCTTGACTCAATTTCAAGCAAAAACAAAATTTTTACTTCTTTGGACCTTACCCAAGGCTACCACCAAGTGAAAATAGCCGAAAAGGATGTCCATAAAACTGCATTTTCAGCATCCGAATATGGATCTTATGAATACTTGAGAGTACCATTTGGGCTTAAAACAAGTTCAAGCGCGTTATGTAGACCCCTATTGCACCTGTTAAGAGGATTAAAGAATATAATTCATTTTGTCGATGATATTATATGCGTGGGGGAAAACACTGAGCAACACTTAGCAACTTTAGCTAAGGTGTTCGAGAAGTTCAGGCAAGGCAATTTAAAATGCCGGCCTGAGAAAGTAAATTTATTTCAATCCAAAATTAAATTTTTAGGAGTAGTAGTAACCCAGGGAGAGATATCCCCAGACCCTGATAAAATAAAATGTGTTGAAAACCTCAAGCCCCCCAGAACTATGAAAGAATTAAGGGGAATTTTAGGACTTACTGGCTACTTTAGAAAATTTGTACGCAATTATGCCCAAATTGCGAAACCCCTCACGGAATTAACCAAAGGAAACTCCCATAATGTTACCTGGTCCCAGGAAGCTCAAACTTCCCTAGACCAACTCAAGAAGGCACTCACTTCTGAACCAATTTTATCACTCCCTGATTTCGAAAACGGAAAATTCATCGTTACCACTGATGCTAGCTCAAAGGGCATAGGCGCTATCCTTTCGCAAACAATCCCAGTAGAAAACCCTAACCCTCTACAGGGAACACCTAAACAAATAGAAAAAGTTATATGCTATTCAAGTAAAACTTTATCAAAGGGCGAAAGTAGTTATTCCGCCACAAACTTAGAATTACTATCTATTATCTACCACTTGGACAAATTTAGACATTATTTAATTGGTAGAAAATTTATATTACGATCAGACCATAAAAGCTTGCAGTACCTGCACACATTTAAAAACCCCACGGGCATTCTAGCTAGATGGATCATGAAAATCCAAGACCTAGATTATGAATTTGAACATTTAAAGGGAAAACAAAACGCAGCTTGCGACTTTTTGAGTAGATATCCAGAAAATGATCCGTCGGAAACTGAAGAAAATGAAGTTAATGCTATCAATGCTAAAAGCAAACATGGATGTAAGAAAAACAAAGTCAAAGACGCAGTAAAAGAAAATAAGATTAACTATTGTCCCTTGTCTTTGGAAAATATAAAAAGAAAGCAAAAAAAGGACGAAATGTGCGTAGCACTAATTAATTATTTTGTGAATGATGAGGCGTTACCGGATAAATTCAAAACTCTTAGAAAAGAGATAGATAATTTTTACTACGACCTTGATGAAGAAATACTGTGTAGGATTGTGACTGCTGAGACAAATAGAAACCAAACCTCGATAATACCTGTATTACCACAAAACTTGATAGGGCCTGCATTTGAATATTTTCATTCGGACACAGGTGGACATTTAGGAGTTATGAAAACGTTCCATAAGTTAAAACAATACTTTTACGTACAATCGGCACTAACAAAACTTAAAGAATTTGTAAGCACATGCGAAGCATGTAATTTGAGAAAAATCCCCCCAGCTTATCCAAATCCTCCAATGGGAAGGGTCCCAGTAGCAAAGTACCCCTTCGATATTATCTCATTTGACCTATTCGGGACAAGTGGAGGCTTACCTGTTTCTAGCAGAGGCCATACTTGTATTCTTTCGGTTGTAGATCATTTTTCCGGATTTACTTTTGCAAAAGCATTAAAAAATCAAGGTGCTTATGCCACAAGTAAGGCATTAGCAAAATTATTTTTACAATTTGGCATTCCTAATAAAATTTTGAGCGACAACGGGAGCAATTTTGTTGCAAAAGTAACAAAAGATTTAATGAGTTTCCTTAATATAGAGAAAATGGTGACAGCGCCGTACCATCCACAAGCTAATGGCAAAATAGAAAACAGACATAAAATATTTTCGAACGTTCTAAGTATTTATACGAAAGACAATAGGAGCGACTGGGATAAATTCTTACCTTATTTAACTAACGTAATCAACACTGCTTATTCCGAAGCAACCAAAGACAATCCATTTTATTTACTTTTTGGTCGAGATTTTAGAGTCCCATATAATGAGATTATTGAGTCTCGGCAGTATTATAACGACTCAGAAGATTATAAACAAGAATTCATAAATAGGATGAGGAAAACTTATAAAATAGTTAGGCAAGAGTTGGAAAAATGTAAAATAAACCAAGAACTAAGAAACCAACCCAAAGTTAAGGGAAATATAGATTTCAAAGTAGGAGACTTCGTTTACCTAAGGAACGAGGCAAAAACGGAAGGAAAAAAACTTTCCAACAAATATTCTGGGCCGTACAGAATAGTCAAAAAGTACGATAATGAATATACCTTTAAAATGGAAAACCCCGATAGTGGAAGAACTTACAAAGCGCATGTTAGCCGAATAAAAAGAGCCAAATTTCCAGAGAGATGGGTATCACAGCCCTCCTCTACTGATTCGTCAGATTCGGAAAATGAACCCCCTAAGTCAAGATTGGCAGAGCTAAAACCTTTCAATTTTAAACAAGATTATTTTGAAAATGAGAGTGATGAACAAAACTTTGAAGAATTTTTAGCAATGGAAAATCTAGTTGTTCCTAAGAAAAAATCCCTAATACCAGGATTTTTTCCCGAAATAAAACGCCAAGAAGTCCAAAAAGTTATTCATCGGCAAACGCAGGAGATTTAGATTATACAATATCTCCAAAAACCCAATTCTTCCCCGATAGAATTTCGACACCATGTCCCCCCAAAAGATTTCCAGACGATATGGTTTCCCCTGCTACACCAATAGAAAGGCCCCTGTCTTTACAAGAAGAATTAAACAGAGCTGTAGAAACCCCCGGTATTACTGTAAAGAAAACTCCTCCCAAAGATTTAACTAAAACAAACCTGCGAGAAGCTATGGATTTAATAAATTTTCCCATAAAAACGAGTCAAAGTACATTGCCCGGGAATAAAACTCCAAAGGATGACCAGCAAGGTCAATATCATGATATAACTGTGTCCAAGGTCAAACCTAAACACGACTGGACGTGGACTTCACGGAGGGAATCCCTATTGCAAAGAATTCCCCATCCCCCTGAAGACATGGCCTTCAAACAATGGAGGAACCCCGCAAAAACTATTGATTCCTCCCAAAGCTCTCAAGAATCTTTCAAATCCCCCGAGTTGAGAACTCAAGGCGAGGACTTGGGGAATAAACCTTCTACTTCCAGGGGAGTAGAAATTTACGAAGGAATGGCAGGTGATACCACAAAAAGTGCCACCTCTAAAAGTTCCAATCCGGATTCGTCAGAAACTAGTTCCGAAGAGTCTGATGGTGAATCAGGCCAAATAGTAGCTAAAGAAATAGGGAAATCAAGGCCGACCTCAGCAGCCGCACACGGGAAACAAACGAAATTAAAAGGGCAAGAATTTTTGAAAAAACAATACAAAAAGTTTGACCTTATTTCGCTAGACAAACCGAAAAAGAAAAAACCGCAAGAAACAGAGGAGAAAATAACGACACAGTCAGGTAGAACGGTTAAAAAACCTGACAGATGGAAATATCCCTAATTAATGTAAAGACAAATTTCAAAGATATGAATTTAACACCATAATAAATTCAAAAGTGTGCAAGTAAAGTTAACCAAGTCAATATTAATGAAAAAAAAAATAAAATAAAATAATACGAGTAATGTCAAACGTTGACGATCACAGAAAATAACCAAAGGTAGGAAGCTAGTGGTCTACTGAAAACGACAACTCGCGTTGGACCACGTCTTGTGGGAAGCCCGGGGAGGAACTCAAGGCCCATGATTGTTTTTTTGTAATTTTTTTTTGTGTAAACGACCGTAGGAAGGAATATTTCTCAGTCCTTCAAGTGTAAGAAATTAGTATTCTTATGCCAATCAGGGCCAGTCAAAGCAATACTTAAAGGTTGAATAGAAACTTCAGTGAGCTAAGTTTTCGTTTTGGATCTGAATGCTTTGAAAGAGAAACAGAGAGTTTACTTTCTTATAGCTCCGAGGCGAAAAAAAAAAAAAAAGAAAAAAAAAGAAAAGCTTTTTAATTTCATTATATTATATCTATGACGTATGCTGTCCTACGGCTCTGTGTTAAACATTACTTCCAAAGAGAAACAGAGACATTAATAGTCTTTAGCTCCTTGGCGGAAAAATTTTTAATTTCACTAGTTTAGTATCTATGACCATATACAATAACAGAGAGATCACTGTCTATAGTTTCTGTGACAAAAATGTCTTTAATTTCCATTGAGTTTATCTACGACAGATCTTGTGCTCTATTTTTGGAACATATTTTCGCAAGTCAGTCATCTTATATCTTACTATACTGGACTCAAGTCCCCCCCTCAGATTTTCTATGAAACAATCGAACCCATGTCCAAACCGAAGATGGATATTAGCAAAAAAAAAAACAAGAACTTATCAGTACGGAAGCGTCTAATTATATGAAAGTTATGTTTATCTTTAGTGGGCCGATTATAATTATTTTAGGCCTAAACCGTGTAATTATTTATAATTACACGGTTTAGGCCTAAAATAATTATAATCGGCCCACTTAAGATAAACATAACTTTCATATAATTAGACGCTTCCGTACTGATAAGTTCTTGTTTTTTTTTTTGCTAATATCCATCTTCGGTTTGGACATGGGTCGATTTTTCATAGAAAATCTGAGGGGACCTGAGTCAGTATAGGTAAGATATAACGTGACTGACTTGCGAAAATATTTCACAAAAATTAGAGCACAATATATGTCATAGATAAACCAATGAAATTAAAGGACATTTTTGTCACAGAACTATAGAACAGTGATCTCTCTGTTATTGTATATGTCATAGATATAAACTAGTGAATTAAATTTTTCGCCAAGGAGCTAAAGACATTAATGTCTCTGTTTCTCTTTGGAAGTAATGTTTAACACAGAGCCGTAGGACAGCATACGTCATTGATATAATATAATGAAATTAAAAAGCTTTTCTTTTTTTTTCTTTTTTTTTTTCGCCTCGGAGCTATAAGAAAGTAAACTCTCTGTTTCTCTTTCAAAGCATTCAGATCCAAAAACGAAAACTTAGCTCACTGAAGTTTCTATTCAACCTTTAAGTATTGCTTTGACTGGCCCTGATTGGCATAAGAATACTAATTTCTTACACTTGAAGGACTGAGAAATATCCCTTCCTACGGTCGTTAAAAAAAAAATTACAAAAAACAATCATGGGCCTTGAGTTCCTCCCCAGGCTTCCCACAAGACGTGGTCCAACGCCAGTTGTCGTTTTCAGTAGACCACTAGCTTCCTACCTTTGGTTATTTTCTGTGATCGTCAACGTTTTGACATTACTCGTATTATTTTATTTTATTTATTTTTTTTTTCATTAATATTGACTTGGTTAACTTTACTTGCACACTTTTGAATTTATTATGGTGTTAAATTCATATCTTTGAAATTTGTCTTTACATTAATTAGGGATATTTCCATCTGTCAGGTTTTTTAACCGTTCTACCTGACTGTGTCGTTATTTTCTCCTCTGTTTCTTGCGGTTTTTTCTTTTTCGGTTTGTCTAGCGAAATAAGGTCAAACTTTTTGTATTGTTTTTTCAAAAATTCTTGCCCTTTTAATTTCGTTTGTTTCCCGTGTGCGGCTGCTGAGGTCGGCCTTGATTTCCCTATTTCTTTAGCTACTATTTGGCCTGATTCACCATCAGACTCTTCGGAACTAGTTTCTGACGAATCCGGATTGGAACTTTTAGAGGTGGCACTTTTTGTGGTATCACCTGCCATTCCTTCGTAAATTTCTACTCCCCTGGAAGTAGAAGGTTTATTCCCCAAGTCCTCGCCTTGAGTTCTCAACTCGGGGGATTTGAAAGATTCTTGAGAGCTTTGGGAGGAATCAATAGTTTTTGCGGGGTTCCTCCATTGTTTGAAGGCCATGTCTTCAGGGGGATGGGGCATTCTTTGCAATAGGGATTCCCTCCGTGAAGTCCACGTCCAGTCGTGTTTAGGTTTGACCTTGGACACAGTTATATCATGATATTGACCTTGCTGGTCATCCTTTGGAGTTTTATTCCCGGGCAATGTACTTTGACTCGTTTTTATGGGAAAATTTATTAAATCCATAGCTTCTCGCAGGTTTGTTTTAGTTAAATCTTTGGGAGGAGTTTTCTTTACAGTAATACCGGGGGTTTCTACAGCTCTGTTTAATTCTTCCTGTAAAGACAGGGGCCTTTCTATTGGTGTTGCAGGGGAAACCATATCGTCTGGAAATCTTTTGGGGGGACATGGTGTCGAAATTCTATCGGGGAAGAATTGGGTTTTTGGAGATATTGTATAATCTAAATCTCCTGCGTTTGCCGATGAATAACTTTTTGGACTTCTTGGCGTTTTTATTTCAGGAAAAAATCCTGGTATTAGGGATTTTTTCTTAGGAACAACTAGATTTTCCATTGCCAAAAATTCTTCAAAGTTTTGTTCATCACTGTCATTTTCAAAATAATCTTGTTTAAAATTGAAAGGTTTTAGCTCTGCCAATCTTGACTTAGGGGGTTCATTTTCCGAATCTGACGAATCAGTAGAGGAGGGCTGTGATACCCATCTCTCTGGAAATTTGGCTCTTTTTATTCGGCTAACATGCGCCTTGTAAGTTCTTCCACTATCGGGGTTTTCCATTTTAAAGGTATATTCATTATCGTACTTTTTGACTATTCTGTACGGCCCAGAATATTTGTTGGAAAGTTTTTTTCCTTCCGTTTTCGCCTCGTTCTTTAGGTAAACGAAGTCTCCTACTTTGAAATCTATATTCCCTTAACTTTGGGTTGGTTTCTTAGTTCTTGGTTTATTTTACATTTTTCCAACTCTTGCCTAACTATTTTATAAGTTTTCCTCATCCTATTTATGAATTCTTGTTTATAATCTTCTGAGTCGTTATAATACTGCCGAGACTCAATAATCTCATTATATGGGACTCTAAAATCTCGACCAAAAAGTAAATAAAATGGATTGTCTTTGGTTGCTTCGGAATAAGCAGTGTTGATTACGTTAGTTAAATAAGGTAAGAATTTATCCCAGTCGCTCCTATTGTCTTTCGTATAAATACTTAGAACGTTCGAAAATATTTTATGTCTGTTTTCTATTTTGCCATTAGCTTGTGGATGGTACGGCGCTGTCACCATTTTCTCTATATTAAGGAAACTCATTAAATCTTTTGTTACTTTTGCAACAAAATTGCTCCCGTTGTCGCTCAAAATTTTATTAGGAATGCCAAATTGTAAAAATAATTTTGCTAATGCCTTACTTGTGGCATAAGCACCTTGATTTTTTAATGCTTTTGCAAAAGTAAATCCGGAAAAATGATCTACAACCGAAAGAATACAAGTATGGCCTCTGCTAGAAACAGGTAAGCCTCCACTTGTCCCGAATAGGTCAAATGAGATAATATCGAAGGGGTACTTTGCTACTGGGACCCTTCCCATTGGAGGATTTGGATAAGCTGGGGGGATTTTTCTCAAATTACATGCTTCGCATGTGCTTACAAATTCTTTAAGTTTTGTTAGTGCCGATTGTACGTAAAAGTATTGTTTTAACTTATGGAACGTTTTCATAACTCCTAAATGTCCACCTGTGTCCGAATGAAAATATTCAAATGCAGGCCCTATCAAGTTTTGTGGTAATACAGGTATTATCGAGGTTTGGTTTCTATTTGTCTCAGCAGTCACAATCCTACACAGTATTTCTTCATCAAGGTCGTAGTAAAAATTATCTATCTCTTTTCTAAGAGTTTTGAATTTATCCGGTAACGCCTCATCATTCACAAAATAATTAATTAGTGCTACGCACATTTCGTCCTTTTTTTGCTTTCTTTTTATATTTTCCAAAGACAAGGGACAATAGTTAATCTTATTTTCTTTTACTGCGTCTTTGACTTTGTTTTTCTTACATCCATGTTTGCTTTTAGCATTGATAGCATTAACTTCATTTTCTTCAGTTTCCGACGGATCATTTTCTGGATATCTACTCAAAAAGTCGCAAGCTGCGTTTTGTTTTCCCTTTAAATGTTCAAATTCATAATCTAGGTCTTGGATTTTCATGATCCATCTAGCTAGAATGCCCGTGGGGTTTTTAAATGTGTGCAGGTACTGCAAGCTTTTATGGTCTGATCGTAATATAAATTTTCTACCAATTAAATAATGTCTAAATTTGTCCAAGTGGTAGATAATAGATAGTAATTCTAAGTTTGTGGCGGAATAACTACTTTCGCCTTTTGATAAAGTTTTACTTGAATAGCATATAACTTTTTCTATTTGTTTAGGTGTTCCCTGTAGAGGGTTAGGGTTTTCTACTGGGATTGTTTGCGAAAGGATAGCGCCTATGCCCTTTGAGCTAGCATCAGTGGTAACGATGAATTTTCCGTTTTCGAAATCAGGGAGTGATAAAATTGGTTCAGAAGTGAGTGCCTTTTTGAGACGGTCTAGGGAAGTTTGAGCTTCCTGGGACCAGGTAACCTTATGGGAGTTTCCTTTGGTTAATTCCGTGAGGGGTTTCGCAATTTGGGCATAATTGCGTACAAATTTTCTAAAGTAGCCAGTAAGTCCTAAAATTCCCCTTAATTCTTTCATAGTTCTGGGGGGCTTGAGGTTTTCAACACATTTTATTTTATCAGGGTCTGGGGATATCTCTCCCTGGGTTACTACTACTCCTAAAAATTTAATTTTGGATTGAAATAAATTTACTTTCTCAGGCCGGCATTTTAAATTGCCTTGCCTGAACTTCTCGAACACCTTAGCTAAAGTTGCTAAGTGTTGCTCAGTGTTTTCCCCCACGCATATAATATCATCGACAAAATGAATTATATTCTTTAATCCTCTTAACAGGTGCAATAGGGGTCTACATAACGCGCTTGAACTTGTTTTAAGCCCAAATGGTACTCTCAAGTATTCATAAGATCCATATTCGGATGCTGAAAATGCAGTTTTATGGACATCCTTTTCGGCTATTTTCACTTGGTGGTAGCCTTGGGTAAGGTCCAAAGAAGTAAAAATTTTGTTTTTGCTTGAAATTGAGTCAAGAATTTCGTCTATTCTTGGTAGAGGAAATTTATCGCTAACTACTTGTTTGTTGAGAGCCCTATAATCTACAACGAGCCTAAAATCTCCATTCTTTTTTGGTACTAGGATCACTGGTGCGCTATACGGGCTTATACTTGGGCGTATAATCTCGTTCCTTTCTAATTCATGGATTTTATTTTTTAACCACTCTTTGTGCTTATATGGCACACGATATGGCTGTTTTGCTACGGGATTACCAGTCGTTAAAATTGAATGCTGATAAAATGGGATCAGACCGATATCATTCTCAGATGCAGAAAATACATCCTTAAAATTCCATAATAATTCGCATAACTTTTTCTTAAGTTCCATATCCGTAATATGATCCATTTTAAATTTGTTTAAAAATTGCGATTTAGTCAAAGGATATTCGTTATTTGAAGTTTTAATACCGTTAACTAGGTTTCTTTTAGAATTTTCCCATGTATTTAAATCATTTTCCGTTAAAACCTCGATTTGGACTAAACAAGTCCCCTTTTTAATTGTAATTGTATCGTTTTCATGGTTATTGGTTACCCAAATAAAACCTTCCCCTTGGTCATAAGATATAATTTGTTCCTCGCATGACAGATTTTCGGGTATTTCAGACGGTGTCGCAAACCATATTTCTGATTTGCTAATTATTGGCTCGATCATTTGTGATATTTGAATTTTTTGCATCGTTTTGGGAGGGACTTTTGTTTTCCTTATCGCAAATCCGTAATATTTCTCTTCATTTTCATTGTTTATTAGATTCATACTGGCGCTATGCTGCGCCATTGCGGCATCTTGTGGCGTCACGTTGGGTTTTACTATGTTTTTCCACAATTCCACTATTTTCTTAATTTCATTTGATCTGTACTGTCGCATATCTCCTATTTTTACTTTCGCAGATTCAATGCTGTTATTATTTAAATTTACTTCATTTCTGCGATATCTTTCAGGATAATTGAATAAATTTCCAATTATGCCCTGTCTTTGCGAGACATGAGGTTCAAAATACTTCGACATTATACCATTAGAAATTTTGTTTACTGTTATGTTATCTTCGTAACCTCTGTTACGATTTCTTAAGGTAGAAACTTTTTCCTCCACCTTAGCTGGGTAGACCAACCTCTCGTTGGCTACGTCTAATAGTATTCTATTAGACCTTAGAAAATTTGCCCCTATAATAGCATCATATGGGAGATTATCGCATATAATAAAATTTGTCATGAAGGTTCTGTTGTCTCTTTTTACGTTTAGGCAAATTGACCCTTTTGCATTTAATTTATGGCCTGTAACACTTGTTAAATTGGGATTATTAGGGTTCTTTTGTCGCCTAATGTGCAGAGGCAACTGTTAAATACGCAAGAGTTTATGATATTTACAGTAGCTCCACTGTCAACTAAGGCCGTAAAGTAAACGTTTTCTACACAAAAATCATTAAATATAGGTAACTTGTTAATAATATCACTACAAGAAGGCACTAGTATTGTTTTGGACCTATTAAATATCCCTGGCACCCTCGGGGTCCAACTTATGTTTCTGAGGGGCCTGAAGCGTTTCCCTGAGAATTTATTTCATTTGTCGGTGCCTGTAATAGATATTCAGACGTATTAGGTTCCGTAGGCATATTTAAATGATTTACGTCTGCCTGTCTTTGCCATGTATTATTATGGTAGCGTGGATGTCTCGTGTCAGTGCCATTTGCTGGCGTTGACTGCCAGTGCCGTTGGCTTGTAAAATTTTCATTTCTCATCGGCAAATTTTCATGATTTCTATATTGCATTCTCGCATTATATTGACCTTGGCGAGTATTTGGGTTTTCAAACCGGTAATTAATTTGCCTGTTGGGGAAAGGGCTATACAAATTTGGTTGGTACGCATTATAAGGTACTGATTGGCGCAATCCCCCCTGGCTATAGCCTATTGCACGACCGGTGCTAAAATTTGTTCTTCTGAACAAATGGTTACCGTAATTTTGCGTATTACCGACAGCATTTCTTGGTATGGGATTGGTGACGTAGTGGCACTCTCTTGCTATGTGGCCAACACGATTGCAGTTATAGCACCTTATTATTGTAGGGTTAATGGGTTGAAAACGTACTGTTTTCTGCCTAGCGGGTTCTGGCGTTTTGTTTCTTTGTGCTACTGGGGAGTTATCCCTTGAAAAGAAATTGGGGGATGCTTGATCGCCCTTGAAGATTGGGTTCGCGTTTGAGTCGCCTAAGCTATTTATTTTTGCATTACTATGATTAGCAACCATTTTATCAACTTCGATTAATCGTTCTACCTCTTGGACTGCAAGATCCAACGTCTGAATATTCTTGGATATTACTACTCTATATAGTTTTGGGGGTAGCCCTTGCAAAAAGGTATTTAGTATGACTTTTTCATACAGTTGCCCAGAACCACTTCCGTATTTTGCTTCTACAGAAATGCGTATATTATCCAGATATTCCCTTATATTTTGCGAAAAATCAAAGTTCACTACTCCATGTTTTAATTTATTTATTGAACTGGTTTCTATAAATCTCTCTTTGAATGCTTTTAACAAGTCATCAACCGTATTTATTGGCAAGTTGGCGTTATTTCCTATGGTATGTTCGACCTGTTTTAGAAAGGTTAGGGCCTGGCCTCTTAATCGTAGAAGCAGCATGTCTTTTAATGCTCCAACGTCTGTTTTTGTTAATTGTACAAACTGGGTCAATTGGATATTAAATTCGTCAATATCTGATTGACCATTGTATTCCGGATAGATTTTGCAATCTCTATATTTTTGGCGACTAACTTTTGCACTATTAATAACTCACTGATTTCTTCCATCTTTTTTTTTGCGTTTATATCAACTTAAAATTTTACTTAACCTATTTTGGGGGACTCTATTATCTCCTATGAGATATTCTAAAGGGTTTCCCTGTAGTAGCTTAGCGGTATAGGCCTAATCAATTTTCTTACATGTCTGTATCTCTCCGAAAATCAAATCTGAATTACAAAGTTTAAATGGCGTAACTAGTTCGCAGTTTTCCTCCAATTTCCGACACGCGCCATTTGTACCATTGAAGTAATATTTTGTGGTAATGGGAGATTCGCTACTGTGGTGATAGAGATTTCTCCTATAGCGCCACTTATAGCGATGGAGATTGTGTCAACTAGGCTAGCACCGCTCTCAAGTAATGAGAGAAAATTGAATATGTAGACATACAAATGTGGCTTCTTCTTTCTTGAGCTATCTGGAGATCAGATTCCTTTGGGAGCATTTACCATGGAGACTGGCGAACTAGTTACCTATTATCGGACTAGACTCAGACATACAAGAGAAACAAACACATATTAAAAGACAATAGATTTTTTGAACTTACATGCTTAGTTGTACAGCAACGGGTCACTTCAAAGACAAATAAATGGTGACCGAGATTATTTGCGGTACTAATCGTCTTAAGTCTGAATACATATTGAAATTAAAAAACACATTTACCCCCACTCCCAAACGCAGTTCTTTCGTCCTGCGCTCTAGGGACTGCCTGCCATTGGCTCAAGCGACCCAAGGACGCAAATCTTCGTCCAATAATCTCTTTAAGATTTTTCAGATGATTCAGGAGTTCACACAGTTTTTTGCCATTTAAACTTCCTTAGAAATATCGTGCTTAGCATTTTGTTTTTGCTACTAATTATCTTAGCGAAATTCGAACGACTAGCGCCGTTGTCTGACTGAAGCTAGAAATGCAATTTCTCTTTTTGCTGATTATGAATTTAGACTCCTGGAAGCGGTATTTGAACTCAATTAGGGAACGTTTAATTTCTGCCCGAATCATCTTTAGAAGGAAAGAATCTTATATTTTAAATATATGGTATTCTACTGCTGGTGCATATGTTAAGAGCTATATTTGTGAGTTTTTCACTGGCATTTCCATTTGGTTAGCCAAGCCTTGACCTCCCTAATTGAAGGGAGGTCAATAAACCTCCCTAATTACCTCCCTAATGATTCTAATGAATTAGAATCATGGGAACGTATTTTTCATCGTATTTTGCGATATTTTCGTTGGAAAACACACTGAAAAGCCATATTAAGAGCTATATTTGTGAGTTTTTTACAGACAATTCCATTTTTTTAGCCAAGCCTTGACCCCTAATTGAGGAGGTCAATTAACTCCTAATTGACCCCTAATGATTTTAATGAATTAGAACATGGGAACGTATTTTCATCGTATTTTTGCGTATTTTCGTTGGAAAACACACTGAAAAGCCATATTAAGAGCTATATTTGTGAGTTTTTTCACTGAGAATTCCATTTTTTTAGCCAAGCCTTGACCTCCCTAATTGAAGGATATGAATTAGAATCATGGGAACGTATTTTCATCGTATTTTGCGTATTTTCGTTGGAAAAACACACTGAAAAGCCATATTAAGAGCTATATTTGTGAGTTTTTCACTGACAATTCCATTTTTTTTAGCCAAGCCTTGACCTCCCTAATTGAAGGATATGAATTAGAATCATGGGAACGTATTTTCATCGTATTTTGCGTATTTTCGTTGGAAAACACACTGAAAAGCCATATTAAGAGCTATATTTGTGAGTTTTTCACTGACAATTCCATTTTTTTAGCCAAGCCTTGACCTCCCTAATTGAAGGATATGAATTAGAATCATGGGAACGTATTTTCATCGTATTTTGCGTATTTTCGTTGGAAAACACACTGAAAAGCCATATTAAGAGCTATATTTGTGAGTTTTTCACTGACAATTCCATTTTTTTTAGCCAAGCCTTGACCTCCCTAATTGAAGGATATGAATTAGAATCATGGGAACGTATTTTCATCGTATTTTGCGTATTTTCGTTGGAAAAACACTGAAAAGCCATATTAAGAGCTATATTTGTGAGTTTTTTCACTGACAATTCCATTTTTTTTAGCCAAGCCTTGACCTCCCTAATTGAGGAGGTCATTAGACCTCCCTAATTGACCTCCCTAAGATTCTAATGCATTAGAATCATGGGAACGTATTTTCATCGTATTTTGCGTATTTTCGTTGGAAAACACACTGAAAAGCCATATTAAGAGCTATATTTGTGAGTTTTTCACTGAGAATTCCATTTTTTTAGCCAAGCCTTAACCTCCCTAATTGAGGATATGAATTAGAATCATGGGAACTGTATTTTCATCGTATTTTGCGTATTTTCGTTGGAAAACACACTGAAAAGCCATATTAAGAGCTGTATTTGTGAGTTTTTCACTGACAATTCCATTTTTTTAGCCAAGCCTTGACCTCCCTAATTGAAGGATATGAATTAGAATCATGGGAACGTATTTTCATCGTATTTTGCGTATTTTCGTTGGAAAACACAATGAAAAGCCATATTAAGAGCTATATTTGTGAGTTTTTCACTGAGAATTCCATTTTTTTAGCCAAGCCTTGACCTCCCTAATTGAAGGATATGAATTAGAATCATGGGAACGTATTTTCATCGTATTTTGCGTATTTTCGTTGGAAAACACACTGAAAAGCCATATTAAGAGCTATATTTGTGAGTTTTTCACTGACAATTCCATTTTTTTAGCCAAGCCTTGACCTCCTAATTGAAGGATATGAATTAGAATCATGGGAACGTATTTTCATCGTATTTTGCGTATTTTCGTTGGAAAACACACTGAAAAGCCATATTAAGAGCTGTATTTGTGAGTTTTTCACTGACAATTCCATTTTTTTAGCCAAGCCTTGACCTCCCTAATTGAAGGATATGAATTAGAATCATGGGAACGTATTTTCTTCGTATTTTGCGTATTTTCGTTGGAAAAAACACTGAAAAGCCATGTTAAGAGCTATATTTGTGAGTTTTTTCACTGACATTTCCATTTGTTAGCCAAGCCTTGACCTCCTATTGAAGGGTCAATTAGACCTCCCTAATTTACCTCCCTAATGATTCTAATGAATTAGAATCATGGGAACGTATTTTCATCGTATTTTGCGTATTTTCGTTGGAAAACACACTGAAAAGCCATATTAAGAGCTATATTTGTGAGTTTTTCACTGACAATTTCATTTTTTTAGCCAAGCCTTGACCTCCCTAATTGAAGGATATGAATTAGAACCATGGGAACGTATTTTCATCGTATTTTGCGTATTTTCGTTGGAAAAACACTGAAAAGCCATATTAAGAGCTATATTTGTGAGTTTTTCACTGACAATTCCATTTTTTTAGCCAAGCCTTCACCTCCCTAATTGAAGGATATGAATTAGAATCATGGGAACGTATTTTCATCGTATTTTGCGTATTTTCGTTGGAAAACACACTGTAAAGCCATATTAAGAGCTATATTTGTGAGTTTTTCACTGAAAATTCCTTTTTTCGCCAAGCCTTGACCTCCCTAATTAAAGGATATGAATTAGAATCATAGGAACGTATTTTCATCGTATTTTGCATATTTTCGTTGGAAAACACACTGAAAAGCCTTATTAAGAGCTATATTTGTGAGTTTTTCACTGACAATTCCATTTTTTTAGCCAAGCCTTGACCTCCCTAATTGAAGGATATGAATTAGAATCATGGGAACGTATTTTCATCGTATTTTGCGTATTTTCGTTGAAAAACACACTGAAAAGCCATATTAAGAGCTATATTTGTGAGTTTTTCACAGACAATTCCATTTTTTTAGCCAAGCCTTGACCTCCCTAATTGAAGAGAGGTCAATTAGACCACCCTAATTGACCTCCCTAATGATTCTAATGAATTAGAATCATGGGAACGTATTTTCATCGTATTTTGCGTATTTTCGTTGGAAAACACAGTGAAAAGCCATATTAAGAGCTATATTTGTGAGTTTTTCACTGTGAATTCCATTTTTTTAGCCAAGCCTTAACCTCCCTAATTGAAGGATATGAATTGGTATTTTCATCGTATTTTGCGTATTTTCGTTGGAAAACACACTGAAAAGCCATATTAAGAGCTGTATTTGTGAGTTTTTCACTGACAATTCCATTTTTTTAGCCAAGCCTTGACCTCCCTAATTGAAGGATATGAATTAGAATCATGGGAACGTATTTTCATCGTATTTTGCGTATTTTCGTTGGAAAACACAATGAAAAGCCATATTAAGAGCTATATTTGTGAGTTTTTCACTGAAAATTCCTTTTTTTCGCCAAGCCTTGACCTCCCTAATTGAAGGATATGAATTAGAATCATAGGAACGTATTTCATCGTATTTTGCGTATTTTCGTTGGAAAAAACACTGAAAAGCCATATTAAGAGCTATATTTGTGAGTTTTCACTGAAAATTTCTTTTTTTTAGCCAAGCCTTAACCTCCCTAATTGAAGGATATGAATTAGAATCATGGGAACGTATTTTCATCGTATTTTGCGTATTTTCGTTGGAAAACACAATGAAAAGCCATATTAAGAGCTATATTTGTGAGTTTTTCACTGAGAATTCCATTTTTTTAGCCAAGCCTTGACATTCCTAATTGAAGGATATGAATTAGAATCATAGGAACGTATTTTCATCGTATTTTGCGTATTTTCGTTGGAAAACACACTGAAAAGCCATATTAAGAGCTGTATTTGTGAGTTTTTCACTGACAGTTCCATTTTTTTAGCCAAGCCTTGACCTCCCTAATTGAAGGATATGAATTAGAATCATGGGAACGTATTTTCAAGACGACACAGAGACGACACAGACACAGAGACGACACAGAGACGATACAGAGACGACACAGAGACGACACAGAGACGAAACAGACACAGAGACGACACAGAGACGACACAGACTCAGAGACGACACAGACAAAGAGACGTCTCTGTGTCTTCTCTTTTTGTCGTCTCTGTGTCAACACAGAGACGACACAGAGTCGTCTCTGTGTCGTATCTGTGTCTGTGTCGTATCTGTGTCGTCTCTGTGTCTGTGTCGTCTCTGTGTCGTCTCTGGGTCGTCTCTGTGTCGGCTCTGTGTCTGTGTCGTCTCTGTGTCGTCTCTGGGTCGTCTCTGTGTCGTCTCTGTGTCGTCTCTGTGTCGTCATCTCTGTGTCGTCTCTGTGTCGTGTCTGTGCCGTCTCTGTGGGTCTCTGTGTCGTGTCTTTGTCGTCTCTCTGTGTCGTCTCTGTGTCAACACAGAGACGACACAGAGACGACACAGAGTCGTCTCTGTGTCGTCTCTGTGTCTGTGTCGTCTCTGTGTCGTCTCTGTGTCACAGAGACGACACAGAGACGACACAGAGAGTCGTCTCTGTGTCATTTCCGTGTCTGTGTCGTCTCTGTGTCGTCTCTGTGTCGTCTCTGTGTCGTCGTCTCTGTGTCGTCTCTGTGTCGTCTCTGTGCCGTCTCTGTGTCGTCTCTGTGTCGTCTCTGTGTCGTTTCTGTGTCGTCTCTCTGTGTCGTCTCTGTGTCGACACAGAGACGACACGGAGTCGTCTCTGTGTCGTCTCTGTGTCTGTGTCGTCTCTATGTCTGTGTCGTCTCTGTGTATGTTTCGTCTCTGTGTCGTCTCTGTGTCGTCTCTGTGTCGTCTCTGTGCCATCGTCTCTGTGTCGTCTCTGTGTCGTCTCTGTGCCGTCTCTGTGTCGTTTCTGTTTCGTCTCTGTGTCGTCTCTCTGTGTCGTCTCTGTGTCTGTGTCGTCTCTGTGTCGTCTCTGTGTCACAGAGACGACACAGAGACGACACAGACACAGAGACGACACAGAGAGACGACACAGAGACTACACAGAGACGACACAGAGACGACACAGAGACGGAACAGAGACGACACAGAGACGACACAGAGACGACGACACAGAGACGACACAGACACAGAGACGACATAGACAAAGAGACGACACAGAGACGACTCTGTGTCGTCTCTGTGTCGTCTCTAAGTCGTCTCTGTGTCGACACAAAGACGACACAGAGAGACGACACAGAGACGACACAGAGACGACACAGAGACAAAACAGAGACGACACAGAGACGACGACACAGAGACGACACAGAGACGACACAGAGACGACACAGACACAGAGACGACACAGAGACGACACAGACTCAGAGACGACACAGAGACGACTCTGTGTCGTCTCTGTGTCGTCTCTGTGTCGACACAAAGACGACACAGAGAGACGACACAGAGACGACACAGAGACGACACAGAGACGAAGACACAGAGACGACACAGAGACGACACAGGACACAGAGACGACACAGACACAGAGACGACACCTAGACGACTCTGTGTCGTCTCTGTGTCGACACAGAGACGACACAGAGAGACAACACAGAGACGACACAGAGACAACACAGAGACGACACAGAGACGGCACAGAGACGATCGACAGATGACACAGAGACGACGACACAGAGACGACACAGACACAGAGACGACACAGAGACGACTCTCTGTGTCGACACAGACGACACGAGTGTCGAAACAGAGACGACACAGAGAGACGACACAAAGACTACACAGAGACGACACAGAGACGACACAGAGACGGCACAGAGACGACACAGAGACGACGACACAGAGACGACACAGACACAGAGACGACACAGACAAAGAGACGACACAGAGACGACTCTGTGTCGTCTCTGTGTCATCTCTGTGTCGTCTCTGTGTCGACACAAGACGACACAGAGTGACGACACAGAGAGACGACACAGAGACGAAACAGAGACGACACAGAGACGACACAGAGACGGCACAGAGACGACACAGACTCGACGACACAGAGACGACATAGAGACGACACAGAGACGACACAGAGACGACACAGACACAGAGACGACACAGAGACGACACAGACACAGAGACGACACAGACACAGAGACGACACAGAGAGACGACACAGAGACGACACAGAGACGACACAGAGACGACACAGAGACGGCACACAGACGACACAGAGACGACACAGAGACGACGACACAGAGACGACACAGAGACGGCACAGAGACGACACAGACACAGAGACGACACAGAGACGACTCTCTGTGTCGTCTCTGTGTCGTCTCTGTGACACAGAGACGACACAGAGACGACACAGAGACGACACAGACACAGAGACGACACAGAGACGACACAGAGACGACACAGACACAGAGACGACTCTCTGTGTCATCTCTGTGTCGTCTCTGTGTCGTCTCTGTGACACAGAGACGACACAGAGACGACTGTGTGTCGTCTCTGTGTCGTCTCTGTGTCATCTCTGTGTCGACACAGAGTCGACACAGAGACGACACAGAGACGACACAGAGACGACACAGAGACGGCACAGAGACGACACAGAGACGACACAGAGACGAAGACACAGAGACGACACAGAGACGACACAGAGACGACACAGAGACGACACAGACACAGAGACGACACAGAGACGACTCTCTGTGTCATCTCTGTGACAGAGAGACGACACAGAGACGACACAGAGACGACACAGACACAGAGACGACACAGAGACGACACAGTGACGACACAGAGACGGCACAGAGACGACACAGAGACGACACAGAGACGACGACACAGAGACGACACAAACACAGAGACGACACAAACACAGAGACGACCCAGAGACGACACAGAGACGACACAGACACAGAGACGACACAGAGACGACGTCACAGAGACGACGTCACAGAGACGACACAGAGACGACACAGAGACGACACAGACACAGAGACGACACAGAGACGACTCTCTGTGTCGTCTCTGTGTCGTCTCTGTGTCGTCTCTGTGACACAGAGACGACACAGAGACGACACAGACACAGAGACGACACAGAGAGACGACACAGAGACGACACAGAGACGACACAGAGACGGCACAGAGACGACACAGAGACGACACAGAGACGATGGCACAGAGACGACACAGAGACGACACAGAGACGACACAGAGACGACACAGTACACAGAGACGACACAGAGACGACACAGAGACGACACAGATACAGAGACGACACAGAGACGACACAGAGACGGCACAGAGACGACACAGAGACGACACAGAGATGACGACACAGAGACGACACAGAGACGACACAGAGACGACACAGAGACGACACAGAGACGGCACAGAGACGACACAGAGACGACACAGAGATGACGACACAGAGACGACACAGAGACGACACAGACACAGAGACGACACAGAGACGACTCTCTGTGTCGTCTCTGTGTCGTCTCTGTGACACAGAGACGACACAGAGACGACACAGACACAGAGATGACACAGAGACGACTCTGTGTCGTCTCTGTGTCGTCTCTGTGTTGACACAGAGACGACACAGACACGACACAGAGACGACCACAGAGACGACACAGAGACGACACAGAGACGACACAGAGATGACGACACAGAGACGACACAGAGACGACACAGAGACGACACAGAGACGACACAGAGACGACACAGACACAGAGACGACACAGAGACGACCCAGAGACGACACAGAGATGACACAGACACAGAGACGACACAGAGACGACACAGACACAGAGACGACACAGAGACGACTCTGTGTCGTCTCTGTGTCGACACAGAGACGACACAAGAGAAGACACAGAGACGACACAGAGACGACACAGAGACGACACAGAGACGGCACAGAGACGACACAGAGACGACACAGAGAGACACACAGAGACGACACAGAGACGACACAGAGACGGCACAGAGACGACACAGAGACGACACAGAGACGACACAGAGACGGCACAGACACGACACAGAGACGACACAGAGACGACGACACAGAAACGCACAGAGACGACACAGACACAGAGACGACACAGACAAGAGACGACACAGAGATGACTCTGTGTCGTCTCTGTGTGTCTCTGTGTCGTCTCTGTGTCGTCTCTGTGTGACACAAAGACGACACAGAGAGACGACACAGAGATGACACAGAGACAACACAGAGATGAAACAGAGACGGCACAGAGACGACACAGAGACGACACAGACTCGACGACACAGAAACGACACAGAAACGACACAGAGACGACACAGAGACGACACAGACACAGAGACGACACAGAGACGACACAGACTTAGAGACGACACAGAGACGACTCTGTGTCGTCTCTGTGTCAGACACAGAGACGACACAGAGACGCTCTGACACAGAGACGACACAGAGACGACACAGAGACGACACAGAGACGACGACACAGAGACGACACAGAGACGACACAGAGACGACACAGACACAGAGACGACACAGAGATGACACAGACATAGAGACGTACACAGAGATGACACAGAGACGACACAGAGACGACACAGAGACGACACAGAGACGACACAGACACAGAACGACACAGAGACGACTCTCTGTGTCATCTCTGTGTCGTCTCTGTGTCGTCTCTGTGACACAGAGACGACACAGAGACGACACAGACACAGAGACGACACAGAGACGACCCTGTGTCGTCTCTGTGTCGTCTCTGTGTCGACACAGAGACGACACAGTGAGACGACACAGAGACGACACAGAGACGACACAGAGACGGCACAGAGATGACACAGAGACGACACAGAGACGACACAGAGACGACACAGACACAGAGACGACACAGAGACGACTCTTGTGTCGTCTCTGTGTCGTCTCTGTGTCGACACAGAGACGACACAGAGAGACGACACAGAGACGACACAGAGACGACACAGAGACGGCACAGAGACGACACAGAGACGACACAGAGACGACGACACAGAGACGACACAGAGACGACACAGAGACGACACAGACACAGAGACGACACAGAGCGACACAGACACAGAGACGACACAGAGACGACACAGAGACGACACAGAGACGGCACAGAGACGACACAGAGACGACACAGAGACGATGACACAGAGACGACACAGAGACGACACAGACACAGAGACGACACAGAGACGACACAGACACAGAGACGACACAGAGACGACACAGAGACGACACAGAGACGGCACAGAGACGACAAAGAGACGAGACAGAGACGACGACACAGAAACGACACAGAGACGACACAGAGACGACACAGACACAGAGACGACACAGAGACGACACAGAGACGACACAGAGATGACGACACTGAGACGACACAGAGACGACACAGAGACGACGACACAGAGATGACACAGAGAGACGACAAGAGACGACACAGAGACGACACAGAGACGGCACAGAGACGACACAGAGACGACGACACAGAGACGACACAGAGACGACACAGACACAGAGACGACACAGAGACGACACAGACACAGAGACGACTCTGTGTCGTCTCTGTGTCGACACAGAGATCGACACAGAGACAACACAGAGACGACACAGAGACGACACAGAGACGGCACAGAGACGACACAGAGACGACAAGAGACGACGACACAGAGACGACACAGAGACGACACAGAGACGACACAGACACAGAGACGACACGACACAGAGACGACACAGAGAGACGACACAGAGACTACACAGAGACGACACAGAGACGACACAGAGACGGCACAGAGACGACACAGAGACGACACAGAGACGACGACACAGAGACGACACAGACACAGAGACGACACAGACAAAGAGACGACACAGAGACGACTCTGTGTCGTCTCTGTGTCGTCTCTGTGTCGACACAGAGACGACACAGAGAGATGACACAGAGACGACACAGAGACGACACAGAGACGACACAGAGACGACACAGAGACGGCACAGAGACGACACAGAGACGACACAGAGACGACGACACAGAGACGACACAGAGACGACACAGAGACGACACAGACACAGAGACGACACAGAGACGACTCTCTGTGTCGTCTCTGTGTCGTCTCTGTGACACAGAGACGACACAGAGAGGACACAGAGACTACACAGACACAGAGACGACACAGAGACGACTCTGTGTCGTCTCTGTGTCGTCTCTGTGTCGACACAGAGACGACAGAGAGAGACGACACAGAGACGACACAGAGACGACACAGACACAGAGACGACACAGAGACGACTCTCTGTGTCATCTCTGTGTCGTCTCTGTGTCGTCTCTGTGACACAGAGACGACACAGACACAGAGACGACACAGAGACGACTCTTTGTCGTCTCTGTGTCTCTCTGTTCGTCTCTGTGTCGTCTCTGTGTCGACACAGAGACGACACAGAGAGACGACACAGAGACGACACAGAGACGACACAGAGACGAGACAGAGACGGCACAGAGACGACACAGAGACGACACAGAGACGAAGACACAGAGACGACACAGAGACGACACAGAGACGACACAAGACGACACAGACACAGAGACGACACAAAGACGACTCTCTGTGTCATCTCTGTGACACAGAGAGTCGTCTCTGTCTCTGTGTCGTCTCTGTGTCATCTCTGTGTCGACACAGAGACGACACAGAGAGACGACACAAAGACGACACAGAGACGACACAGAGACGACACAGAGACGGCACAGAGACGACACAGAGACGACACAGAGACGACACAGACACAGAGACGACACAGAGACGACTCTCTGTGTCGTCTCTTTGACACAGAGACGACACAGAGAGGACACAGACACAGAGACGACACAGAGACGTACTCTGTGTCGTCTCTGTGTCGACACAGAGACGACATAGAGAGACGACACAGAGACGACACAGAGACGACACAGAGACGACACAGAGACGGCACAGAGACGACACAGAGACGACACAGAGACGACGACACAGAGACGACACAGAGACGACACAGAGACGAAGACACAGAGACGACACAGAGACGATACAGACACAGAGACGACACAGAGACGACTCTGTGTCATCTCTGTAGTCGTCTCTGTGTCGACACAGAGACGACACAGAGAGACGACACAGAGACGGCACAGAGACGACACAGAGACGACACAGAGACGACGACACAGAGACGACACAGAGACGACAACAGAGACGACACAGACACAGAGACGACCCAGAGACGACACAGAGACGACACAGACACAGAGACGACACAGAGACGATACAGAGACGACGTCACAGAGACGACACAGAGACGACACAGAGACGACACAGACACAGAGACGACACAGAGACGACTCTCTGTGTCGTCTCTGTGTCGTCTCTGTGACACAGAGACGACACAGAGACGACACAGACACAGAGACGACACAGAGACGACACAGAGACGACACAGAGACGACACAGAGACGACACAGAGACGACACAGAGACGACACAGAGACGACACAGAGAGAACATACACAGAGACGACACAGAGACGACACAGAGACGAAACAGACACAGAGACGACACAGAGACGACTCCGTGTCGTCTCTGTGTCGACACAGAGACGACACAGAGAGACGACACAGAGACGACACAGAGACGACACAGAGACGACACAGAGACGGCACAGAGACGACACAGAGACGACACAGAGATGACGACACAGAGACGACACAGAGACGACACAGACACGGAATGACACAGAGACGACTCTGTGTCGTCTCTGTGTCGTCTCTGTGACACAGAGACGACACAGAGACGACACAGAGAGACGACACAGAGACGACACAGAGACGACACGAGACGAACGAGACGACACAGAGACGAGCACAGAGACGACACAGAGACGACACAGAGACGACGACACGAGACGACACAGAGACGACACAGAGACGACACAGACACAGAGACGACACAGAGACGACTCTCTGTGTCGTCTCTGTGTCGTCTCTGTGACACAGAGACGACACAGAGAGGACACAGAGACGACACGACACAGAGACGACACAGAGACTCTGTGTCGTCTCTGTGTCGTCTCTGTGTCGACACAGAGACGACACAGAGAGACGACACAGAGACGACACAGAGACGACACAGAGACGACACAGAGACGACACAGACACAGAGACGACACAGAGACGACTCTCTGTGTCGATCTCTGTGTCGTCTCTGTGTCGTCTCTGTGACACAGAGACGACACAGACGAGACGACACAGAGACGACACAGAGACGACACAGAGACGACACAGAGACGGCACAGAGACGACACAGAGACGACACAGAGACGAGACACAGAGACGACACAGAGACGACACAGAGACGACACAGAGACGACACAGACACAGAGACGACACAGAGACGACTCTCTGTGTCACTCTGTGACACAGAGAGTCCTCTGTCTCGGCTCTCTGTGTCATCTCTGTGTCGACACAGAGACGACACAGAGAGACGACACAGAGACGACACAGAGACGACACAGAGACGACACAGAGACGGCACAGAGACGACACAGAGACGACACAGAGACGACACAGAGACGACACAGAGACGACACAGAGACGACACAGAGACGACACAGACACAGAGACGACACAGAGACGACTCTCTGTGTCGTCTCTGTGACACAGAGACGACACAGAGACGACACAGACACAGAGACGACACAGAGACTACTCTGTGTCGTCTCTGTGTCGACACAGAGACGACACAGAGAGACGACACAGAAACGACACAGAGACGACACAGAGACGACACAGAGACGGCACAGAGACGACACAGAGACGACACAGAGACGACGACACAGAGACGACACAGAGACGACACAGAGACGACACAGACACAGAGACGACACAGAGACGACACAGACACAGAGACGACACAGAGACGACTCTGTGTCATCTCTGTGTCGTCTCTGTGTCGACACAGAGACGACACAGAGAGACGACACAGAGACGGCACAGAGACGACACAGAGACGACACAGAGACGACGACACAGAGACGACACAGAGACGACACAGAGACGACACGACACAGAGACGACACAGAGACGACACAGACGACACGACACAGAGACGACACAGGGACGATACAGAGACGACGCACAGAGACGACACAGAGACGACACAGAGACGACACAGACACAGAGACGACACAGAGACGACTCTCTGTGTCGTCTCTGTGTCGTCTCTGTGACACAGAGAGGACACAGAGACGACACAGACACAGAGACGACACAGAGAGACGACACAGAGACGACACAGAGACGACACAGAGACGACACAGAGACGACACAGAGACGACACAGACACGAGCACAGAGACGACACAGAGACGACACAGAGACGACACAGAGACGAAACATACACAGAGACGACACAGAGACGACACAGAGACGAACAGATACAGAGACGACACAGAGACGACTCCGTGTCGTCTCTGTGTCGACACAGAGACGACACAGAGAGACGACACAGAGACGACACAGAGACGACACAGAGACGACACAGAGACGGCACAGAGACGACACAGAGACGACACAGAGAGACGACACAGAGACGACACAGAGACGACACAGAGCGACACAGACACGGACGACACAGAGACGTCTCTGTGATCTCTGTGTCGTCTCTGTGTCGTCTCTGTGCACAGAGACGACACAGAGACGACACAGACGACGACACAGAGATGACACAGAGACGACTCTGTGTCGTCTCTGTGTCGTCTCTGTGTGACACAGAGACGACACAGAGAGACGACACAGAGACGACACAGAGACGACACAGAGACGCACAGACACGACACAGAGACGACACAGAGACGACACAGAGACGACACAGAGACGACACAGAGACGACATAGAGACGACACAGAGACGACACAGAGACGACCCAGAGACGACACAGAGACGACACAGACACAGAGACGACACAGAGACGACACAGACACAGAGACGACACAGAGACGACTCTGTGTCGTCTCTGTGTCGACACAGAGATCGACACAGAGACGACACAGAGACGACACAGAGACGACACAGAGACGACACAGAGACGGCACAGAGACGACACAGAGACGACACAGAGAGACGACACAGAGACGACACAGAGACGACACAGAGACGACACAGAGACGACACAGAGACGACACAGAGACGACACAGAGACGGCACAGAGACGACACAGAGACGACACAGAGACGACGACACAGAGACGACACAGAGACGACACAGAGACGACACAGACACAGAGACGACACAGAGACGACTCTGTGTCGTCTCTGTGTCTCTGTGTCGTCTCTGTGTCGTCTCTGTGTCGACACAGAGACGACACAGAGAGACGACACAGAGACGACACAGAGACACACAGAGACGAACAGAGACGCACAGAGACGACACAGAGACTACACAGACGACGACACAGAGACGACACAGAGACGACACAGAGACGACACAGAGACGACTGACACAGAGACGACACAGAGACGACACAGAGACGACTCTGTGTCGTCTCTGTGTCGACACAGAGACGACACAGAGACGACTCGACACAGAGACGACACAGAGACGACACAGAGACGACACAGAGACGACACAGACACAGAGACGACACAGAGACGACACAGGACACAGAGACGACACAGAGATCGACACAGAGACGACACAGAGACGACACAGAGACGACACAGAGACGACACAGACACAGAGACGACACAGAGATGACACAGACTCAGAGACGACACAGAGACGACTCTGTGTCGTCTCTGTGTCAGACACAGAGACGACACAGAGACGGATCGACACAGACACGGCACAGAGACGACACAGAGACGACACAGAGACGACACAGACACAGAGACGACACAGAGACGACACAAACATAGAGACCTACACAGAGATGACACAGAGACGACACAGAGACGACACAGAGACGACACAGAGACGACACAGACACAGAGACGACACAGAGACGACTCTGTGTCGTCTCTGTGTCGTCTCTGTGTCGACACAGAGACGACACAGAGAGACGACACAGAGAAACGACACAGAGACGACACAGAGACGGCACAGAGACGACACAGAGACGACACAGAGACGACACAGAGACGACACAGACACAGAGACGACACAGAGACGACTCTTGTGTCGTCTCTGTGTCGTCTCTGTGTCGACACAGAGACGACACAGAGAGACGACACAGAGACGACACAGAGACGACACAGAGACGACAAGAGACGGCACAGAGACGACACAGAGACGACACAGAGACGACGATACAGAGACGACACAGAGAGGACACAGAGACGACACGACACAGAGACGACACAGAGACGACACAGACACAGAGACGACACAGAGACGACACAGACACAGAGACGACACAGAGACGACACAGAGACGACACAGAGACGGCACAGAGACGACACAGAGACGACACAGAGACGACGACACAGAGACGACACAGAGACGACACAGAGACGACACAGACACAGAGACGACACAGAGACGACGACACAGAGACGACACAGAGACGACACAGAGACGGCACAGAGACGACACAGAGACGAAACAGAGACGACGACACAGAGACGACACAGAGACGACACAGAGACGACACAGACACAGAGACGACACAGAGACGACACAGAGACGACACAGAGACGCACAGAGACGACACAGAGACGACACAGGAGACGACACAGAGACGACACAGAGACGACACAGAGACGACACAGACACAGAGACGACACAGAGACGACTCTGTGTCGTCTCTGTGTCGTCTCTGTGTCGACACAGAGACGACACAGAGACGACACAGAGACGACACAGAGACGACACAGAGACGACGACACAGAGACGACACAGAGACGACACAGAGACGACACAGAGACGACACTGAGTCGTCTCTGTGTCGTCTCTGTGTCGTCTCTGTGTCGACACAGAGACGACACAGAGAGACGACACAGAGACGACACAGAGACGACACAGAGACGGCACAGAGACGACACAGAGACGACACAGAGACGACACAGAGACGACACAGACACAGAGACGACACAGAGACGACACAGAGACGACTCTGTGCCGTCTCTGTGTCGACACAGAGAGACGACACAGAGACGACACAGAGACGACACAGAGACGACACAGAAACGAGCACAGAGACGACACAGAGACGACACAGAGAGACGACGACACAGAGACGACACAGACACAGAGACGACACAGACACAGAGACGACACAGAGAGACGACACAGAGACGACACAGAGACGACACAGAGATCGACACAGAGACGCACGAGACGACACAGAGACGACACAGAGACGATGACACAGAGACGACACAGACACAGGACGACACAGAGACGACACAGAGACGACACAGAGACGACACAGAGACGACACAGAGACGGCACAGAGACGACACAGAGACGACACAGAGACGAGACACAGAGACGACACAGAGACGACACAGAGACGACACAGAGACGACACAGACACAGAGACGACACAGAGACGACACAGACACAGAGACGACACAGAGACGACTCTGTGTATCCTGTGTCGTCTCTGTCGTCCGTGACACAGAGACGACACAGAGACGACACAGACACAGAGACGACACAGAGACGACTCTGTGTCGTCTCTGTGTCGTCTCTGTGTCGACACAGAGACGACACAGAGACGACGACACAGAGACGACACAGAGACGACTCTGTGTCGTCTCGTGTCGTCTCTGTGTGTCTCTGTGTCGACACAGAGACGACACAGAGAGACGACACAGAGACGACACAGAGACGACACAGAGACGACACAGAGACGACACAGAGACGACACAGAGACGACACAGAGACGACACAGACACAGACACGACACAGAGACGACTCTGTGTCGTCTCTGTGTCGTCTCTGTGTCGACACAGAGACGACACAGAGAGACGACACAGAGACGACCACAGAGACGACACAGAGACGACACAGAGACGGCACAGAGACGACACAGAGACGACACAGAGACGACGACAGAGACGACACAGAGACGACACAGAGACGACACAGACACAGAGACGACACAGAGACGACACAGACACAGAGACGACACAGAGACGACACAGACACAGAGACGACACAGAGACGACACAGAGACGACACAGAGACGACACAGAGACGACACAGAGACGACACAGAGACGACGACACAGAGACGACACAGAGACGACACAGAGACGACACAGACACAGAGACGACACAGAGACGACCAGACACAGAGACGACACAGAGACGACACAGAGACGACACAGAGACGGCACAGAGACGACACAGAGACGACACAGAGACGACGACACAGAGACGACACAGAGACGACACAGAGACGACACAGAGACGACACAGAGACGACACAGAGACGACACAGAGACGCACAGAGACGACACAGAGACGACACAGAGACGACACAGACACAGAGACGACACAGAGACGACACAGAGACGACACAGAGACGACACAGAGACGACACAGAGACGGCACAGAGACGACACAGAGACGACACAGAGACGACGACACAGAGACGACACAGAGACGACACAGAGACGACACAGAGACGACACAGAGACGACACAGAGACGACACAGAGACGACACAGAGACGGCACAGAGACGACACAGAGACGACACAGAGAGACGACACAGAGACGACACAGAGACGACACAGAGACGACACAGACACAGAGACGACACAGAGACGACTCTGTGTCGTCTCTGTGTCGTCTCTGTGTCGACACAGAGACGACACAGAGAGACGACACAGAGACGACACAGAGACGACACAGAGACGACACAGAGACGACACAGAGACGACACAGAGACGACACAGAGACGACACAGAGACGACACAGAGACGACGACACAGAGACGACACAGAGACGACACAGACACAGAGACGACACAGAGACGACTCTGTGTCGTCTCTGTGTCGACACAGAGACGACACAGAGAGACGACACAGAGACGACACAGAGACGACACAGAGACGACACAGAGACGACACAGAGACGACACAGAGACGACGACACAGAGACGACACAGAGACGACACAGACACAGAGACGACACAGAGACGACACAGACACAGAGACGACACAGACACAGAGACGACACAGAGAGACGACACAGAGACGACACAGAGACGACACAGAGACGACACAGAGACGGCACAGAGACGACACAGAGACGACACAGAGACGGACACAGAGACGACACAGAGACGACACAGACACAGAGACGACACAGAGACGACTCTGTGTCGTCTCTGTGTCGTCTCTGTGTCGACACAGAGACGACACAGAGAGACGACACAGAGACGACACAGAGACGACACAGAGACGACACAGAGACGACACAGAGACGACACAGAGACGACACAGAGACGACACAGAGACGACACAGAGACGACACAGAGACGACACAGAGACGACACAGACACAGAGACGACACAGAGACGACACAGACACAGAGACGACACAGAGACGACTCTGTGTCGTCTAGGAGACGAAACAGAGACGACACAGAGACGACACAGAGACGACACAGAGACGACACAGAGACGGCACAGAGACGACAGACAGAGACGACACAGAGACGACACAGAGACGACACAGCAGAGACGACACAGAGACGACTCTGTGTCGCACGAGTGTCGACACAGAGACGACACAGAGAGACGACACAGAGACGACACAGAGACGACACAGAGACGACACAGAGACGGCACAGAGACGACACAGAGACGACACAGAGACGACGACACAGAGACGACACAGAGACGACACAGACACAGAGACGACACAGACACAGAGACGACACAGAGACGACTCTGTGTCGTCTCTGTGTCGTCTCTGTGTCGACATAGAGACGACACAGAGAGACGACACAGAGACGACACAGAGACGACACAGAGACGCACAGAGACGACACAGAGACGACACAGAGACGAACGAGACGACACAGAGACGACACAGAGACGACACAGACACAGAGACGACACAGAGACGACACAGACAGAGACGACACAGAGACGACTCTGTGTCGTCTCTGTGTCGACACAGAGACGACACAGAGACGCGACACAGAGACGACACAGAGACGACACAGAGACGACACAGAGACGACACAGAGACGACACAGACACAGAGACGACACAGAGACGACGACACAGAGACGACACAGAGACGACACAGACACAGAGACGACACAGAGACGACACAGAGACGACACAGAGACGACACAGAGACGCACAGAGACGACACAGAGACGACACAGAGAGACGACACGAGACGACACAGAGACGACACAGACACAGAGGCGACACAGAGATGACTCTCTGTGTCGTCTCTGTGTTGTCTCTGTGACACAGAGACGACACAGAGACGACACAGTGACGACACAGAGACGGCACAGAGACGACACAGAGACGACGACACAGAGACGACACAGAGACGACACAGAGACGACACAGAGACGACGCTCTGTGTCGTCTCTGTGTCGTCTCTGTGTCGACACAGAGACGACACAGAGAGACGACACAGAGACGACACAGAGACGACACAGAGACGGCACAGAGACGACACAGAGACGACGACACAGAGACGACACAGAGACGACACAGACACAGAGACGACACAGAGACGACTCTGTGTCGTCTCTGTGTCGTCTCTGTGTCGACACAGAGACGACACAGAGACGACACAGAGACGACACAGAGACGGCACAGAGACGACACAGAGACGCACAGAGACGACACAGAGACGACACAGAGACGACGACACAGAGACGACACAGAGACGACACAGAGACGACACAGACACAGAGACGACACAGAGACGACACGACACAGAGACGCACGACACAGAGACGACACAGAGACGACACAGAGACTACACAGAGACGACACAGAGACGACACAGAGACGACACAGAGACGACACAGAGACGACACAGAGACGACACAGAGACGACAGAGACGACACAGACACAGAGACGACACAGAGACGACTCTGTGTCGTCTCTGTGTCGTCTCTGTGTCGACACAGAGACGACACAGAGACGACACAGAGACACAGAGACGACACAGAGACGACACAGAGACGACACAGAGACGGCACAGAGACGACACAGAGACGACACAGAGACGAGACACAGAGACGACACAGAGACGACACAGACACAGAGACGACACAGAGACGACTCTGTGTCGTCTCTGTGTCGTCTCTGTGTCGACACAGAGACGACACAGAGAGACGACACAGAGACGACACAGAGACGACACAGAGACGACACAGAGACGGCACGAGACGACAGAGACGACACAGAGACGACACAGACACAGAGACGACACAGAGACGACTCTCTGTGTCGACACGACGCACGAGGACGACACAGAGACGACACAGAGAGACGACACAGAGACGACACAGAGACGACACAGAGACGCACAGAGACGACACAGAGACGACACAGAGACGACACAGAGACGACACAGACGACACAGACACAGAGACGACACAGAGAGACGACACAGAGACGACACAGAGACGACACAGAGACGACACAGAGACGACACAGACTCGACGACACAGAGACGACACGGAAACGCAAGAGACGACACAGAGACGACACAGACACAGAGACGACACAGAGACGACACAGACACAGAGACGACACAGAGACGACTCTGTGTCGTCTCTGTGTCTCTGTGACACAGAGACGACACAGAGAGCGACACAGAGACGACACAGAGACGACACAGAGACGACACAGAGACGACACAGAGACGACACAGAGACGACACAGACACAGAGACGACACAGAGACGACACAGACACAGAGACGACACAGACACAGAGACGACACAGAGAGAACGACACAGAGACGACACAGAGACGACACAGAGACGGCACAGAGACGACACAGAGACGACACAGAGACGACGACACAGAGACGACACAGAGACGACACAGAGACGACACAGAGACGACGACACAGAGACGACACAGAGACGACTCTCTGTGTCTCTCTGTGTCGTCTCTGTGTCGTCTCTGTGACACAGAGACGACACAGAGACGACACAGACACAGAGACGACACGACACGAGACGACACAGACACAGAGACGACACAGAGACGACTCTGTGTCGTCTCTGTGTCGTCTCTGTGTCGACACAGAGACGACACAGAGAGACGACACAGAGACGACACAGAGACGACACAGAGACGACACAGAGACGACACAGAGACGACACAGAGACGACACAGAGACGACACAGACACAGAGACGACACAGAGACGACTCTGTGTCGTCTCTGTGTCGTCTCTGTGTCGTCTCTGTGTCGACACAGAGACGACACAGAGACGACACAGAGACGACACAGAGACGACACAGAGCGACGACACAGAGACGACACAGAGACGACTCTGTGTCGTCTCTGTGACACAGAGACGACACAGAGACCACAGAGACGACACAGACACAGAGACGACACAGAGACGACACAGAGACGACACAGAGACGACACAGAGACGACACAGAGACGACACAGAGACGACGACACAGAGACGACACAGAGACGACACAGAGACGATCTCTGTGTCGTCACGGACGACACAGAGACGACACAGAGACGACACAGAGAGACGACACAGAGACGACACAGAGACGACACAGAGACGGCACAGAGACGACACAGAGACGACACAGAGACGACGACACAGAGACGACACAGAGACGACACAGAGACGACACAGACACAGAGACGACACAGAGACGACACAGAGACGACTCTGTGTCGTCTCTTGTCGACACAGAGACGACACAGAGAGACGACACAGAGACGACACAGAGACGACACAGAGACGACCGGCACAGAGACGACACAGAGACGACACAGAGACGACACAGAGACGACACAGAGACGACACAGAGACGACACAGAGACGACACAGAGACGACACAGAGACGACACAGAGACGACGACACAGAGACGACACAGAGACGACACAGAGACGACACAGACACAGAGACGACACAGAGACGACATGACGAGAGACGACACAGAGACGACGACACAGAGACGACACAGAGACGACACAGAGACGACACAGAGACGACACAGAGGACGACACAGAGACGACACAGAGACGACACAGAGACGACACAGAGACGACACAGAGACGACACAGAGACGACACAGAGACGACACAGAGACGACGACACAGAGACGACACAGAGACGACACAGACACAGAGACGACACAGAGACGACACTAGAGACGACTCTGTGTCGTCTCTGTGTCGACACAGAGACGACACAGAGACGACACAGAGCGACACAGAGACGACACAGAGACGACACAGAGACGACACAGAGACGACACAGAGACGACGACACAGAGACGACACAGAGACGACACAGAGACGACACAGAGACGACACAGACACAGAGACGACTCTGTGTCGTCTCTGTGTCGTCTCTGTGCCATCTCTGTGTCGTCTCTGTGTCGTCTCTGTGTCGTCTCTGTGTCGTCTCTGTGTCGTCTCTCTGTGTCGTCTCTGTGTCGACACAGAGACGACACAGAGACGACACAGAGACGACACAGAGTCGTCTCTGTGTCTGTGTCGTCTCTGTGTCGTCTCTGTGTCGTCTCTGTGTCTGTCGTCTCTGTGTCGTCGTCTCTGTGTCGTCTCTGTGTCGTCTCTGTGCCGTCTCTGTGTCGCTCTGTGTCGTCTCTCTGTGTCGTCTCTGTGTCGACACAGAGACGACACAGAGTCGTCTCTATGTCGTCTCTGTGTCGTCTCTGTGTCTGTGTCGTCTCTGTGTCGTCTCTGTGTCGTCTCTGTGTCGTCGTCTCTGTGTCGTCTCTGTGTCGTCTCTGTGCGTCTCTGTGTCCGTCTCTGTGTCAGTCTCTGTGTCGTCTCTGTGTCGTCTCTCTGTGTCGTCTCTGTGTCGACACAGAGACGACACAGAGACGAGACGACACAGAGACGACACAGAGACGACACGATCGTCTCTGTGTCGTCTCTGTCTCTGTGTCGTCTCTGTGTTGTCTCTGTGTCGACACAGAGACGACACAGAGACGGCACAGAGACGACACAGAGCGACGACACAGAGACGACACAGAGACGACACAGAGACGACACAGACACAGAGACGACACAGAGACGACTCTCGTGTCGTCTCTGTGACACAGAGACGACACAGAGACGACACAGAGACGACACAGACACAGAGACGACACAGAGACGACACAGAGACGACAGACACAGAGACGACACAGAGACGACGACACAGAGACGACACAGAGACGACACAGAGACGACACAGAGACGAAACAGACACAGAGACGACACAGAGACGACTCTCTGTGTCGCTCTGTGACACAGAGACGACACAGAGACGACACAGACACAGAGACGACACAGAGACGACTCTGTGTCGTCTCTGTGTCGTCTCTGTGTCGACACAGAGACACACAGAGAACGACACAGAGACGACACAGAGACGACACAGAGACGACACAGAGACGGCACAGAGACGACACAGAGACGACACAGAGACGACGACACAGAGACGACACAGAGACGACACAGACACAGAGACGACACAGACACAGAGACGACACAGAGAGACGACACAGAGACGACACAGAGACGACACAGAGACGACACAGAGACGGCACAGAGACGACACAGAGACGACACAGAGACGACGACACGAGACGACACAGAGACGACACAGAGACGACACAGAGACGACACAGACACAGAGACGACACAGAGACGACTCTGTGTCGTCTCTTGTCGTCTCTGTGTCGACTCTGTGTCGTCTCTGTGACACAGAGACGACACAGAGACACAGAGACGACACAGAGACGACACAGAGACGACACAGAGACGACACAGAGACGACACAGAGACGACACAGAGACGACACAGAGAGACGACACAGAGACGACGACACAGAGACGACACAGAGACGACAGAGACGACAGAGACGACACAGACACAGAGACGACACAGAGATGACTCTCTGTGTCGTCTCTGTGACACAGAGACGACACAGAGACGACACAGACGAGACGACACAGATGCTCTGTCGTCTCTGTGTCGTCTCTGTGTCGACACAGAGACGACACAGAGACGACACAGAGACGACACAGAGACGACACAGAGACGACACAGAGACGGCACAGAGACGACACAGAGACGACACAGAGACGACGACACAGAGACGACACAGAGACGACACAGACACAGAGACGACACGACACAGAGACGACACAGAGAGACGACACAGAGACGACACAGAGACGACACAGAGACGACACAGAGACGGCACAGAGACGACACAGAGACGACACAGAGACGACGACACGGAGACGACACAGAGACGACACAGACACGACACAGAGACGACACAGACACAGAGACGACACAGAGACGACTCTGTGTCGTCTCTGTGTCGTCTCTGTGTCGAAACTGTGTCGTCCTGTGTCGTCTCTGTAGACACAGAGACGACACAGAGACGACACAGAGACGACACAGACACAGAGACGACACAGAGACGACACAGAGACGACACAGAGACGCACAGAGACGACACAGAGACGGCACAGAGACGACACAGAGACGACACAGAGACGACGACACAGAGACGACACAGAGACGACACAGATACAGAGACGACACAGAGACGACTCTCTGTGTCATCTCTGTGTCGTCTCTGTGACACAGAGACGACACAGACATGAGACGACACAGAGACGACATCAGTGCGTCACTGTCGTCTCTGTGTCGTCTCTGTGTCGACACAGAGACGACACAGAGAGACGACACAGAGACGGCACAGAGACGACACAGAGACGACACAGAGATGACGACACAGAGACGACACAGAGACGACACAGAGAGACGACACAGAGACGACACAGAGACGACACAGAGACGACACAGAGACGACACAGAGACGACACAGAGACGACACAGAGACGACGACACAGAGACGACACAGAGACGACACAGAGACGACACAGACACAGAGACGACACAGAGACGACTCTCTGTGTCGTCTCTGTGTCGTCTCTGTGACACAGAGACGACACAGAGACGACACAGACACAGAGACGACACAGAGACGACACAGAGACGACACAGAGACGACACAGAGACGACACAGAGACGACGACACAGAGACGACACAGAGACGACACAGAGACGACACAGACACAGAGACGACACAGAGACGACACAGACACAGAGACGACACAGAGACGACTCTGTGTCGTCTCTGTGTCGACACGAGAGACGACACAGACGACACAGAGACGACACAGAGACGACACAGAGACGGCACAGAGACGACACAGAGACGACACAGAGACGACGACACAGAGACGACACAGAGACGACACAGACACAGAGACGACACAGACACAGAGACGACACAGAGACGACACAGAGACGACACAGAGCGACACAGAGACGACACAGAGACGACACAGAGACGACACAGAGACGACACAGAGACGACACAGAGACGACACAGAGAGACGACACAGAGACGACACAGAGACGACACAGAACGACACAGGACGGCACAGAGACGACACAGAGACGACACAGAGACGACGACACAGAGACGACACAGAGACGACACAGAGACGACACAGAGACGACACAGACACAGAACGACACAGAGACGACTCTCTGTGTCGTCTCTGTGACACAGAGACACAGAGACGACAGAGACACAGAGACGACACAGACACAGACTCTCTGTGACACAGAGAGACGACACAGAGACGACACAGAGACGACACAGAGACGGCACAGAGACGACACAGAGACGACACAGAGACGACACAGAGACGACACAGAGACGACACAGACACAGAGACGACACAGAGACGACTCTGTGTCGTCTCTGTGTCGTCTCTGTGTCGACACAGAGACGACACAGAGAGACGACACAGAGACGACACAGAGACGACACACAGAGACGACTCTGTGTCACAGAGTCTGTGTCACAGAGATCTGTGTCGTCTCTGTGTCACAGAGACGACACAGAGATCGTCTCTGTGTCTGTGTCGTCTCTGTGTCGTCTCTGTGTCTGTGTCGTCTCTGTGTCGTCTCTGTGTCGTCGTCACTGTGTCGTCTCTGTGTCGTCTCTGTGCCGTCTCTGTGTCGTCTCTGTGTCGTCTCTGTGTCGACACGAGACGACACAGAGAGACTACACAGAGACGACACAGAGACGACACAGAGACGACACAGAGACGCCAAAGAGACGCACAGAGACGACACAGAGGTGACACAGAGACGACGACACAGAGACGACACAGACACAGGACGACACAGAGACGACTCTGTGTCGTCTCTGTGTCGTCTCTGGTGACACAGAGACGACACAGAGACGACACAGAGACGACACAGAGACGGCACAGAGACGACACAGAGACGACACAGAGACGACGACACAGAGACGACACAGAGACGACACAGAGACTACACAGAGATCACGACACAGAGACGACACACAGAGACGACACAGACACAGAGACGACACAGAGACGACTCTGTGTCGTCTCTGTGTCGCACAGAGACGACACAGAGACGACACAGAGACGACACAGAGACGACACAGAGACGACACAGAGACGCACAGAGACGACACAGAGACGACACAGACACAGAGACGACACAGAGACGACACAGAGACGACACAGACACAGAGACGACACAGAGACGACTCTCTGTGTCGTCTCTGTGACACAGAGACGACACAGAGACGACAAGACACAGAGACGACACAGAGACGACTCTGTGTCGTCTCTGTGTCGTCTCTGTGTCGACACAGAGACGACACAGAGAGACGACACAGAGACGACACAGAGACGACACAGAGACGCCACAGAGACGGCACGAGACGACACAGACACGACACAGAGACGACGACACAGAGACGACACAGAGACGACACAGACACAGAGACGACACAGAGACGACACAGAGACGCACAGAGACGACACAGAGACGACACAGAGACGACGACACAGAGACGACACAGAGACGACAGAGACACAGAGACGACACAGAGACGACACAGAGACGACGACACAAGACGACACAGAGACGACACAGACACAGAGACGACACAGAGACGACACAGACACAGAGACGACACAGAGATGACTCTGTGTCGTCTCTGTGTCGTCTCTGTGTCGACACAGAGACGACACAGAGAGACGACACAGAGACGACACAGAGACGACACAGAGACGACACAGAGCACAGACACAGAGACGACACAGAGACGACACAGACAAGAGACGACACAGAGACGACTCTGTGTCGTCTCTGTGTCGTCTCTGTGTCGACACAGAGACGACACAGAGACACGACACAGAGACGACACAGAGACGACACAGAGACGACACAGAGACGACACAGAGACGACGACACAGAGACGACACAGAGACGACGACACAGAGACGACACAGAGACGACACAGACACAGAGACGACTCTCTGTGTCGTCTCTGTGTCGTCTCTGTGACACAGAGACGACACAGAGACGACACAAGACGACACAGAGACGACACAGAGACGACACAGAGACGGCACAGAGACGACACAGAGACGACACAGAGACGACACAGACACAGAGACGACACAGAGACGACTCTCTGTGTCGTCCTGTGTCATCTCTGTGACACAGAGACGACACAGAGACGACACAGATACGACACAGACACAGAGACGACACAGAGACGACACTGTGTCGTCTTTGTGTCGACTCTGTGTCGACACAGAGACGACACAGAATACGACACAGGGACTACACAGAGACGACACAGAGACGACAGAGACGACACAGAGACGACACAGAGTCGTGTCTGTGTCGTCTCTGTGTCGTGTCGTCTCTGTGTCGTCTCTGTGTCGTCTCTGTGTCGTCTCTGTGTCGTCGTCTCTGTGTCGTCTCTGTGTCGTCTCTGTGCCGTCTCGTGTCGTCTCTGTGTCGTCTCTGTGTCGTCTCTGTGTCGTCTCTCTGTGTCGTCTCTGTGTCGTCTCTGTGCCGTCTCTGTGTCGTCTCTGTGCGCGTCTCTGTGTCATCTCTGTGTCGTTTCTCTGTGTCGTCCTCTGTGTCGAAACTGTGTCGTCTCTGTGTCGCTCTGTGACACAGAGACGACACAGAGACGGACACAGAGACGACACAGAGACGACGACACAGAGACGACAAAGGCACAGAGACGACAAAGGCACAGAGACGACACAGAGACGACACAGAGACGACACAGAACGGCACAGAGACGACACAGAGACGACGACACAGAGACGACACAGAGACGACACAGAGACGACACAGACACAGAGACGACACAGAGACGACACAGACACAGAGACGAAACAGAGACGACACAGACACAGAGACGACACAGAGACGACACAGACACAGAGACGACACAGAGACAACTCTGTGTCGTCTCTGTGTCGTCTCTGTGTCGACACAGAGACGACACAGAGAGACGACACAGAGACGACAAAGAGACAACACAGAGACGACACAGAGACGGCACAGAGACGACAGACAGATGACACAGAGACGACGACACAGACACGACACAGAGACGACACAGAGACGACACAGACACAGAGACGACACACAGACGACTCCTGTGTCGACACAGACGACACAGAGTGTCGAAACAGAGACGACACAGAGAGACGACACAGAGACGACACAGAGACGACAAAGAGACGGCACAGAGACGACACAGAGACGACGACACAGAGACGACACAGAGACGACACAGAGACGACACAGAGACGACACAGACACAGAGACGACACAGAGACGACTCTGTGTCGTCTCTGTGTCGTCTCTGTGTCGACACAGAGACGACACAGAGAGACAACACAGAGACGACACACAGACGACACAGACACGACACAGAGACGGCACAGAGACGACACAGAGACGACACAGAGACGACGACACAGAGACGACACAGAGACGACACAGAGACGACACAGACACAGAGACGTGTGTACACACATGTGTGTACATATGTATACATGTGTGTACATGTGTGTACACACATGTACACTCACTTACAAACATGTACACACATGTGTGTACATGTGTGTACACACATGTACACTCATGTACACACATGTACACACATGTGTGTACATGTTTGTACATGTGTGTACACACATGTACACACATGTACACACATGTATACACTGTGTGTACATGTGTTGTACACACATGTACACACATGTGTGTACATGTTTGTACATGAGTGTACATGTGTGTACACACATGTACACACATGTACACACATGTATACCATGTGTGTACATGTGTATACATGTGTGTACATGTGTGTACATGTGTGTACACACATGTCCACTCATGTACAAACATGTACACACATGTGTGTACATGTTTGTACATGAGTGTACAACATGTACATGTGTGTACACACATGTGCACACATGTACACATATGTGTGTACATGTGTATACATGTGTGTACATGTGTGTACATGTGTGTACACAAATGTACACTCATGTACACACATGTACACACATGTGTGTACAATGTTTGCACATGAGTGTACATGTGTGTATAACACATGTACACACATGTATACACAAGTACACATGTGTGTACACACATGTGTACATGTGCGTACACACATGTACACTCATGTACCCACATGGTACACACATGTGTGTACATGTGTTTGTACATGAGTGTACATGTGTGTACACAAATGTACACACATGTTATACACATGTACACATGTGTGTACATGTGTATACATGTGTGTACATGTGTGTACATGTGGTGTACACACATGTACACACATGTGTGTACATATTTGTACATGAGTGTACATGAGTGTACACACTTGTACACACATGTACACACATGTATACACACTGTACACACATGTGTGTACATGTGTATACATGTGTGTACATGTGTGTAAATGTGTGTACACACATGTACACTCATGTACACACATGTACACACTGTGTGTACATGTTTGTACATGAGCGTACATGTGTGTACACACATGTACAAACATGTATACACATGTGTGTACATGGTGTACACACATGTACACACATGTATACCATGTGTGTACATGTGTATACATGTGTGTACACACATTTACACACATGTACACCAATGTGTGTACATGTGTACACACATGTACACACATGTACACACATGTATACACATGTGTGTACATGTTTGTACATGAGTGTACATGAGTGTACACACATGTACACACATGTATACACATGTACACACATGTACACACATGTGTGTACATGTGTATACATGTGTGTACATATTTTGTACATGAGTGAACAGTGTGTACACACATGTAAACACATTTACACACATATGTGTACATGTGTGTACATGTGTATACATGTGTGTACATGTCTGTACACTCATGTACACTCATGTACAAACATGTACACACATGTGTGTACATGTGTGTACATGTGTGTACAACACATGTACACACATGTACACACATGTATACACATTTACAACACATGTTATACACATGTACACACATGTGTATACATGTTGTGTACATGTGTTTACATGTGTGTACACACATTACACACATGTACACACGTGTACACACAACTGTGTACATGTGTGTACATGTGTTCACATGTGTGTACACACATGTACACTCATGTACAACATGTACACACATGTGTGTACATGTGTGTACATGTGTGTACATGTGTGTACACACATAATTATACATGTGTGTACACGTTTGTACATGTGTGTACACACATGTACAAACATGTACACACAAGTACGTACATGTGTGTACATGTGTGTACACACATGTGCGTACATGTGTGTACATGAGTGTACATGTGTGTACATGTGTGTACATGTGTATACATGTGTGTAAATGTGTGTACATGTTTGTACATGAGTGTACATGTGTGTACTGTGGTACATGTGTGTATATGTGTGTACATGTGTGTACATGTGTGTACAGCTGTGTACATGTGTGTAAATGTGTGTATATTTGTGTACACAAATGTGTGTACATGTGTGTACATGTGTGTACATGTGTATACATATGTGTACATGTGTGTACATATGTGTACATGTGTGTACATGTGTGTACATTTGTGTACATTTGTGTACATTTGTGTACATGTGTGTACACACATGTGTGTACAAATGTGTACATGTGTGTACATGTGTATACATGTGTGTACATGTGTCTACATGTGTGTACAAGTGTATACATGTGTGTACATGTGTGTACATGTGGTGTACATGTGTGTAATGTGTGTACACACATGTACACACATCTACACACATGTACACACATTTGTGTACATGTTTTTACATGAGTGTACATGTGTGTACATGTGGCGTACATGTGTGTACATGTGTCTACATGTGTGTACATGTGTGTAAATGTAATACTTTGTATCACTTATAAGACTCTTACTGTTACTTTATAACAATTATAAACGCTTTTAGTGCTTTTATAAATGCTTTGTATCGCTTAGAAGACTCTTACTGATGCTTTATAACAATTAAAACGTATTTAGTGCTTTTATAAAAGCTCTGTATCCCTTATAAGACTCTTACTGTTGCTTTATATCACTTATAAACGCTTTTAGTGCTTTTATAAATGCTTTGTATGGCTTAGAAGACTCTTAGAGATGCCTTATAACTATTATAAATGTATTTAGTGCTTTTATATATGCTTTGTATCGCTTAGAAGTACTCTTACTGATGCTTTATAACCTTAAAAACGTATTAAATGCTTTTATAAAAGCTTTGTATCACTTATAAGACTCTTACTGATGCTTCATAACACTTATAAACACTTTTAGTGCTTTTTATAAAATGCTTTGAATCACTTATAAGACTTTTGCTGATGCTTTATGACACTTATGAACGCTTTTAGTGTTTTTATAAATGCTTTGTATCACTGATAAGACTCTTACTGATGCTGTATAACACTTATAACGCGTTCAGTTCTTTATTTATGCTTTGTATCACTGATAAGACTCTTACTGCTTCTTTATAACACTTATTCACGCTTTTAGCGCTTTTATAAATGCTGTTGTATCCTATATAAGACCTTACTGTTGCATTATAATACTTACAAACGATTTTAGTGCTTTTAAAAATAATTTGTGTAACTTATAAGACTCTTACTGTTGATTATAAACTCATAAACACTTTTAGTGCTTTTACAAATGCTTTGTATAACTTATAAGGCTGTTTCTGATGCTTTGTAACACTTATAAACATGTTTAATGGTCTTATAAATGCTTTGTATCATTTATAAGACACTTACTGATACTTTATAACAACCAAAAACCAGACTATACCTACCAAACCAGACTATACCCACCAAACCAGACTATACCCACCAATCCAGTACGACACAGACTATACGACACAGACACGACGACACAGAGACGACACAGACACAGAGACGACACATAGAAGACTCTCTGTGTCGACTCTGTGACAACAGACGACACAGAGACGACAAAGACACAGAGACGACACAGAGATGACTCTGTGTCGTCTCTGTGTCGTCTCTGTGTCGACACAGAGACGGACACAGAGAGCACGAACACAGAGACGACACAGAGACCGACACAGAGGACGCCACAGATTACTGCACAGAGACGAACACAGAGACGACACAGAGACGAACGACACAGAGACGACACAGAAGACGGGGGGGGGGGGACAGAGACACAGAGACGACACCAGAGGAGAGCTGACACAGTAGAACGACGACATTAAGACGAACACAGAGACGACACGCAGACACAGAGACGCCACAGAGACGACACAGACACAGAGACGACACAGAGATGACTCTGTGTCGTCTCTGCCGTCGTCTCTGTGTCCGTTACTCTGTGTCGGACACAGAGACGACCCACAGAGAGACGAGCACACAGAGGACGACACAGAGACCGACACAGAGACGACACAGAGACGGCACGAGAGTGACACAGAGATGACTCAAGAAGACGACGACACAGAGACGACACAGAGACGACACAGCACAGAGACGACACAGAGACGACACAGACAAGAGACGACACAGAGACGACTCTGTGTCGTCTCTGTGTCGTCTCTGTGTCGACACAGAGACGACACAGAGCGCAGAGACGACACAGAGACGACACAGAGACGACACAGAGACGGCACAGAGACGACAAGAGACGAACAGAGACTACGGACACAGAGACGACACAGAGTCGTCTCTGTCTCTGTGTCGTCTCTGTGTCTGTGTCGTCTCTGTGTCGTCGTCTCTGTGTCGTCTCTGTGTCGTCTCTGTGTCGTCTCTGTGTCGTCTCTGTGTCGTCTCTGTGTCGTCTCTCTGTGTCGTCTCTGTGTCGACACAGAGACGACACAGACGACACGAGTCGTCTCTGTGTCGTCTCTGTGTCGTCTCTGTGTCGTCTCTGTGTCGTCTCTGTGTCGTCTCTGTGTCGTCTCTGTGTCGTCTCTGTGTCGTCTCTGTGTCGTCTCTCTGTGTCGTCTCTGTGTCGACACAGAGACGACGCAGAGACGACACAGAGTCGTCTCTGTTTCGTCTCTGTGTCGTCTCTGTGTCGTCTCTGTGTCGTCGTCTCTGTGTCGTCTCTGTGTCGTCTCTGTGTCGTCTCTGTGTCGTCGTCTCTGTGTCGTCTCTGTGTCGTCTCTCTGTGTCGTCTCTGTGTCGACACAGAGACGCGAGTCGACACAGAGACGACACAGAGTCGTCTCTGTTTCGTCTCTGTGTCTGTATCGTCTCTGTGTCGTCTCTGTGTCGTCGTCTCTGTGTCGTCTCTGTGCCGTCTCTGTGTCGTCTCTGTGTCGTCTCTGTGTCGTCTCTGTGTCGTCTCTCTGTGTCGTCTCTGTGTCGACACAGAGACAACACAGAGACGACACAGAGACGACACAGAGTCGTCTCTGTGTCTTCTCTGTGTCTGTGTCGTCTCTGTGTCGTCTCTGTGTCGTCTCTGTGTCGTCTCTTGTGTCGTCTCTGTGTCGTCGTCTCTGTGTCGTCTCAGTGTCGTCTCTGTGCCGTCTCTGTGTCGTCTCTGTGTCGTCTCTGTGTCGACACAGAGACGACACAGAGACGACACAGAGTCGTCTCTGTGTCGTCTCTTTGTCGTCTCTGTGTCGTCTCTGTGTCTGTGTCGTCTCTGTGTCGTCTCTGTGTCGTCGTCTCTGTGTCGTCTCTGTGTCGTCTCTGTGCCGTCTCTGCGTCGTCTCTGTGTCGTCTCTGTGTAGTCTCTGTGTCGTGTCTCTGTGTCGTCTCGTGTCGACACAGAGACGACACAGAGACGACACAGAGACGACACAGAGTCGTCTCTGTGTCGTCTCTGTGTCTGTGTCGTCTCTGTGTCGTCTCTGTGTCTGTGTCGTCTCTGTGTCGTCGTCTCTGTGTCGTCTCTGTGCCGTCTCTGTGTCGTCTCTGTGTCGTCTCTGTGTCGTCTCTGTAACGTCTCTGTGTCGTCTCTCTTTGTCGTCTCTGTGTCGACACAGAGACGACACAGAGACGACATAGAGTCGTCTCTGTGTCGTCTCTGTGTCGTCTCTGTGTCTTCTCTGTGTCGTCTCTGTGTCGTCTCTGTGTCGTCTTTCTGTGTCGTCTCTGTGTCTGTGTCGTCTCTGTGTCGTCTCTGTGTCGTCTCTGTGTCACAGAGACGACACAGAGACGACACAGAGTCGGCACAGAGATGACACAGAGACGACACAGAGATGACGACACAGAAACGACACAGAGACGACACAGAGATGACTCTCTGTGTCGTCTCTGTGACACAGAGATGACACAGAGAGTCGTCTCTGTGTCGTCTCTGTGTCGTCTCTGTGTCTTCATCTCTGTGTCGTCTCTGTGTCATCTCTGTGCCGTCTCTGTGTCGTCTCTCGGTCGTCGTCTCTGTGTCGTCTCTGTGTCGTCTCTGTGCCGTCTCTGTGTCGTCTCTGTGTCGTCTCTGTGTCGTCTCTGTGTCGTCTCTCTGTGTCGTCTCTGAGTCGACACAGAGACGACACAGAGACGACGCAGAGACGACACACAGAGTCGTCTCTGTGTCTGTGTCGTCCCTGTGTCGTCTCTGTGTCGTCTCTGTGTCGTCGTCTCTGTGTCGTCTCTGTGCCGTCTCTGTGTCGTCTCTGTGTCGTCTCTGTGTCGTCTCTGTGTCATCTCTCTGTGTCGTCTCTGTTTCAACACAGAGACGACACATAGATGACGCAGAGACGACACAGAGTCGTCTCTGTGTCGTCTCTGTGTCTGTGTCGTCTCTGTGTCGTCGTCTCTGTGTCGTCTCTGTGTAGTCTCTGTGCCGTCTCTGTGTCGTCTCTGTGTCGTCTCTGTGTCGTCTCTCTGTGTCGTCTCTGTGTCGTCTCTGTGTCGTCGTCTCTGTGTCGTCTCTGTGTCGTCTCTGTGCCGTCTCTGTGTCGTCTCTGTGTCGTCTCTGTGTTGTCTCTGTGTCGTCTCTTTGTCGTGTCTCTGTGTCGTCTCTGTGTCGACAGAGAGACGACACAGAGACGACACAGAGACGACACACAGAGTCGTCTCTATGTCTGTGTCGTCTCTGTGTCGTCTCTGTGTCGTCTCTGTGCCGTCTCTGTGTCGTCTCTGTGTCGTCTCTGTGTCGTCTCTCTGTGTCGTCTCTATGTCTGTGTCGTCTCTGTGTCGTCTCTGTGTCTGTGTCGTCTCTGTGTCGTCTCTGTGTCGTCGTTTTTGTGTCGTCGTCTCTGTGTCGTCTCTGTGCCGTCTCTGTGTCGTCTCTGTGTCGTCTCTGTGTCGTGTCTCTGTGTCGTCTCTGTGTCGACACAGAGATGACACAGAGACGACACAGAGTCGTCTCTGTGTCGTCTCTGTGTCTGTGTCGTCTCTGTGTCGTCTCTGTGTCTGTGTCGTCTCTGTGTTGTCGTCTCTGTGTCGTCTCTGTGTCGTCTCTGTGTCGTCTCTGTAACGTCTCTGTGTCGTCTCTCTGTGTCGTCTCTGTGTCGACACAGAGACAACACAGAGACGACACAGAGTCGTGTCTCTGTCGTCTCTGTGTCGTCTCTGTGTCTTCCTGTGTCGTCTCTGTGTCGTCTCTCTGTGTCGTCTCTGTGTCGTCTCTGTGTCGTCGTCTCTGTGTCGTCTCTGTGTCGTCTCTGTGCCGTCTCTGTGTCGTCTCTGTGTCGTCTCTGTGTCGTCTCTGTGCCGTGTCTCTGTGTCGTCTCTGTGTCGACACAGAGATGACACAGAGACGACACAGAGTCGTCTCTGTGTCGTCTCTGTGTCTGTGTCGTCTCTGTGTCGTCTCTGTGTCTGTGTCGTCTCTGTGTCGTCGTCTCTGTGTCGTCTCTGTGTCGTCTCTGTAACGTCTCTGTGTCGTCTCTCTGTGTCGTCTCTGTGTCGACACAGAGACGACACAGAGTCGTCTCTCTGTCGTCTCTGTGTCGTCTCTGTGTCTTCTCTGTGTCGTCTCTGTGTCGTCTCTCTGTGTCGTCTCTGTGTCTGTGTCGTCTCTGTGTCTGTGTCGTCTCTGTGTCGTCTCTGTGTCTCTCTGTGTCACAGAGACGACACAGAGACGACACAGAGTCGGCACAGAGATGACACAGAGACGACACAGAGATGAAGACACAGAGACGACACAGAGACGACTCTCTGTGTCGTCCCTGTGACACAGAGATGACACAGAGAGTCGTCTCTGTCTCGTCTCTGTGTCGTCTCAGTGTCGTCATCTCTGTGTCGTCTCTGTGTCATCTCTGTGCCGTCTCTGTGTCGTCTCTCGGTCGTCGTCTCTGTGTCGTCTCTGTGCCTTCTCTGTGTCGTCTCTGTGTCGTCTCTGTGTCGTCTCTGTGTCGTCTCTCTGTGTCGTCTCTGTGTCGACACAGAGACGACACAGAGACGACACAGAGACGACACAGAGACGACAGACAGAGTCGTCTCTGTGTCTGTGTCGTCTCTGTGTCGTCTCTGTGTCGTCTCTGTGTCGTCGTCTCTGTGTCGTCTCGCTGCCGTCTCTGTGTCGTCTCTGTGTCGTCTCTGTGTCTGTGTCGTCTCTGTGTCTGTGTCGTCTCTGTGTCGTCTCTGTGCCGTCTCTGTGTCGTATCTGTGTCGTCTCTGTGTCGTCTCTGTAACGTCTCTGTGTCGTCTCTCTTTGTCGTCTCTGTGTCGACACAGAGACGACACAGAGACGACATAGAGTCGTCTCTGTGTCGTCTCTGTGTCGTCTCTGTGTCTTCTCTGTGTCGTCTCTGTGTCATCTCTGTGTCGTCTTTCTGTGTCGTCTCTGTGTCTGTGTCGTCTCTGTGTCGTCTCCGTGTCGTCTCTGTGTCACAGAGACGACACAGAGACGACACAGAGTCGGCACAGAGATGACACAGAGACGACACAGAGATGACGACACAGAAACGACACAGAGACGACACAGAGATGACTCTCTGTGTCGTCTCTGTGTCGTCTCTGTGACACAGAGATGACACAGAGAGTCGTCTCTGTGTCGTCTCTGTGTCGTCATCTCTGTGTCGTCTCTGTGTCATCTCTGTGCCGTCTCTGTGTCGTCTCTCGGTCGTCGTCTCTGTGTCGTCTCTGTGTCGTCTCTGTGCCGTCTCTGTGTCGTCTCTGTGTCGTCTCTGTGTCGTCTCTGTGTCGTCTCTCTGTGTCGTCTCTGTGTCGACACAGAGACGACACAGAGACGACACACAGAGTCGTCTCTGTATCTGTGTCGTCTCTGTGTCGTCTCTCTGTCGTCTCTGTGTCGTCGTCTCTGTGTCGTCTCTATGCCGTCTCTGTGTCGTCTCTGTGTCGTCTCTGTGTCGTATCTGTGTCGTCTCTCTGTGTCGTCTCTGTGTCGACACAGAGACGACACAGAGATGACACAGAGACGACACAGAGTCTTCTCTGTGTCGTCTCTGTGTCTGTGTCGTCTCTGTGTCGTCTCTGTGTCTGTGTCGTCTCTGTGTCGTCGTCTCTGTGTCGTCTCTGTGTCGTCTCTGTGTCGTCTCTGTGTCGTCTCTGTAACGTCTCTGTGTCGTCTCTCTGTGTCGTCTCTGTGTCGACACAGAGACGACACAGAGTCGTCTCTCTGTCGTCTCTGTGTCGTCTCTGTGTCTTCTCTGTGTCGTCTCTGTGTCGTCTCTCTGTGTCGTCTCTGTGTCTGTGTCGTCTCTGTGTCGTCTCTGTGTCACAGAGACGACACAGAGACGACACAGAGTCGGCACAGAGATGACACAGAGACGACACAGAGATGACGACACAGAGACGACACAGAGACGACTCTCTGTGTCGTCCCTGCGACACAGAGATGACACAGAGAGTCGTCTCTGTCTCGTCTCTGTGTCGTCTCAGTGTCGTCATCTCTGTGTCGTCTCTGTGTCATCTCTGTGCCGTCTCTGTGTCGTCTCTCGGTCGTCGTCTCTGTGTCGTCTCTGTGTCGTCTCTGTGCCGTCTCTGTGTCGTCTCTGTGTCGTCTCTGTGTCGTCTCTGTGTCGTCTCTCTGTGTCGTCTCTGTGTCGACACAGAGACGACACAGAGACGACACAGAGACGACACACAGAGTCGTCTCTGTGTCTGTGTCGTCTCTGTGTCGTCTCTGTGTCGTCTCTGTGTCGTCGTCTCTGTGTCGTCTCGCTGCCGTCTCTGTGTCGTCTCTGTGTCGTCTCTGTGTCTGTGTCGTCTCTGTGTCTGTGTCGTCTCTGTGTCGTCTCTGTGCCGTCTCTGTGTCGTATCTGTGTCGTCTCTGTAACATCTCTGTGTCGTCTCTCTTTGTCGTCTCTGTGTCGACACAGAGACGACACAGAGACGACATAGAGTCGTCTCTGTGTCGTCTCTGTGTCGTCTCTGTGTCTTCTCTGTGTCGTCTCTGTGTCATCTCTGTGTCGTCTTTCTGTGTCGTCTCTGTGTCTGTGTCGTCTCTGTGTCGTCTCCGTGTCGTCTCTGTGTCACAGAGACGACACAGAGACGACACAGAGTCGGCACAGAGATGACACAGAGACGACACAGAGATGACGACACAGAAACGACACAGAGACGACACAGAGATGACTCTCTGTGTCGTCTCTGTGTCGTCTCTGTGACACAGAGATGACACAGAGAGTCGTCTCTGTGTCGTCTCTGTGTCGTCATCTCTGTGTCGTCTCTGTGTCATCTCTGTGCCGTCTCTGTGTCGTCTCTCGGTCGTCGTCTCTGTGTCGTCTCTGTGTCGTCTCTGTGCCGTCTCTGTGTCGTCTCTGTGTCGTCTCTGTGTCGTCTCTGTGTCGTCTCTCTGTGTCGTCTCTGTGTCGACACAGAGACGACACAGAGACGACACACAGAGTCGTCTCTGTGTCTGTGTCGTCTCTGTGTCGTCTCTCTGTCGTCTCTGTGTCGTCGTCTCTGTGTCGTCTCTATGCCGTCTCTGTGTCGTCTCTGTGTCGTCTCTGTGTCGTATCTGTGTCATCTCTCTGTGTCGTCTCTGTGTCGACACAGAGACGACACAGAGACGACACAGAGATGACACAGAGACGACACAGAGTCCTCTCTGTGTCGTCTCTGTGTCTGTGTCGTCTCTGTGTCGTCGTCTCTGTGTCGTCTCTGTGTCGTCTCTGTGCCGTCTCTGTGTCGTCTCTGTGTCGTCTCTGTGTCGTCTCTCTGTGTCGTCTCTGTGTCGTCTCTGTGTCGTCGTCTCTGTGTCGTCTCTGTGTCGTCGTCTCTGTGCCGTCTCTGTGTCGTCTCTGTGTCGTCTCTGTGTTGTCTCTGTGTCGTCTCTGTGTCGTGTCTCTGTGTCGTCTCTGTGTCGACACAGAGACGACACAGAGACGACACAGAGACGACAAACAGAGTCGTCTCTGTGTCTGTGTCGTCTCTGTGTCGTCTCTGTGTCGTCTCTGTGCCGTCTCTGTGTCGTCTCTGTGTCGTCTCTGTGTCGTCTCTCTGTGTCGTCTCTGTGTCGACACAGAGACGACACAGAGACGACACAGAGTCGTCTCTGTTTCGTTTCTGTGTCTGTGTCGTCTCTGTGTCGTCTTCTCTGTGTCGTCACTGTGTCGTCTCTGTGCCGTCTCTGTGTCGTCTCTGTGTCGTCTCTGTGTCGTCTCTCTGTGTCGTCTCTGTGTCGTCTCTGTGTCGTCTCTGTGTCTGTGTCGTCTCTGTGTCGTCTCTGTGTCGTCGTCTCTGTGTCGTCTCTGTGTCGTCTCTGTGCCGTCTCTGTGTCGTCTCTGTGTCGTCTCTGTGTCGTCTCTGTGTCGTGTCTCTGTGTCGTCTCTGTGTCGACACAGAGAGGACACAGAGACGACTCAGAGTCGTCTCTGTGTCGTCTCTGTGTCGTCTCTGTGTCTGTGTCGTCTCTGTGTCGTCGTCTCTGTGTCGTCTCTGTGTCGTCTCTGTAACGTCTCTGTGTCGTCTCTCTGTGTCGTCTCTGTGTCGACACAGAGTCGTCTCTCTGTCGTCTCTGTGTCGTCTCTGTGTCTTCTCTGTGTCGTCTCTGTGTCGTCTCTCTGTGTCGTCTCTGTGTCTGTGTCGTCTCTGTGTCGTCTCTGTGCCGTCTCTGTGTCGTCTCTGTGTCGTCTCTGTGTCGTCTCTGTAACGTCTCTGTGTCGTCTCTGTGTCTTCTCTGTGTCGTCTCTGTGTCGTCTCTGTGTCGTCTTTCTGTGTCGTCTCTGTGTCTGTGTCGTCTCTGTGTCGTCTCTGTGTCACAGAGACGACACAGAGACGACACAGAGTCGGCAAAGAGATGACACAGAGACGACACAGAGATGACGACACAGAAACGACACAGAGACGACTCAGAGATGACTCTCTGTGTCGTCTCTGTGTCGTCTCTGTGACACAGAGATGACACAGAGAGTCGTCTCTGTGTCGTCTCTGTGTCGTCTCTGTGTCATCATCTCTGTGTCGTCTCTGTGTCGTCTCTGTGCCGTCTCTGTGTCGTCTCTCGGTTGTCGTCTCTGTGTCGTCTCTGTGTCGTCTCTATGCCGTCTCTGTGTCGTCTCTGTGTCGTCTCTGTTTCGTCTCTGTGTCGTCTCTCTGTGTCGTCTCTGTGTCGACACAGAGACGACACAGAGACGACGCAGAGACGACACACAGAGTCGTCTCTGTGTCTGTGTCGCCTCTGTGTCGTCTCTGTGTCGTCTCTGTGTCGTCGTCTCTGTGTCGTCTCTGTGCCGTCTCTGTGTCGTCTCTGTGTCGTCTCTGTGTCGTCTCTGTGTCATCTCTCTGTGTCGTCTCTGTGTCAACACAGAGACGACACAGAGATGACACAGAGACGACACAGAGTCGTCTCTGTGTCGTCTCTGTGTCTGTGTCGTCTCTGTGTCGTCGTCTCTGTGTCGTCTCTGTGTAGTCTCTGTGCCGTCTCTGTGTCGTCTCTGTGTCGTCTCTGTGTCGTCTCTCTGTGTCGTCTCTGTGTCGTCTCTGTGTCGTCGTCTCTGTGTCGTCTCTGTGTCGTCTCTGTGCCGTCTTTGTGTCGTCTCTGTGTCGTCTCTGTGTTGTCTCTGTGTCGTCTCTGTGTCGTATCTCTGTGTCGTCTCTGTGTCGACACAGAGACGACACAGAGACGACACACAGAGACGACACACAGAGTCGTCTCTATGTCTGTGTCGTCTCTGTGTCGTCTCTGTGTCGTCTCTGTGCCGTCTCTGTGTCGTCTCTGTGTCGTTTCTGTGTCGTCTCTGTGTCGTCTCTCTGTGTCTTCTCTGTGTCGACACAGAGACGACGCAGAGACGACACAGAGACGACACAGAGTCGTCTCTGTTTCGTCTCTGTGTCTGTGTCGTCTCTGTGTCGTCGTCTCTGTGTCGTCTCTGTGCCGTCTCTGTGTCGTCTCTGTGTCGTCTCTGTGTCGTCTCTCTGTGTCGTCTCTATGTCTGTGTCGTCTCTGTGTCGTCTCTGTGTCGTCTCTGTGTCTGTGTCGTCTCTGTGTCGTCTCTGTGTCGTCGTCTCTGTGTCGTCTCTGTGTCGTCTCTGTGCCGTCTCTGTGTCGTCTCTGTGTCGTCTCTGTGTCGTCTCTAAGTCGTGTCTCTGTGTCGTCTCTGTGTCGACACAGAGATGACACAGAGACGACACAGAGTCGTCTCTGTGTCGTCTCTGTGTCTGTGTCGTCTCTGTGTCGTCTCTGTGTCTCTGTCGTCTCTGTGTCGTCGTCTCTGTGTCGTCTCTGTGTCGTCTCTGTGTCGTCTCTGTGTCGTCTCTGTAACGTCTCTGTGTCGTCTCTCTGTGTCGTCTCTGTGTCGACACAGAGACGACACAGAGACGACACAGAGTCGTCTCTCTGTCGTCTCTGTATCGTCTCTGTGTCTTCTCTGTGTCGTCTCTGTGTCGTCTCTCTGTGTCGTCTCTGTGTCGTCTCTGTGTCGTCGTCTCTGTGTCGTCTCTGTGTCGTCTCTGTGCCGTCTCTGTGTCGTCTCTGTGTCTGTGTCGTCTCTGTGTCGTCTCTGTGTCTGTGTCGTCTCTGTGTCTGTGTCGTCTCTGTGTCGTCTCTGTGTCGTCTCTGTGTCGTCTCTGTGTCGTCTCTGTAGCGTCTCTGTGTTGTCTCTCTGTGTCGTCTCTGTGTCGACACAGAGACGACACAGAGACGACACAGAGTCGTCTCTCTGTCGTCTCTGTGTCGTCTCTGTGTCTTCTCTGTGTCGTCTCTGTGTCGTCTCTCTGTGTCGTCTCTGTGTCTGTGTCGTCTCTGTGTCGTCTCTGTGTCGTCTCTGTGTCACAGAGACGACACAGAGACGACACAGAGTCGGCACAGAGATGACACAGAGACGACACAGAGATGACGACACAGAGACGACACAGAGACGACTCTCTGTGTCATCCCTGTGACACAGAGATGACACAGAGGGTCGTCTCTGTCTCGTCTCTGTGTCGTCTCAGTGTCGTCATCTCTGTGTCGTCTCTGTGTCATCTCTGTGCCGTCTCTGTATCGTCTCTCGGTCGTCGTCTCTGTGTCGTCTCTGTGTCGTCTCTGTGCCGTCTCTGTGTCGTCTCTGTGTCGTCTCTGTGTCGTCTCTGTGTCGTCTCTCTGTGTCGTCTCTGTATCGACACAGAGACGACACAGAGACGACACAGAGACGACACACAGAGTCGTCTCTGTGTCTGTGTCGCCTCTGTGTCGTCTCTGTGTCGTCTCTGTGTCGTCTCTGTGTCGTCGTCTCTGTGTCGTCTCGCTGCCGTCTCTGTGTCGTCTCTGTGTCGTCTCTGTGTCATCTCTCTGTGTCGTCTCTGTGTCGTCACAAAGACGACACAGAGACGACACAGAGATGACACAGAGACGACACAGAGTCGTCTCTGTGTCGTCTCTGTGTCTGTGTCGTCTCTGTGTCTGTGTCGTCTCTGTGTCTGTGTCGTCTCTGTGTCGTCTCTGTGTCGTCTCTGTGCCGTCTCTGTGTCGTATCTGTGTCGTCTCTGTGTCGTCTCTGTAACGTCTCTGTGTCGTCTCTCTTTGTCGTCTCTGTGTCGACACAGAGACGACACAGAGACGAGATAGAGTCGTCTCTGTGTCGTCTCTGTGTCGTCTCTGTGTCGTCGTCTCTGTGTCATCTCGCTGCCGTCTCTGTGTCGTCTCTGTGTCGTCTCTGTGTCGTCTCTGTGTCATCTCTCTGTGTCGTCTCTGTGTCGTCACAGAGACGACACAGAGACGACACAGAGATGACACAGAGACGACACAGAGTCGTCTCTGTGTCGTCTCTGTGTCTGTGTCGTCTCTGTGTCTGTGTCGTCTCTGTGTCTGTGTCGTCTCTGTGTCGTCTCTGTGTCGTCTCTGTGCCGTCTCTGTGTCGTATCTGTGTCGTCTCTGTGTCGTCTCTGTAACGTCTCTGTGTCGTCTCTCTTTGTCGTCTCTGTGTCGACACAGAGACGACACAGAGACGACATAGAGTCGTCTCTGTGTCGTCTCTGTGTCGTCTCTGTGTCTTCTCTGTGTCGTCTCTGTGTCATCTCTGTGTCCTCGTTCTGTGTCGTGTCTGTGTCTGTGTCGTCTCTGTGTCGTCTCCATGTCGTCTCTGTGTCACAGAGACGACACAGAGACGACACAGAGTCGGCACAGAGATGACACAGAGACGACACAGAGGTGACGATACAGAAACGACACAGAGACGACACAGAGATGACTCTCTGTGTCGTCTCTGTGTCGTCTCTGTGACACAGAGAGTCGTCTCTGTGTCGTCTCTGTGTCTTCATCTCTGTGTCGTCTCTGTGTCATCTCTGTGCCGTCTCTGTGTCGTCTCTCGGTCGTCGTCTCTGTGTCGTCTCTGTGTCGTCTCTGTGCCGTCTCTGTGTCGTCTCTGTGTCGTCTCTGTGTCGTCTCTGTGTCGTCTCTCTGTGTCGTCTCTGTGTCGACACAGAGACGACACAGAGACGACACACAGAGTCGTCTCTGTGTCTGTGTCGTCTCTGTGTCGTCTCTGTGTCGTCGTCTCTGTGTCGTCTCTATGCCGTCTCTGTGTCGTCTCTGTGTCGTCTCTGTGTCGTCTCTGTGTCATCTCTCTGTGTCGTCCTCTGTGTCGTCTCTGTGTCGACACAGAGACGACACAGAGACGACAAAGAGATGACACAGAGACGACACAGAGTCGTCTCTGTGTCGTCTCTGTGTCTGTGTCGTCTCTGTGTCGTCGTCTCTGTGTCGTCTCTGTGTCGTCTCTGTGCCGTCTCTGTGTCGTCTCTGTGTCGTCTCTGTGTCGTCTCTCTGTGTCGTCTCTGTGTCGTCTCTGTGTCGTCGTCTCTGTGTCGTCTCTGTGTCGTCTCTGTGCCGTCTCTGTGTCGTCTCTGTGTCGTCTCTGTGTTGTCTCTGTGTCGTCTCTGTGTCGTGTCTCTGTGTCGTCTCTGTGTCGACACAGAGACGACACAGAGACGACACAGAGACGACAAACAGAGTCGTCTCTGTGTCTGTGTCGTCTCTGTGTCGTCTCTGTGTCGTCTCTGTGCCGTCTCTGTGTAGACACAGAGACGACACAGAGACGACACAGAGACGACACACAGAGTCGTCTCTGTGTCTGTGTCGTCTCTGTGTCGTCTCTGTGCCGTCTCTGTGTCGTCTCTGTGTCGTCTCGCTGCCGTCTCTGTGTCGTCTCTGTGTTGTCTCTGTCTCATCTCTCTGTGTCGCCTCTGTGTCGTCACAGAGACGACACAGAGACGACACAGATATAACACAGAGACGACACAGAGTCGTCTCTGTGTCGTCTCTGTGTCTGTGTCGTCTCTGTGTCTGTGTCGTCTCTGTGTCGTCTCTGTGCCGTCTCTGTGTCGACACAGAGACGACACAGAGACGACATAGAGTCGTCTCTGTGTCGTCTCTGTTTCGTCTCTGTGTCGTCTCTGTGTCATCTCTGTGTCGTCTTTCTGTGTCGTCTCTGTGGTTGTGTCGTCTCTGTGTCGTCTCCGTGTCGTCTCTGTGTCACAGAGACGACACAGAGACGACACAGAGTCGGCACAGAGATGACACAGAGACGACACAGAGATGACGACACAGAAACGACACAGAGACGACACAGAGATGACTCTCTGTGTCGTCTCTGTGTCGTCATCTCTGTGTCGTCTCTGTGTCATCTCTGTGCCGTCTCTGTGTCGTCTCTCGGTCGTCGTCTCTGTGTCGTCTCTGTGTCGTCTCTTTGCCGTCTCTGCGTCGTCTCTGTGTCGTCTCTGTGTCGTCTCTGTGTCGTCTCTGTTTCGACACAGAGACGACACAGAGACGACACACAGAATCGTCTCTGTGTCTGTGTCGTCTCTGTGTCGTCTCTGTGTCGTCGTCTCTGTGTCGTCTCTATGCCGTCTCTGTGTCGTCTCTGTATCGTCTCTGTGTCGTCTCTGTGTCATCTCTCTGTGTCGTCTCTGTGTGTCGTCTCGGGAATCAAGATATACCTCAGGTGAGTATATCCCTAACAGAGCGACATATGCCTCTTTCAAATTTCTAACAAGAACAAAGAACTACTAAGTAGTAAAAGGAAAATTAATTGTGGATCGAAATCGCGGTTTTCAAGGATTCAAAATCAGGATTCAGTCTCTGTGTCTGTGTCGTGTCTGTGTCGTCTCTGTGTCGTCTCTGTGTCGTCTCTGTGTTGTCTCTGTGTCGTCGTCTCTTTGTCGTCTCTCTGCCGTCTCTGTGTCGTCTCTGTGTCGTCTCTGTGTCATCTCTCTGTGTCGTCTCTGTGTCGTCACAGAGACGACACAGAGACGACACAGAGATGACACAGAGACGACACAGAGTCGTCTCTGTGTCGTCTCTGTGTCTTTGTCGTCTCTGTGTCTGTGTCGTCTCTGTGTCGTCTCTGTGCCGTCTCTGTGTCGTATCTGTGTCGTCTCTGTGTCGTCTCTCTGTGTCGTCTCTGTGTCTGTGTCGTCTCTGTGTCGTCTCTGTGTCTGTGTCGTCTCTGTGTCGTCTCTGTGTCGTCATCTATGTGTCGTCTCTGTGTCATCTCTGTGCCGTCTCTGTGTCGTCTCTCGGTCGTCGTCTCTGTGTCGTCTCTGTGTCGTCTCTGTGCCGTCTCTGTGTCGTCTCTGTGTCGTCTCTGTGTCGTCTCTGTGTCGTCTCTCTGTGTCGTCTCTGTGTCGACACAGAGACGACACAGAGACGACACAGAGACGACACACAGAGTCGTCTCTGTGTCTGTGTCGTCTCTGTGTCGTCTCTGTGTCGTCTCTGTGTCGTCGTCTCTGTGTCGTCTCTGTGTCGTCTCTGTGTCGTCTCTGTGTCGTCGTCTCTGTGTCGTCTCGCTGCCGTCTCTGTGTCGTCTCTGTGTCATCTCTCTGTGTCGCCTCTGTGTCGTCACAGAGACGACACAGAGACGACACAGATATGACACAGAGACGACACAGAGTCGTCTCTGTGTCGTCTCTGTGTCTGTGTCGTCTCTGTGTCGTCTCTGTGTCGTCTCTGTGCCGTCTCTGTGTCGTATCTGTGTCGTCTCTGTGTCGTCTCTGTGACGTCTCTGTGTCGTCTCTCTTTGTCGTCTCTGTGTCGACACAGAGACGACACAGAGACGACATAGAGTCGTCTCTGTGTCGTCTCTGTGTCGTCTCTGTGTCTGTGTCGTCTCTGTGTCTGTGTCGTCTCTGTGTCGTCTCTGTGTCGTCTCTGTGCCGTCTCTGTGTCGTATCTGTGTCGTCTCTGTGTCGTCTCTGTAACGTCTCTGTGTCGTCTCTCTTTGTCGTCTCTGTGTCGACACAGAGACGACACAGAGACGACACAGAGACGGCACAGAGAAGACACAGAGACGACACAGAGATGACGACACAGAGACGACTCTCTGTGTCATCTCTGTGTCACAGAGACGACACAGAGACGACACAGAGAGTCATCTCTGTGTCGTCTCTGTGTCGTTTCTGTGTCGTCATCTCTGTGTCGTCTCTGTGTCATCTCTGTGCCGACTCTGTGTCGTCTCTGTGTCGTCTCTGTGACACAGAGACGACACGGAGACGACACAGAGACGACACAGACACAGAGACGACACAGAGATGACGACACAGAAACGACACAGAGACGACACAGAGATGACTCTCTGTGTCGTCTCTGTGTCGTCTCTGTGACACAGAGATGACACAGAGAGTCGTCTCTGTGTCGTCATCTCTGTGTCGTCTCTGTGTCTTCTCTGTGCCGTCTCTGTGTCGTCTCTGTGTCGTCTCTGTGTCGTCTCTGTGCCGTCTCTGTGTCGTCTCTGTGTCGTCTCTGTGTCGTCTCTGTGTCGTCTCTGTTTCGACACAGAGACGACACAGAGACGACACAGAGTCGTCTCTGTGTCGTCTCTGTGTCTGTGTCGTCTCTGTGTCTGTGTCGTCTCTGTGTCGTCTCTGTGTCGTCTCTGTGCCGTCTCTGTGTCGTATCTGTGTCGTCTCTGTGTCGTCTCTGTAACGTCTCTGTGTCGTCTCTCTTTGTCGTCTCTGTGTCGACACAGAGACGACACAGAGACGACACAGAGACGACACAGAGACGGCACAGAGAAGACACAGAGACGACACAGAGATGACGACACAGAGACGACTCTCTGTGTCATCTCTGTGTCACAGAGACGACACAGAGACGACACAGAGAGTCATCTCTGTGTCGTCTCTGTGTCGTTTCTGTGTCGTCATCTCTGTGTCGTCTCTGTGTCATCTCTGTGCCGACTCTGTGTCGTCTCTGTGTCGTCTCTGTGACACAGAGACGACACGGAGACGACACAGAGACGACACAGACACAGAGACGACACAGAGATGACGACACAGAAACGACACAGAGACGACACAGAGATGACTCTCTGTGTCGTCTCTGTGTCGTCTCTGTGACACAGAGATGACACAGAGAGTCGTCTCTGTGTCGTCATCTCTGTGTCGTCTCTGTGTCTTCTCTGTGCCGTCTCTGTGTCGTCTCTGTGTCGTCTCTGTGTCGTCTCTGTGCCGTCTCTGTGTCGTCTCTGTGTCGTCTCTGTGTCGTCTCTGTGTCGTCTCTGTTTCGACACAGAGACGACACAGAGACGACACACAGAGTCGTCTCTGTGTCGTGTCGTCTCTGTGTCGTCTCTGAGTCGTCTCTGTGTCGTCGTCTCTGTGTCGTCTCTATGCCGTCTCTGTGTCGTCTCTGTGTCGTCTCTGTGTCGTCTCTGTGTCATCTCTCTGTGTCGTCTCTGTGTGTCGTCTCGGGAATCAAGATATACCTCAGGTGAGTATATCCCTAACAGAGCGACATATGCCTCTTTCAAATTTCTAACAAGAACAAAGAACTACTAAGTAGTAAAAGGAAAAATTAATTGTGGATCGAAATCGCGGTTTTCAAGGATTCAAAATCAGGATTCAGTCTCTGTGTCTGTGTCGTCTCTGTGTCGTCTCTGTGTCGTCTCTGTGTCGTCTCTGTGTCGTCTCTGTGTCGTCGTCTCTTTGTCGTCTCTCTGCCGTCTCTGTGTCGTCTCTGTGTCGTCTCTGTGTCATCTCTCTGTGTCGTCTTTGTGTCGTCACAGAGACGACACAGAGATGACACAGAGACGACACAGAGTCGTCTCTGTGTCGTCTCTGTGTCTTTGTCGTCTCTGTGTCTGTGTCGTCTCTGTGTCGTCTCTGTGTCGTCTCTGTGCCATCTCTGTGTCGTATCTGTGTCGTCTCTGTGTCGTCTCTCTGTGTCGTCTCTGTGTCTGTGTCGTCTCTGTGTCGTCTCTGTGTCTGTGTCGTCTCTGTGTCGTCTCTGTGTCATCTCTGTGCCGTCTCTGTGTCGCCTCTCGGTCGTCGTCTCTGTGTCAACTCTGTGTCGTCTCTGTGCCGTCTCTGTGTCGTCTCTGTGTCGTCTCTGTGTCGTCTCTGTGTCGTCTCTCTGTGTCGTCTCTGTGTCGACACAGAGACGACACAGAGACGACCACAGAGTCGTCTCTGTGTCTGTGTCGTCTCTGTGTCGTCTCTGTGTCGTCTCTGTGTCGTCGTCTCTGTGTCTTCTCTATGCCGTCTCTGTGTCGTCTCTGTGTCGTCTCTGTGTCGACACAGAGACGACACAGAGACGACACAGAGATGACACAGAGACGACACAGAGTCGTCTCTGTGTTGTCTCTGTGTCTGTGTCGTCTCTGTGTCGTCGTCTCTGTGTCGTCTCTGTGTCGTCTCTGTGCCGTCTCTGTGTCGTCTCTGTGTCGTCTCTGTGTCGTCTCTCTGTGTCGTCTCTGTGTCGTCTCTGTGTCGTCGTCTCTGTGTCTCTCTGTGTCGTCTCTGTGCCGTCTCTGTGTCGTCTCTGTGTCGTCTCTGTGTTGTCTCTGTGTTGTCTCTGTGTCGTGTCTCTGTGTCGTCTCTGTGTCGACACAGAGACGACACAGAGACGACACAGAGACGACAAACAGAGTCATCTCTGTGTCTGTGTCGTCTCTGTGTCGTCTCTGTGTCGTCTCTGTGCCGTCTCTGTGTCGTCTCTGTGTCGTCTCTGTGTCGTCTCTGTGTCTGTGTCGTCTCTGTGTCGTCGTCTCTGTGTCGTCACTGTGTCGTCTCTGTGCCGTCTCTGTGTCGTCTCTGTGTCGTCTCTGTGTCGTCTCTCTGTGTCGTCTCTATGTCTGTGTCGTCTCTGTGTCGTCTCTGTGTCTGTGTCGTCTCTGTGTCGTCTCTGTGTCGTCGTCTCTGTGTCGTCTCTGTGTCGTCTCTGTGCCGTCTCTGTGTCGTCTCTGTGTCGTCTCTGTGTCGTCTCTGTGTCGTGTCTCTGTGTCGTCTCTGTGTCTGTGTCGTCTCTGTGTCGTCGTCTCTGTGTCGTCTCTGTGTCGTCTCTGTGTCGTCTCTGTAACGTCTCTGTGTCGTCTCTCTGTGTCGTCTCTGTGTCGACACAGAGACGACACAGAGTCGTCTCTCTGTCGTCTCTGTGTCGTCTCTGTGTCTTCTCTGTGTCGTCTCTGTGTCGTCTCTCTGTATCGTCTCTGTGTCGTCTCTGTGTCACAGAGACGACACAGAGACGACACAGAGTCGGCACAGAGATGACACAGAGACGACACAGAGATGACGACACAGAGACGACACAGAGACGACACAGAGACGACTCTTTGTGTCGTCTCTGTGACACAGATGTGACAAAGAGAGTCGTCTCTGTCTCGTCTCTGTGTCTTCTCTGTGTCGTCATCTCTGTGTCGTCTCTGTGTCATCTCTATGCCGTCTTTGTGTCGTCTCTCGGTCGTCGTCTCTGTGTCGTCTCTGTGTCGTCTCTGTGCCGTCTCTGTGTCGTCTCTGTGTCGTCTCTGTGTCGTCTCTCTGTGTCGTCTCTCTGTCGACACAGAGACGACACAGAGACGACACAGAGACGACACACAGAGTCGTCCCTGTGTCTGTGTCGTCTCTGTGTCGTCTCTGTGTCGTCACAGAGACGACACAGAGACGACACAGAGATGACACAGAGACGACACAGAGTCGTCTCTGTGTCGTCTCTGTGTCTTTGTCGTCTCTGTGTCTGTGTCGTCTCTGTGTCGTCTCTGTGTCGTCTCTGTGCCGTCTCTGTGTCGTATCTGTGTCGTCTCTGTGTCGTCTCTCTGTGTCGTCTCTGTGTCTGTGTCGTCTCTGTGTCTGTGTCGTCTCTGTGTCGTCTCTGTGTCGTCTCTGTGTCGTCTCTGTGCCGTCTCTGTGTCGTCTCTGTGTCGTCTCTGTGTCTTCTCTGTGTCGTGTCTCTGTGTCGTCTCTTTGTCGACACAGAGACGACACAGAGACGACACAGAGTCGTCTCTGTGTCGTCTCTGTGTCTGTGTCGTCTCTGTGTCTTTGTCGTCTCTGTGTCGTCTCTGTGTCGTCGTCTCTGTGTCGTCTCTATGCCGTCTCTGTGTCGTCTCTGTGTTGTCTCTGTAACGTCTCTGTGTCGTCTCTCTGTGTCGTCTCTGTGTCGACACAGAGACGACACAGAAACGACACAAAGTCGTCTCTGTGTCGTCTCTGTGTCGTCTCTGTGTCGTCTCTGTGTCGTCTCTGTGTCGTCTTTGTGTCGTCTCTGTCTCGTCTCTCTGTGTCGACACAGAGACGACACAGAGACAACACAGAGACGACACAGAGTCATCTCTGTGTCGTCTCTCTGTCTGTGTCGTCTCTGTGTCGTCTCTGTGTCGTCTCTGTGCGTCTCTGTGTCGTCTCTGTGTCGTCTCTGTGTCGTTTCTCTGTGTCTTCTCTGTGTCTGTGTCATCTCTGTGTCGTCTCCATGTCACAGAGACGACACAGAGACGACACAGAGAGTCGTCTCTGTGTCGTCTGTGTGTCTGGGTCGTCTCTGTGTCGTCTCTGTGTTGTCTCTGTGTCGTCTCTGTGCCGTCTCTGTGTCGTCTCTGTGTCGTCTCTGTGTCGTCTCTGTGTCGTCTCTCTGTGTCGTCTCTGTGTCGACACAGAGACGACACAGAGACGACACAGAGTCGTCTCTGTGTTGTCTCTGTGTCTGTGTCGTCTCTGTGTCGTCTCTGTGTGGTCTCTGTGTCGTCTTTGTGTCGTCTCTGTGTCGTCTCTGTGTCACAGAGACGACACAGAGACGACACAGAGAGTCGTCTCTGTGTCGTCTCTGTGTCTGTGTTGTCTCTGTGTCGTCGTCTCTGTGTCGTCTCTGTGTCTCTCTGTGCCGTCTCTGTGTCGTCTCTGTGTCGTCTCTGTGTCGTCTCTCTGTGTCGTCTCTGTGTCGACACAGAGACGACACAGGGACGACACAGAGTCGTCTCTGTGTCTGTGTCGTCTCTTGTCGTCTCTGTGTCGTCTCTGTGTCGTCGTCTCTGTTTCGTCTCTGTGTCGTCTCTGTGCCGTCTCTGTGTCGTCTCTGTTTCGTCTCTGTGTCGTCTCTCTGTGTCGTCTCTGTGTCGACACAGAGACAACACAGAGACGACACAGAGTCGTCTCTGTGTCGTCTCTGTGTCTGTGTCGTCTCTGTGTCGTCTCTGTGTCGTCTTTGTGTCGTCTCTGTGTCTTGTCTTTGTGTCGTCTCTGTGTCGTCTGTGTGCCATCTCTGTGTCGTCTCTGTGTCATCTCTGTGTCGTCTTTGTGTCGACACAGAGACGACACAGAGAATCGTCTCTGTGTCGTCTCTGTGTCTGTGTCGTCTCTGTGTCGTCTCTGTGTCGTCTCTGTGTCGTCGTCTCTGTGTCGCCTCTGTGCCATCTCTGTGTCGTCTCTGTGTCGTCTCTGTGTCGTCTCTCTCTGTCGTCTCTGTGTCGACACAGAGACGACACAGAGACGACACCGAGTCGTCTCTGTGTCGTCTCTGTGTCTGTGTCGTTTCTGTGTCGTCTCTGTGTCGTCTCTGTGTCGTCTCTGTGCCGTCTCTGTGTCATCTCTGTGTCGTCTCTGTGTCGTCTCTCTGTGTCGTCTCTGTTTCGACACAGAGACGACACAGAGACACAGAGTCTCTGTGTCTGTGTCGCCTCTGTGTCTGTGTCGTCTCTGTGTCGACTCTGTGTCGGGTCTGTGTCGTCTCTCTGTCGTCGTCTCTGTGTCGTCGACGACACAGAGACGACACAGAGACGACAAAGACACAGAGACGACACAGAGACGACTCTGTGTCGTCTCTGTGTCATCTCTGTGTCGACACAGAGACGACACAGAGAGACGACACAGAGAAGACACAGAGACGGCACAGAGACGACACAGAGACGACGACACAGAGTGTCGTCTCTGTGTCGTCTCTGTGTCGTCGTCTTTTTGTCGTCTCTGTGTCGTCTCTGTGCCGTCTCTGTGTCGTCTCTGTGTTGTCTCTGTGTCGTCTCTGTGTCGTCTCTCTGTGTCGTCTCTGTGTCGACACAGAGACGACACAGAGACGACACAGAGTCGTCTCTGTGTTGTCTCTGTGTCTGTGTCGTCTCTGTGTCGTCTCTGTGTCGTCTCTGTATCGTCTCTGTGTCTGTGTCGTCTCTGTGTCGTCTCTGTGTCGTCTCTGTGTCGTCGTCTCTGTGTCGTCTCTGTGCCGTCTCTGTGTTGTCTCTGTGTCGTCTCTGTGTTGTCTCTGTGTCGTCTCTCTGTGTCGTCTCTGTGTCGACACAGAGACGACAGAGAGACGACACAGAGTCGTCTCTGTGTCGTCTCTGTGTCTGTGTCGTCTCTGTGTCGTCTCTGTGTCGTCGTCTCTGTGTCGTCTCTGTGCCGTCTCTTTGTCGTCTCTGTGTCGTCTCTTTGTCGTCTCTGTGTCGTCTCTCTGTGTCGTCTCTGTAACGACACAGAGACAAAACAGAGACGACACAGAGACGACACAGAGTCGTCTCTGTGTCGTCTCTGTGTCTGTGTCGTCTCTGTGTCGTCTCTTTGTCGTCTCTGTGTCGTCTCTGTGTCGTCTCTGTGTCGTCTCTGTGTCTGTGTCGTCTCTGTGTCGTCTCTGTGTCGTCTTTGTGTCGTCTCTGTGTCGTCGTCTCTGTGTCGTCTCTGTGTCGTCTCTGTGCCGTCTCTGTGTCGTCTCTGTGTCGACACAGAGACAACACAGAGACGACACAGAGACGACACAGAGTCGTCTCTGTGTCGTCTCTTTGTCGTCTCTGTGTCGTCTCTTTGTCACAGAGACGACACAGAGTCGTCTCTGTGTCGTCTCTTTGTCGTCTCTGTGTCGTCCCTGTGTCACAGAGACGACACAGAGACGACACAGAGTCGTCTCTGTGCCGTCTCTGTGTCGTCTCTCTGTGTCGTCTCTGTGTCGACACAGAGACGACACAGACACGACACAGAGACGACAAAGAGACGACACAGAGTCGTCTCTGTGTCGTCTCTGTGTCTGTGTCGTCTCTGTGTTGTCTCTGTGTCGTCTCTGTGTCTGTGTCGTCTCTGTGTCGTCTCTGTGTCGTCGTCTCTGTGTCGTCTTTGTGTCGTCTCTGTGCCGTCTCTGTGTCTTCTCTGTGTCGTCTCTGTGTCGTCTCTGTGTCGTCGTCTCTGTGTCGTCGTCTCTGTGTCGTCTCTGTGTCGTCTCTGTGCCGTCTCTGTGTCGTCTCTGTGTCGTCCCTGTGTCGTCTCTGTGTCGTCTCTCTGTGTCGTCTCTGTGTCGACACAGAGACGACACAGAGACGACACAGAGACGACACAGAGTCGTCTCTGTGTCGTCTCTGTGTCTGTGTCGTCTCTGTGTCGTCTCTGTGTCGTCTCTGTGTCGTCTCTGTGTCGTCGTCTCTGTGTCGTCTCTGTGTCGTCTCTGTGCCGTCTCTGTGTCGTCTCTGTGTCGTCTCTGTGTCGTCTCTGTGTCGTCTCTCTGTGTCGTCTCTGTGTCGACACAGAGACGACACAGAGACGACACAGAGTCGTCTCTGTGTCGTCTCTGTGTCTGTGTCGTCTCTGTGTCACAGACACAGAGACGGCACAGAGACGACACAGAGACGACACAGAGACGGCACAGAGACGACACAGAGACGACACAGAGACGACGACAAAGAGACGACACAGAGACGACACAGACACAGAGACGACACAGAGACGTCTCTGTGTCGTCTCTTTGTCGTTTCTGTGACACAGAGACGACACAGAGACGACACAGAGACGAAACAGACACAGAGACGAAACAGAGACGACTCTCTGTGTCGTCTCTGTGTCGTCTCTGTGACACAGAGACGACACAGAGACGAGACAGAGACGACACAGAGAAGACACAGACACAGAGACGAAACAGAGATGACTCTCTGTGTCGTCTCTGTGTCGTCTCTTTGACACAGAGACGACACAGAGACGACACAGAGACGACACAGACACAGAGACGACTCTGTGTCGTCTCTGTGTCGTCTCTGTGTCGTCTCTGTGTTGACACTGAGACGACACAGAGAGACGACACAGAGACGACACAGATACGACACAGAGTCGTCTCTGTGTCGTCTCTGTGTTTGTGTCGTGTCGACACAGAGACGACACAGAGAGACGACACAGAGACGACACAGAGACGACACAGAGACGACACAGAGACGGCACAGAGATGACACAGAGACGACACAGAGACGACGACACAGAGACGACACAGACACAGAGACGACACAGAGACGACTCTCTGTGTCGTCTCTGTGTCGTCTCTGTGACACAGAGACGTCACAGAGACGACACAGAGACGACACAGAGACGACATAGACACAGAGACGACACAGAGACGACTCTGTGTCGTCTCTGTGTCGTCTCTGTGTCGTCTCTGTGTCGACACAGAGATGACACAGAGAGACGACACAGAGACGACACAGAGAAGACACCGAGACGACACAGAGACGACGACACAGAGACGACACAGAGACGAAACAGACACAGAGACGACACAGAGACGACACAGAGACGAAACAGAGACGACACAGACACAGAGACGACACAGAGACGACTCTGTGTCATCTCTGTGTCGGCAAAGAGATGAAACAGAGAGACGACACAGAGACGACACAGAGACGGCACAGAGACGACACAGAGACGAAACAGAGACGACGACACAGAGACGACACAGAGACGACACAGAGACGACACAGACACAGAGACGACACAGAGACCACTCTCTGTGTCTTCTCTGTGTCGTCTCTGTGTCGACACAGAGACGACACAGAGACGACACAGACACAGAGACGACACAGAGACGACTCAGTGTCGTCTCTGTTTCGTCTCTGTGTCGTCACTTTGTCGACACAGAGACGACACATAGAGACGACACAGAGACGACACAGAGACGGCACAGAGACGACACAGAGACGGCACAGAGACGACACAGAGACGACACAGAGACGACGACACAGAGACGACACAGAGACGACACAGAGACGACACAGAGACGACACAGAGATGACACAGAGACAACACAGACACAGAGACGACACAGAGACAACACAGACACAGAGACGACACAGAGACGACTCTCTGTGTCGTCTCTGTGTCGTGTCTGTGACACAGAGACGACACAGAGACGACACAGACACAAAGACGACACAGAGTTGTCTCTGTGTCGTCTCTGTGCCGTATCTGTGTCGTCCCTGTGTCGTTTCTGTGTCGTCTCTGTGTCGTCTCTCTGTGTCGTCTCTGTGTCGACACAGAGACGACACAGAGACGATACAGAGTCGTCTCTGTGTTGTCTCTGTGTCTGTGTCGTCTCTGTGTCTGTGTCGTCTCTGTGTCGTCTCTGTGTCTGTGTCGTCTGTGTGTCGTCTCTGTGTCGTCTCTGTGTCTGTGTCGTCTCTGTGTCGTCTCTCTGTGTCGTCTCTGTGTCAACACAGAGACGACACAGAGACGACGACACAGAGACGACACAGAGACGACACAGAGACGACACAGAAACGACACAGAGACGACACAGACACAGAGACGACACAGAGACGACACACAGACGACACAGAGACGACACAGAGACGACACAGACACAGAGACGACACAGACACAGAGACAACACAGAGACGACTCTGTGTCGTCTCTGTGTCGTCTATGTGTCGACACAGAGACGACACAGAGAGACGACACAGAGACGACACAGAAACGACACAGAGACGACACAGATACGGCACAGAGACGACACAGAGACGACGACACAGAGACAACACAGAGACGACACAGAGACGACACAGACACAGAGACGACACAGAGACGACTCTCTGTGTCGTCTCTTTGACACAGAGACGACACAGAGACGAAACAGAGACGAAACAGAGACGACACAGAGACGACACAGACACAGAGACGACACAGAGACGACTCTGTGTCGTCTCTGTGTCGTCTCTGTGTCGACACAGAGACGACACAGAGAGACGACACAGAGACGAAACAGAGACGACACAGAGACGACACAGAGACGACACAGAGACGGCACAGAGACGACACGGAGACGACACAGAGACGACGACACAGAGACGACACAGAGACGACACAGAGACGACACAGACACAGAGACGACACAGAGACGACTCTCTGTGTCGTCTCTGTGTCGTCTCTTTGTCGACACAGAGACGACACAGAGAGACGACACAGAGACGACACAGACACAGAGACGACACAGAGATGACTCTCTGTGTCGTCTCTGTGTCGTCTCTTTGTCGACACAGAGACGACACTGAGACGAAACAGACACAGAGACGACACAGAGACGACACAGACACAGAGACGACACAGAGACGACTCTGTGTCGTCTCTGTGTCGTCTCTGTGTCGTCTCTGTGTCGACACAGAGACGACACAGAAAGACGACACAGAGACGACACAGCTACGACACAGAGTCGTCTCTGTGTCGTCTCTGAGTCTTTGTCGTCTCTGTGTCGTCTCTGTTTCAACACAGAGACGACACAGAGACGACACAGAGACGGCACAGAGACGACACAGAGACGACACAGAGACGACGACACAGAGACGACACAGAGACGACACAGAGAGAGACGACAGAGACGGCAGAGAGACGACAGAGAGAGACGACAGAGAGACGACGACACAGAGACGACACAGACGTAGAGACGACACAGAGAAGACTCTCTGTGTCGTCTCTGTGTCGTCTCTGTGACACAGAGACGTCACAGAGACGACAAAGAGACGACATAGACACAGAGACGACACAGAGACGACTCTGTGTCGTCTCTGTGTCGTCTCTGTGTCTTCTCTGTGTCGAAACAGAGACGACACAGAGAGATGACACAGAGACGACACAGAGACGACACAGAGACGACACAGAGACGGCACAGAGACGACACAGAGACGACACAGAGACGGCACAGAGACGACACAGAGACGGCACAGAGACGACACAGAGACGACACAGAGACGACGACAAAGAGACGACACAGAGACGACACAGAGACGGCACAGAGACGACACAGAGACGACACAGAGACGACGACAAAGAGACGACACAGAGACGACACAGAGACGACACAGACACAATGACGACACAGAGACGACTCTCTGTGTCGCCTCTGTGTCGTCTCTGTGACACAAAGACGACACAGAGACGACACAGACACAGAGACGACACAGAGACGACTCTGTGTCGTCTCTGTGTCGTCTCTGTGTCGACACAGAGACGACACAGAGAGACGACACAGAGACGACACAGAGACGACAAAGAGACGGCAGAGAGACGACACAGAGACGACACAGACACGACGACACAGAGACGACACAGAGACGACACAGACACAGAGACGACACAGAGAAGACTCTCTGTGTCGTCTCTGTGTCGTCTCTGTGACACAGAGACAACACAGACACGACACAGAGACGACACAGAGACGACACAGAGACGACACAGACACAGAGACGACACAGAGACGACACAGAGACGACACAGAGACGAAACAGAGACGACAACACAGAGACGACACAGAGACGACACAGAGACGACACAGAGACGACACAGACACAGAGACGACATAGAGACGACTCTGTGTCGTCTCTGTGTCGTCTATGTGTCGAAACAGAGACGACACAGAGAGACGACACAGAGACGACACAGACACAGAGACGACTCTCTGTGTCGTCTCTGTGTCGTCTCTGTGTCGACACAGAGACGACACAGAGAGACGACACAGAGACGACACAGAGACGACACAGAGACGACACAGAGACGACGACACAGAGACGACACAGACACAGAGACGACACAGAGACTACTCTCTGTGTCGTGGACTCTGTGTCACAGAGACGACACAGAGAGTCGTCTCTGTGTCGTCTCTGTGTCTGTGTCGTCTCTGTGTCTTCTCTGTGTCGTCTCTGTGTCATCTCTGTGTCGTCGTCTCTGTGTCGTCTCTGTTTCGTCTCTGTGCCGTCTCTGTGTCGTCTCTGTGTCGTCTCTGTGTCGTCTCTCTTTGTCGTCTCTGTGTCGACACATAGACGACACAGAGACGACACAGAGTCGTCTCTGTGTCGTCTCTGTGTCTGTGTCGTCTCTGTGTCGTCTCTGTGTCACAGAGACGACACAGAGATGACACAGAGAGTCGTCTCTGTGTCGTCTCTGTGTCGTCTCTTTGTCGTCGTCTCTGTGTCGTCTCTGTGTCATCTCTGTGCCGTCTCTTTGTCGTCTCTGTGTCGTCTCTGTGCCGTTTCTGTGTCGTCTCTGTGTCGTCTCTGTGTCGTCTCTGTGTCGACACAGAGACGACACAGAGACGACACAGAGTCGTCTCTGTGTCGTCTCTGTGTCTGTGTCGTCTCTGTGTCGTCTCTGTGTCGTCTCTGTGTCACAGAGACGACACAGAGAGTCGTCTCTGTGTCTGTGTCATCTCTGTATCGTCTCTGTGTCGTCGTCTCTGTGTCGTCTCTGTGTCGTCTCTGTGTCGTCTCTGTGTCGTCTCTCTGTGTCGTTTCTGTGTCGACACAGAGACGACACAGAGAGTCGTCTCTGTGTCTTCTCTGTGTCTGTGTCGTCTCTGTGCCATCTCTCTGTGTCGTATCTGTTTTGACACAGAGACGACACAGAGACGACACAGAGACGACACAGAGTCGTCTCTGTGTCGTCTCTGTGTCTGTGTCGTCTCTGTGTCGTCTCTGTGTCGTCTCTGTGTCGTCGTCTCTGTTTCGTCTCTGTGTCGTCTCTGTGTCATCTCTGTGTCGTCTCTGTGTCGTATCTGTGTCGTCTCTCTGTGTCGTCTCTGTGTCGACACAGAGACGACACAGAGACGACACAGAGTCGTCTCTGTGTCGTCTCTGTGTCTGTGTAGTCTCTGTGTCGTCTCTGTGTCGTCTTTCTGTCACAGAGACGACACGGAGACGACACAAAGAGTCATCTCTGTGCCTTCTCTGTGTCTGTGTCGTCTCTGTGTCGTCTCTGTGTCGTCTCTGTGCCGTCTTTGTGTCGTCTCTGTGTCGTCTCTGTGTCTTGTCTGTGTCGTCTCTGTGTCAGTGTCGTCTCTGTGTCGTCTCTGTGTCTGTGTCGTCTCTGTGTCGTCTCTGTGTCTTCGTCTCTGTGTCGTCTCTCTGTCGTCTCTGTGCCGTCTCTGTGTCGTCTCTGTGTCGTCTCTGTGTCTGTGTCGTCTCTGTGTCGTCTCTGTGTCGTCTCTGTGTCGTGTCTGTGTTGTCTCTGTGTCACAGAGACGACACAGAGACGACACAGAGAGTCGTCTCTGTGTCGTCTCTGTGTCTGTGTCGTCTCTGTGTCGTCGTCTCTGTGTCGTCTCTGTGTCGTCTCTCTGCCATCTCTTTGTCGTCTCTGTGTCGTCTCTGTGTCGTCTCTCTGGGTCGTCTCTGTGTCGGCACAGAGACGACACAGAGACGACACAGAGTTGTCTCTGTGTCGTCTCTGTGTCTGTGTCGTCTCTGTGTCTGTGTCGTCTCTGTGTCGTCTCTGTGTCGTCTCTGTGTCCTCGTCTCTGTGTCGTCTCTGTGCCGTCTCTGTGTCGTCTCTGTGTCGTCTCTGTGTCGTCTCTCTGTGTCGTCTCTGTGTCGACACAGAGACGACACAGAGACGACACAGTGACGACACAGAGACGACACAGTGACGACACAGAGACGACACAGTGACGACAAAGAGTCGTCTCTGTGTCGTCTCTGTGTCGACTCTGTGTCGTCTCTTTGTCGTCGTCTCTGTGTCGTCTCTTTGTCGTCTCTGTGCCGTCTCTATGTCGTCTATGTGTCGTCTTTGGGTCTGTGTCGTCTCTGTGTCGTCTCTGTGTCACAGAGACGACACAGAGAGTCGTCTCTGTGTCGTCTTTGTGTCTGTGTCGTCTCTGTGTCGTCTCTGTGTCGTCGTCTCTGTGTCGTCTCTGTGTCGTCGTCTCTGTGTCGTCTCTGTGTCGTCTCTCTGCCGTCTCTTTGTCGTCTCTGTGTCGTCTCTGTGTCGTCTCTCTGTGTCGTCTCTGTGTCACAGACACGACACAGAGACGACACAGAGAGTCGTCTCTGTGTCTGTGTTGTCTCTGTGTCATCTCTGTGTCGTCTCTGTGTCGTCTCTGTGTCTGTGTTGTCTCTGTGTCATCTCTGTGTTGTCTCTTTGCCGTCTCTGTGTCTTCTCTGTGCCGTCTCTGTGTCGTCTCTGTGTCGTCTCTCTGTTTCGTCTCTGTGTCGACACAGTGACGACACAGAGACGACACAGAGACGACACAGAGACGACACAGAGACGACGACACAGGGACGATACCGAGACGACGACACAGAGACGACACAGAGACGACAAAGAGACCACACAGACACAGAGACGACACAGAGACGACTCTCTGTGTCGTCTCTGTGACACAGAGACGACACAGAGACGACACAGACACAGAGACGACACAGAGACGACTCTGTGTCGTCTCTGTGTCGTCTCTGTGTCGACACAGAGACGACACAGAGAAAAGATACAGAGACGACACAGTCTCTGTGTCGTCGTCTCTGTGTCGTCTCTGTGTCGTCTCTGTGCCGTCTCTGTGTCGTCTCTGTGTCGTCTATGTGTCGTGTCTGTGTCGTCTCTCTGTGTCGTCTCTGTGTCGACACAGACACGACACAGAGACGACACAGTGACGACACAGAGTCGTCTCTGTGTCGTCTCTGTGTCAGTGTCGTCTCTGTGTCGTCTCTGTGTCTGTGTCGTCTCTGTGTCGTCTCTGTGTCTTCGTCTCTGTGTCGTCTCTCTGTCGTCTCTGTGCCGTCTCTGTGTCGTCTCTGTGTCGTCTCTGTGTCTGTGTCGTCTCTGTGTCGTCTCTGTGTCGTGTCTGTGTTGTCTCTGTGTCACAGAGACGACACAGAGAGTCGTCTCTGTGTCGTCTCTGTGTCTGTGTCGTCTCTGTGTCGTCTCTGTGTCGTCGTCTCTGTGTCGTCTCTGTGTCGTCTCTCTGCCGTCTCTTTGTCGTCTCTGTGTCGTCTCTGTGTCGTCTCTCTGGGTCGTCTCTGTGTCGACACAGAGACGACACAGAGACGACACAGAGTTGTCTCTCTGTCGTCTCTGTGTCTGTGACGTCTCTGTGTCTGTGTCGTCTCTGTGTCGTCTCTGTGTCGTCTCTGTGTCGTCTCTGTGTCGTCGTCTCTGTGTCGTCTCTGTGCCGTCTCTGTGTCGTCTCTGTGTCGTCTCTGTGTCGTCTCTGTGTCGTCTCTCTGTGTCGTCTCTCTGTCGACACAGAGACGACACAGAGACGACACAGTGACGACACAGAGTCGTCTCTGTGTCGTCTCTGTGTCTGTGTCGTCTCTGTGTCGTCTCTGTGTCGTCGTCTCTGTGTCGTCTCTGTGCCGTCTCTTTGTCGTCTCTGTGTCGTCTCTTTGTCGTCTCTGTGTCGTCTCTCTGTGTCGTCTCTGTAACGACACAGAGACAAAACAGAGACGACACAGAGACGACACAGAGTCGTCTCTGTGTCGTCTCTGTGTCTGTGTCGTCTCTGTGTCGTCTCTTTGTCGTCTCTGTGTCGTCTCTGTGTCGTCTCTGTGTCGTCTCTGTGTCTGTGTCGTCTCTGTGTCGTCTCTGTGTCGTCTCTGTGTCGTCTCTGTGTCGTCGTCTCTGTGTCGTCTCTGTGTCGTCTCTGTGCCGTCTCTGTGTCGTCTCTGTGTCGACACAAAGACAAAACAGAGACGACACAGAGACGACACAGAGTCGTCTCTGTGTCGTCTCTTTGTCGTCTCTGTGTCGTCTCTTTGTCACAGAGACGACACAGAGTCGTCTCTGTGTCGTCTCTTTGTCGTCTCTGTGTCGTCCCTGTGTCACAGAGACGACACAGAGACGACACAGAGTCGTCTCTGTGCCGTCTCTGTGTCGTCTCTCTGTGTCGTCTCTGTGTCGACACAGAGACGACACAGAGACGACACAGAGACGACACAGAGACGACACAGAGTCGTCTCTGTGTCGTCTCTGTGTCTGTGTCGTCTCTGTGTTGTCTCTGTGTCGTCTCTGTGTCTGTGTCGTCTCTGTGTCGTCTCTGTGTCGTCGTTTCTGTGTCGTCTTTGTGTCGTCTCTGTGCCGTCTCTGTGTCTTCTCTGTGTCGTCTCTGTGTCGTCTCTGTGTCGTCGTCTCTGTGTCGTCGTCTCTGTGTCGTCTCTGTGTCGTCTCTGTGCCGTCTCTGTGTCGTCTCTGTGTCGTCCCTGTGTCGTCTCTGTGTCGTCTCTCTGTGTCGTCTCTGTGTCGACACAGAGACGACACAGAGACGACACAGAGACGACACAGAGTCGTCTCTGTGTCGTCTCTGTGTCTGTGTCGTCTCTGTGTCGTCTCTGTGTCGTCTCTGTGTCGTCTCTGTGTCGTCGTCTCTGTGTCGTCTCTGTGTCGTCTCTGTGCCGTCTCTGTGTCGTCTCTGTGTCGTCTCTGTGTCGTCTCTGTGTCGTCTCTCTGTGTCGTCTCTGTGTCGACACAGAGACGACACAGAGACGACACAGAGTCGTCTCTGTGTCGTCTCTGTGTCTGTGTCGTCTCTGTGTCACAGACACAGAGACGGCACAGAGACGACACAGAGACGACACAGAGACGGCACAGAGACGACACAGAGACGACACAGAGACGACGACAAAGAGACGACACAGAGACGACACAGACACAGAGACGACACAGAGACGACTCACTGTGTCGTCTCTTTGTCGTTTCTGTGACACAGAGACGACACAGAGACGACACAGAGACGAAACAGACACAGAGACGAAACAGAGACGACTCTCTGTGTCGTCTCTGTGTCGTCTCTGTGACACAGAGACGACACAGAGACGAGACAGAGACGACACAGAGAAGACACAGACACAGAGACGAAACAGAGATGACTCTCTGTGTCGTCTCTGTGTCGTCTCTTTGACACAGAGACGACACAGAGACGACACAGAGACGACACAGACACAGAGACGACTCTGTGTCGTCTCTGTGTCGTCTCTGTGTCGTCTCTGTGTTGACACTGAGACGACACAGAGAGACGACACAGAGACGACACAGATACGACACAGAGTCGTCTCTGTGTCGTCTCTGTGTTTGTGTCGTCTCTCTGTCGACACAGAGACGACACAGAGAGACGACACAGAGACGATACAGAGACGACACAGAGACGACACAGAGACGGCACAGAGATGACACAGAGACGACACAGAGACGACGACACAGAGACGACACAGACACAGAGACGACACAGAGACGACTCTCTGTGTCGTCTCTGTGTCGTCTCTGAGACACAGAGACGTCACAGAGACGACACAAAGACGACACAGAGACGACTCTGTGTCGTCTCTGTGTCGTCTCTGTGTCGTCTCTGTGTCGAAACAGAGACGACACAGAGAGACGACACAGAGACGACACAGAGACGACACCGAGACGACACAGAGACGACGACACAGAGACGACACAGAGACGAAACAGACACAGAGACGACACAGAGACGACACAGAGACGAAACAGAGACGACACAGACACAGAGACGACACAGAGACGACTCTGTGTCATCTCTGTGTCGGCAAAGAGATGAAACAGAGAGACGACACAGAGACGACACAGAGACGGCACAGAGACGACACAGAGACGAAACAGAGACGACGACACAGAGACGACACAGAGACGACACAGAGACGACACAGACACAGAGACGACACAGAGACGACTCTCTGTGTCGTCTCTGTGTCGTCTCTGTGTCGACACAGAGACGACACAGAGACGACACAGACACAGAGACGACACAGAGACGACTCAGTGTCGTCTCTGTTTCGTCTCTGTGTCGTCACTTTGTCGACACAGAGACGACACATAGAGACGACACAGAGACGACACAGAGACGGCACAGAGACGACACAGAGACGGCAAAGAGACGACACAGAGACGACACAGAGACGACGACACAGAGACGACACAGAGACGACACAGAGACGACACAGAGACGACACAGAGATGACACAGAGACAACACAGACACAGAGACGACACAGAGACGACTCTCTGTGTCGTCTCTGTGTCGTGTCTGTGACACAGAGACGACACAGAGACGACACAGACACAAAGACGACACAGAGTTGTCTCTGTGTCGTCTCTGTGCCGTATCTGTGTCGTCCCTGTGTCGTTTCTGTGTCGTCTCTGTGTCGTCTCTCTGTGTCGTCTCTGTGTCGACACAGAGACGACACAGAGACGATACAGAGTCGTCTCTGTGTTGTCTCTGTGTCTGTGTCGTCTCTGTGTCTGTGTCGTCTCTGTGTCGTCTCTGTGTCGTCTCTGTGTCTGTGTCGTCTGTGTGTCGTCTCTGTGTCGTCTCTGTGTCTGTGTCGTCTCTGTGTCGTCTCTGTGTCGTCTCTGTGTCAACACAGAGACGACACAGAGACGACGACACAGAGACGACACAGAGACGACACAGAAACGACACAGAGACGACACAGACACAGAGACGACACAGAGACGACACACAGACGACACAGAGACGACACAGAGACGACACAGACACAGAGACGACACAGACACAGAGACAACACAGAGACGACTCTGTGTCGTCTCTGTGTCGTCTATGTGTCGACACAGAGACGAAACAGAGAGACGACACAGAGACGACACAGAAACGACACAGAGACGACACAGATACGGCACAGAGACGACACAGAGACGACGACACAGAGACAACACAGAGACGACACAGAGACGACACAGACACAGAGACGACACAGAGACGACTCTCTGTGTCGTCTCTTGACACAGAGACGACACAGAGACGAAACAGAGACGAAACAGAGACGACACAGAGACGACACAGACACAGAGACGACACAGAGACGACTCTGTGTCGTCTCTGTGTCGTCTCTGTGTCGACACAGAGACGACACAGAGAGACGACACAGAGACGAAACAGAGACGACACAGAGACGACACAGAGACGACACAGAGACGGCACAGAGACGACACGGAGACGACACAGAGACGACGACACAGAGACGACGAAACAGAGACGACACAGAGACGACACAGACACAGAGACGACACAGAGACGACTCTCTGTGTCGTCTCTGTGTCGTCTCTTTGTCGACACAGAGACGACACAGAGAGACGACACAGAGACGACACAGACACAGAGACGACACAGAGATGACTCTCTGTGTCGTCTCTGTGTCGTCTCTTTGTCGACACAGAGACGACACTGAGACGAAACAGACACAGAGACGACACAGAGACGACACAGACACAGAGACGACACAGAGACGACTCTGTGTCGTCTCTGTGTCGTCTCTGTGTCGTCTCTGTGTCGACACAGAGACGACACAGAAAGACGACACAGAGACGACACAGCTACGACACAGAGTCGTCTCTGTGTCGTCTCTGAGTCTGTGTCGTCTCTGTGTCGTCTCTGTTTCAACACAGAGACGACACAGAGACGACACAGAGACGGCACAGAGACGACACAGAGACGACACAGAGACGACGACACAGAGACGACACAGAGACGACACAGAGAGAGACGACAGAGACGGCAGAGAGACGACAGAGAGAGACGACAGAGAGACGACGACACAGAGACGACACAGACGTAGAGACGACACAGAGAAGACTCTCTGTGTCGTCTCTGTGTCGTCTCTGTGACACAGAGACGTCACAGAGACGACACAGAGACGACATAGACACAGAGACGACACAGAGACGACTCTGTGTCGTCTCTGTGTCGTCTCTGTGTCTTCTCTGTGTCGAAACAGAGACGACACAGAGAGATGACACAGAGACGACACAGAGACGACACAGAGACGACACAGAGACGGCACAGAGACGACACAGAGACGACACAGAGACGGCACAGAGACGACACAGAGACGACACAGAGACGACACAGAGACGACACAGAGACGGCACAGAGACGACACAGAGACGACACAGAGACGACGACAAAGAGACGACACAGAGACGACACAGAGACGACACAGACACAATGACGACACAGAGACGACTCTCTGTGTCGCCTCTGTGTCGTCTCTGTGACACAAAGACGACACAGAGACGACACAGACACAGAGACGACACAGAGACAACTCTGTGTCGTCTCTGTGTCGTCTCTGTGTCGACACAGAGACGACACAGAGAGACGACACAGAGACGACACAGAGACGACAAAGAGACGGCAGAGAGACGACACAGAGACGACACAGAGACGACGACACAGAGACGACACAGAGACGACACAGACACAGAGACGACACAGAGAAGACTCTCTGTGTCGTCTCTGTGTCGTCTCTGTGACACAGAGACAACACAGACACGACACAGAGACGACACAGAGACGACACAGAGACGACACAGACACAGAGACGACACAGAGACGACACAGAGACGACACAGAGACGAAACAGAGACGACAACACAGAGACGACACAGAGACGACACAGAGACGACACAGAGACGACACAGACACAGAGACGACATAGAGACGACTCTGTGTCGTCTCTGTGTCGTCTATGTGTCGAAACAGAGACGACACAGAGAGACGACACAGAGACGACACAGACACAGAGACGACTCTCTGTGTCGTCTCTGTGTCGTCTCTGTGTCGACACAGAGACGACACAGAGAGACGACACAGAGACGACACAGAGACGACACAGAGACGACACAGAGACGACGACACAGAGACGACACAGACACAGAGACGACACAGAGACGACTCTCTGTGTCGTGGACTCTGTATCACAGAGACGACACAGAGAGTCGTCTCTGTGTCGTCTCTGTGTCTGTGTCGTCTCTGTGTCTTCTCTGTGTCGTCTCTGTGTCATCTCTGTGTCGTCGTCTCTGTGTCGTCTCTGTTTCGTCTCTGTGCCGTCTCTGTGTCGTCTCTGTGTCGTCTCTGTGTCGTCTCTCTTTGTCGTCTCTGTGTCGACACATAGACGACACAGAGACGACACAGAGTCGTCTCTGTGTCGTCTCTGTGTCTGTGTCGTCTCTGTGTCGTCTCTGTGTCACAGAGACGACACAGAGATGACACAGAGAGTCGTCTCTGTGTCGTCTCTGTGTCGTCTCTTTGTCGTCGTCTCTGTGTCGTCTCTGTGTCATCTCTGTGCCGTCTCTTTGTCGTCTCTGTGTCGTCTCTGTGCCGTTTCTGTGTCGTCTCTGTGTCGTCTCTGTGTCGTCTTTCTGTGTCGTCTCTGTGTCGACACAGAGACGACACAGAGACGACACAGAGACGACACAGAGTCGTCTCTGTGTCGTCTCTGTGTCCGTGTCGTCTCTGTGTCGTCTCTGTGTCGTCTCTGTGTCACAGAGACGACACAGAGAGTCGTCTCTGTGTCTGTGTCATCTCTGTATCGTCTCTGTGTCGTCGTCTCTGTGTCGTCTCTGTGTCGTCTCTGTGTCGTCTCTGTGTCGTCTCTCTGTGTCGTTTCTGTGTCGACACAGAGACGACACAGAGAGTCGTCTCTGTGTCTTCTCTGTGTCTGTGTCGTCTCTGTGCCATCTCTCTGTGTCGTCTCTGTTTCGACACAGAGACGACACAGAGACGACACAGAGACGACACAGAGTCGTCTCTGTGTCGTCTCTGTGTCTGTGTCGTCTCTGTGTCGTCTCTGTGTCGTCTCTGTGTCGTCGTCTCTGTTTCGTCTCTGTGTCGTCTCTGTGTCATCTCTGTGTCGTCTCTGTGTCGTATCTGTGTCGTCTCTCTGTGTCGTCTCTGTGTCGACACAGAGACGACACAGAGACGACACAGAGTCGTCTCTGTGTCGTCTCTGTGTCTGTGTAGTCTCTGTGTCGTCTCTGTGTCGTCTTTCTGTCACAGAGACGACACGGAGACGACACAAAGAGTCATCTCTGTGCCTTCTCTGTGTCTGTGTCGTCTCTGTGTCGTCTCTGTGTCGTCTCTGTGCCGTCTTTGTGTCGTCTCTGTGTCGTCTCTGTGTCTTGTCTGTGTCGTCTCTCTGTGTCGTCTCTGTGTCGACACAGAGACGACACAGAGACGACACAGTGACGACACAGAGTCGTCTCTGTGTCGTCTCTGTGTCAGTGTCGTCTCTGTGTCGTCTCTGTGTCTGTGTCGTCTCTGTGTCGTCTCTGTGTCTTCGTCTCTGTGTCGTCTCTGTGTCGTCTCTGTGCCGTCTCTGTGTCGTCTCTGTGTCGTCTCTGTGTCTGTGTCGTCTCTGTGTCGTCTCTGTGTCGTCTCTGTGTCGTGTCTGTGTTGTCTCTGTGTCACAGAGACGACACAGAGACGACACAGAGAGTCGTCTCTGTGTCGTCTCTGTGTCTGTGTCGTCTCTGTGTCGTCGTCTCTGTGTCGTCTCTGTGTCGTCTCTCTGCCATCTCTTTGTCGTCTCTGTGTCGTCTCTGTGTCGTCTCTCTGGGTCGTCTCTGTGTCGGCACAGAGACGACACAGAGTTGTCTCTGTGTCGTCTCTGTGTCTGTGACGTCTCTGTGTCTGTGTCGTCTCTGTGTCGTCTCTGTGTCGTCTCTGTGTCCTCGTCTCTGTGTCGTCTCTGTGCCGTCTCTGTGTCGTCTCTGTGTCGTCTCTGTGTCGTCTCTCTGTGTCGTCTCTGTGTCGACACAGAGACGACACAGAGACGACACAGTGACGACACAGAGACGACACAGTGACGACACAGAGACGACACAGTGACGACAAAGAGTCGTCTCTGTGTCGTCTCTGTGTCGACTCTGTGTCGTCTCTTTGTCGTCGTCTCTGTGTCGTCTCTTTGTCGTCTCTGTGCCGTCTCTATGTCGTCTATGTGTCGTCTTTGGGTCTGTGTCGTCTCTGTGTCGTCTCTGTGTCGTCTTTGTGTCTGTGTCGTCTCTGTGTCGTCTCTGTGTCGTCGTCTCTGTGTCGTCTCTGTGTCCTCGTCTCTGTGTCGTCTCTGTGTCGTCTCTCTGCCGTCTCTTTGTCGTCTCTGTGTCGTCTCTGTGTCGTCTCTCTGTGTCGTCTCTGTGTCACAGACACGACACAGAGACGACACAGAGAGTCGTCTCTGTGTCTGTGTTGTCTCTGTGTCATCTCTGTGTCGTCTCTGTGTCGTCTCTGTGTCTGTGTTGTCTCTGTGTCATCTCTGTGTTGTCTCTTTGCCGTCTCTGTGTCTTCTCTGTGCCGTCTCTGTGTCGTCTCTGTGTCGTCTCTCTGTTTCGTCTCTGTGTCGACACAGTGACGACACAGAGACGACACAGAGACGACACAGAGACGACACAGAGACGACGACACAGAGACGACACCGAGACGACGACACAGAGACGACACAGAGACGACAAAGAGACCACACAGACACAGAGACGACACAGAGACGACTCTCTGTGTCGTCTCTGTGTCTTCGACACAGAGACGACACAGAGACGACACAGACACAGAGACGACACAGAGACGACTCTGTGTCGTCTCTGTGTCGTCTCTGTGTCGACACAGAGACGACACAGAGAAAAGATACAGAGACGACACAGTCTCTGTGTCGTCGTCTCTGTGTCGTCTCTGTGTCGTCTCTGTGCCGTCTCTATGTCGTCTCTGTGTCGTCTATGTGTCGTGTCTGTGTCGTCTCTCTGTGTCGTCTCTGTGTCGACACAGACACGACACAGAGACGACACAGTGACGACACAGAGTCGTCTCTGTGTCGTCTCTGTGTCAGTGTCGTCTCTGTGTCGTCTCTGTGTCTGTGTCGTCTCTGTGTCGTCTCTGTGTCTTCGTCTCTGTGTCGTCTCTCTGTCGTCTCTGTGCCGTCTCTGTGTCGTCTCTGTGTCGTCTCTGTGTCTGTGTCGTCTCTGTGTCGTCTCTGTGTCGTGTCTGTGTTGTCTCTGTGTCACAGTGACGACACAGAGAGTCGTCTCTGTGTCGTCTCTGTGTCTGTGTCGTCTCTGTGTCGTCTCTGTGTCGTCGTCTCTGTGTCGTCTCTGTGTCGTCTCTCTGCCGTCTCTTTGTCGTCTCTGTGTCGTCTCTGTGTCGTCTCTCTGGGTCGTCTCTGTGTCGACACAGAGACGACACAGAGACGACACAGAGTTGTCTCTCTGTCGTCTCTGTGTCTGTGACGTCTCTGTGTCTGTGTCGTCTCTGTGTCGTCTCTGTGTCGTCTCTGTGTCGTCTCTGTGTCCTCGTCTCTGTGTCGTCTCTGTGCCGTCTCTGTGTCGTCTCTGTGTCGTCTCTGTGTCGTCTCTGTGTCGTCTCTCTGTGTCGTCTCTCTGTCGACACAGAGACGACACAGAGACGACACAGTGACGACACAGAGACGACACAGAGACGACAGAGTGACGACACAGAGTCGTCTCTGTGTCGTCTCTGTGTCGACTCTGTGTCGTCTCTTTGTCGTCGTCTCTGTGTCGTCTCTGTGTCGTCTCTGTGCCGTCTCTATGTCGTCTATGTGTCGTCTCTGGGTCTGTGTCGTCTCTGTGTCGTCTCTGTGTCACAGGGACGACACAGAGAGTCGTCTCTGTGTCGTCTTTGTGTCTGTGTCGTCTCTGTGTCGTCTCTGTGTCGTCGTCTCTGTGTCGTCTCTGTGTCGTCTCTCTGCCGTCTCTTTGTCCTCTCTGTGTCGTCTCTGTGTCGTCTCTCTGTGTCGTCTCTGTGTCACAGACAAGACACAGAGACGACACAGAGAGTCGTCTCTGTGTCTGTGTTGTCTCTGTGTCATCTCTGTGTCGTCTCTGTGTCGTCTCTGTGTCTGTGTTGTCTCTGTGTCATCTCTGTGTCGTCTCTTTGCCGTCTCTGTGTCGTCTCTGTGCCGTCTCTGTGTCGTCTCTGTGTCGTCTCTCTGTGTCGTCTCTGTGTCGACACAGTGACGACACAGAGACGACACAGAGACGACACAGAGACGACACTGAGTCGTCTCTGTGTCGTCTCTGTGTCTGTGTCGTCTCTGTGTCGTCTCTGTGTCGTCTCTGTGTCGTCGTCTCTGTGTCGTCTCTGTGTCGTCTCTTTGCCGTCTCTGTGTCGTCTCTGTGTCGTCTCTCTGTGTCATCTCTTTGTCGACACAGAGACGACACAGAGATGACACAGAGTCGTCTCTGTGTCGTCTCTGTGTCTGTGTCGTCTCTGTTTCGTCTCTGTGTCGTCTCTGTGTCTGTGTCGTCTCTGTGTCGTCTCTGTGTCGTCTCTGTGTCGTCGTCTCTGTGTCGTCTCTGTGTCGTCTCTGTGCCGTCTCTGTTTCGTCTCTGTGTCGTCTCTGTGTCGTCTCTGTGTCGACACAGAGACGACACAGAGAAAAGATACAGAGACGACACAGTCTCTGTGTCGTCGTCTCTGTGTCGTCTCTGTGTCGTCTCTGTGCCGTCTCTGTGTCGTCTCTGTGTCGTCTATGTGTCGTGTCTGTGTCGTCTCTCTGTGTCGTCTCTGTGTCGACACAGACACGACACAGAGACGACACAGTGACGACACTGTGTCGTCTCTGTGTCGTCTCTGTGTCAGTGTCGTCTCTGTGTCGTCTCTGTGTCTGTGTCGTCTCTGTGTCGTCTCTGTGTCTTCGTCTCTGTGTCGTCTCTCTGTCGTCTCTGTGCCGTCTCTGTGTCGTCTCTGTGTCGTCTCTGTGTCTGTGTCGTCTCTGTGTCGTCTCTGTGTCGTGTCTGTGTTGTCTCTGTGTCACAGAGACGACACAGAGAGTCGTCTCTGTGTCGTCTCTGTGTCTGTGTCGTCTCTGTGTCTTCTCTGTGTCGTCGTCTCTGTGTCGTCTCCGTGTCGTCTCTCTGCCGTCTCTTTGTCGTCTCTGTGTCGTCTCTGTGTCGTCTCTTTGGGTCGTCTCTGTGTCGACACAGAGACGACACAGAGACGACACAGAGTTGTCTCTCTGTCGTCTCTGTGTCTGTGACGTCTCTGTGTCTGTGTCGTCTCTGTGTCGTCTCTGTGTCGTCTCTGTGTCGTCTCTGTGTCCTCGTCTCTGTGTCGTCTCTGTGCCGTCTCTGTGTCGTCTCTGTGTCGTCTCTGTGTCGTCTCTGTGTCGACTCTGTGTCGTCTCTTTGTCGTCGTCTCTGTGTCGTCTCTGTGTCGTCTCTGTGCCGTCTCTATGTCGTCTATGTGTCGTCTCTGGGTCTGTGTCGTCTCTGTGTCGTCTCTGTGTCACAGGGACGACACAGAGAGTCGTCTCTGTGTCGTCTTTGTGTCTGTGTCGTCTCTGTGTCGTCTCTGTGTCGTCGTCTCTGTGTCGTCTCTGTGTCGTCTCTCTGCCGTCTCTTTGTCCTCTCTGTGTCGTCTCTGTGTCGTCTCTCTGTGTCGTCTCTGTGTCACAGACACGACACAGAGACGACACAGAGAGTCGTCTCTGTGTCTGTGTTGTCTCTGTGTCATCTCTGTGTCGTCTCTGTGTCGTCTCTGTGTCTGTGTTGTCTCTGTGTCATCTCTGTGTCGTCTCTTTGCCGTCTCTGTGTCGTCTCTGTGTCGTCTATGTGTCGTCTCTGTGTCGTCTCTCTGTGTCGTCTCTGTGTCGACACAGAGACGACACAGAGACGACACAGAGACGACACAGAGACGACACTGAGTCGTCTCTGTGTCGTCTCTGTGTCTGTGTCGTCTCTGTGTCGTCTCTGTGTCGTCTCTGTGTCGTCGTCTCTGTTTCGTCTCTGTGTCGTCTCTTTGCCATCTCTGTGTCGTCTCTGTGTCGTCTCTCTGTGTCATCTCTTTGTCGACACAGAGACGACACAGAGATGACACAGAGTCGTCTCTGTGTCGTCTCTGTGTCTGTGTCGTCTCTGTTTCGTCTCTGTGTCGTCTCTGTGTCGTCTCTGTGTCTGTGTCGTCTCTGTGTCGTCTCTGTGTCGTCTCTGTGTCGTCGTCTCTGTGTCGTCTCTGTGTCGTCTCTGTGCCGTCTCTGTTTCGTCTCTGTGTCGTCTCTGTGTCGTCTCTGTGTCGTCTCTCTGTGTCATCTCTCTGTGTCGTCTCTCTGTTTAGACACAGAGACGACACAGAGACGACACAGAGACGACACAGAGTCGTCTCTGTGTCGTCTCTGTGTCTATGTCGTCTCTGTGTCGTCTCTGTGTCGTCTCTGTGACGTCTCTGTGTCGTCTCTGTGTCGTCTCTGTGTCGTCTCTGTGTCATCGTCTCTGTGTCGTCTCTGTGTCGTCTCTATGCCGTCTCTGTGTCGTCTCTGTGTCGTCTCTGTGTCATCTCTGTGTCGTCTCTCTTTGTCGTCTCAGTGTCGACAAAGAGACGACACAGAGACGACACAGACACAGAGACGACACAGAGACGACTCTGTGTCGTATCCGTGTCGTCTCTGTGTCGTCTCTCTGTGTCGTCTCTCTGTGTCGTCTCTGTGTCGACACAGAGACGACACAGAGACGACACAGAGTCGTCTCTGTGTCTGTGTCGTCTCTGTGTCAAAGAGACGACACAGAGACGACACAAAGAGTCATCTCTGTGTCATCTCTGTGTCGTCTCTGCGTCACAGAGACGACACAGAGACGACACAGAGAGTCGTCTCTGTGTCGTCTCTGTGTCTGTGTCGTCTCAGTGTCGTCTCTGTGTCGTCTCTTTGTCGTCGTCTCTGTGTCGTCTCTGTGTCGTCTCTGTGCCGTCTCTGTGTCGTCTCTGTGTCGTCTCTGTGTCGTCTCTGTGTCGTCTCTGTGTCGTCTCTGTGCCGTCTCTGTGTCGTCTCTGTGTCGTCTCTGTGCCGTCTCTGTGTCGTCTCCGTGTCGTCTCTGTGTCGTCTCTGTGTCATCTCTCTGTGTCGTCTCTGTTTCGACACAGAGAAGACACAGAGACGACACAGAGACGACACAGAGTCGTCTCTGTGTCGTCTCTGTGTCTTTGTCGTCTCTGTGTCGTCTCTGTGACGTCTCTGTGTCACAGAGACGACACAGAGACGACACAGAGAGTCTTCTCTGTGTCGTCTCTGTGTCTGTGTCGTCTCTGTGTCGTCTCTGTGTCGTCTCTGTGTCGTCGTCTCTGTGTCGTCTCTGTGTCGTCTCTGTGCCGTCTCTGTGTCGTCTCTGTGTCGTCTCTGTGTCGAAACAGAGACGACACAGAGACGACACAGACACAGAGACGACACAGAGACGACTCTGTGTCGTAGCTGTGTCGTCTCTGTGTCGTCTCTCTGTGTCATCTCTGTGTCGACACACAGACGACACAGAGACAATACAGAGACGACACAGAGTCGTCTCTGTGTTGTCTCTGTGTCTGTGTCGTCTCTGTGTCGTCTCTGTGTCTGTGTCGTCTCAGTGTCGTCTCTTTGTCGTCTCTGTGTCGTCTCTGTGTCGTCGTCTCTGTGTCGTCTCTGTGTCGTCTCTGTGTCGTCTCTGTGTTGTCTCTGTGTCGTCGTCTCTGTGTCGTCTCTGTGCCGTCTCTGTGTCGTCTCTGTGTCGTCTCTGTGTCGTCTCTGTGTCGTCTCTGTGTCGTCTCTCTGTGTCGTCTCTGTGTCGACACAGAGACGACACAGAGACGACGCAGAGTCGTCTCTGTGTCGTCTCTGTGTCTGTGTCATCTCTGTGTCGTCTCTGTTTCGTCTCTGTTTCGTCTCTGTGTCGTCTCTGTGTCACAGAGACGACACAGAGAGTCGTCTCTGTGTCGTCTCTGTGTCTGTGTCGTCTCTGTGTCGTCTCTGTGTCGTCTCTGTGTTGTCTCTGTGTCGTCGTCTCTGTGTCGTCTCTGTGCCGTATCTGTGTCGTCTCTGTGTCGTCTCTGTGTCTGTGTCGTCTCTGTGTCGTCTCTGTGTCGTCTCTGTGTTGTCTCTGTGTCGTCTCTCTGTGTCGTCTCTGTGTCGACACAGAGACGACAAAGAGACGACACAGAGTCGCCTCTGTGTTGTCTCTGTGTCTGTGTCGTCTCTGTGTCTGTGTCGTCTCTGTGTCGTCTCTGTGTCGTCTCTGTGTCGTCTCTTCGTCGTCTGTGTGTCGTCTCTGTGTCGTCTCTGTGTCTGTGTCGTCTCTGTGTCGTTTCCGTGTCGTCTCTGTGTCGTCGTCTCTGTGTCATCTCTGTGTCGACACAGAAACGACACAGAGACGAAACAGAGACGACACAGACTCAGAGATGACACAGAGACGACACACAGATGACACAGACACAGAGACGACACAGAGACGACACAGAGACGACACAGACAGAGAGACGAAACAGACACAGAGACAACACAGAGACGACTCTGTGTCGTCTCTGTGTCGTCTCTGTGTCGACACAGAGACGACACAGAGAGACTACACAGAGACGACACAGAAAAGACACAGAGACGACACAGGTACGGCACAGAGACGACACAGAGACAACTCTGTGTCGTCTCTGTGTCTGTGTCGTCTCTGTGTCGTCTCTGTGTCACAGACACGACACAGAGACGACACAGAGAGTCGTCTCTGTGTCTGTGTTGTCTCTGTGTCATCTCTGTGTCGTCTCTGTGTCGTCTCTGTGTCTGTGTTGTCTCTGTGTCATCTCTGTGTCGTCTCTTTGCCGTCTCTGTGTCGTCTCTGTGCCGTCTCTGTGTCGTCTCTGCGTCGTCTCTCTGTGTCGTCTCTGTGTCGACACAGTGACGACACAGAGACGACACAGAGACGACACAGAGACGACACTGAGTCGTCTCTGTGTCGTCTCTGTGTCTGTGTCGTCTCTGTGTCGTCTCTGTGTCGTCTCTGTGTCGTCGTCTCTGTTTCGTCTCTGTGTCGTCTCTTTGCCGTCTCTGTGTCGTCTCTGTGTCGTCTCTCTGTGTCATCTCTTTGTCGACACAGAGACGACACAGAGATGACACAGAGTCGTCTCTGTGTCGTCTCTGTGTCTGTGTCGTCTCTGTTTCGTCTCTGTGTCGTCTCTGTGTCGTCTCTGTGTCTGTGTCGTCTCTGTGTCGTCTCTGTGTCGTCTCTGTGTCGTCGTCTCTGTGTCGTCTCTGTGTCGTCTCTGTGCCGTCTCTGTTTCGTCTCTGTGTCGTCTCTGTGTCGTCTCTGTGTCGTCTCTCTGTGTCATCTCTCTGTGTCGTCTCTCTGTTTAGACACAGAGACGACACAGAGACGACACAGAGACGACACAGAGTCGTCTCTGTGTCGTCTCTGTGTCTATGTCGTCTCTGTGTCGTCTCTGTGTCGTCTCTGTGACGTCTCTGTGTCGTCTCTGTGTCGTCTCTGTGTCGTCTCTGTGTCATCGTCTCTGTGTCGTCTCTGTGTCGTCTCTGTGCCGTCTCTGTGTCGTCTCTGTGTCGTCTCTGTGTCGTCTCTGTGTCGTCTCTCTTTGTCGTCTCAGTGTCGACAAAGAGACGACACAGAGACGACACAGACACAGAGACGACACAGAGACGACTCTGTGTCGTATCCGTGTCGTCTCTGTGTCGTCTCTCTGTGTCGTCTCTCTGTGTCGTCTCTGTGTCGACACAGAGACGACACAGAGACGACACAGAGTCGTCTCTGTGTCTGTGTCGTCTCTGTGTCAAAGAGACGACACAGAGACGACACAAAGAGTCATCTCTGTGTCATCTCTGTGTCGTCTCTGCGTCACAGAGACGACACAGAGACGACACAGAGAGTCGTCTCTGTGTCGTCTCTGTGTCTGTGTCGTCTCAGTGTCGTCTCTGTGTCGTCTCTTTGTCGTCGTCTCTGTGTCGTCTCTGTGTCGTCTCTGTGCCGTCTCTGTGTCGTCTCTGTGTCGTCTCTGTGTCGTCTCTGTGTCGTCACTGTGTCGTCTCTGTGCCGTCTCTGTGTCGTCTCTGTGTCGTCTCTGTGCCGTCTCTGTGTCGTCTCCGTGTCGTCTCTGTGTCGTCTCTGTGTCATCTCTCTGTGTCGTCTCTGTTTCGACACAGAGAAGACACAGAGACGACACAGAGACGACACAGAGTCGTCTCTGTGTCGTCTCTGTGTCTTTGTCGTCTCTGTGTCGTCTCTGTGACGTCTCTGTGTCACAGAGACGACACAGAGACGACACAGAGAGTCTTCTCTGTGTCGTCTCTGTGTCTGTGTCGTCTCTGTGTCGTCTCTGTGTCGTCTCTGTGTCGTCTCTGTGTCGTCGTCTCTGTGTCGTCTCTGTGTCGTCTCTGTGCCGTCTCTGTGTCGTCTCTGTGTCGTCTCTGTGTCGAAACAGAGACGACACAGAGACGACACAGACACAGAGACGACACAGAGACGACTCTGTGTCGTAGCTGTGTCGTCTCTGTGTCGTCTCTCTGTGTCATCTCTGTGTCGACACACAGACGACACAGAGACAATACAGAGACGACACAGAGTCGTCTCTGTGTTGTCTCTGTGTCTGTGTCGTCTCTGTGTCGTCTCTGTGTCTGTGTCGTCTCAGTGTCGTCTCTTTGTCGTCTCTGTGTCGTCTCTGTGTCGTCGTCTCTGTGTCGTCTCTGTGTCGTCTCTGTGTCGTCTCTGTGTTGTCTCTGTGTCGTCGTCTCTGTGTCGTCTCTGTGCCGTCTCTGTGTCGTCTCTGTGTCGTCTCTGTGTCGTCTCTGTGTCGTCTCTCTGTGTCGTCTCTGTGTCGACACAGAGACGACACAGAGACGACGCAGAGTCGTCTCTGTGTCGTCTCTGTGTCTGTGTCATCTCTGTGTCGTCTCTGTTTCGTCTCTGTTTCGTCTCTGTGTCACAGAGACGACACAGAGAGTCGTCTCTGTGTCGTCTCTGTGTCTGTGTCGTCTCTGTGTCGTCTCTGTGTCGTCTCTGTGTTGTCTCTGTGTCGTCGTCTCTGTGTCGTCTCTGTGCCGTATCTGTGTCGTCTCTGTGTCGTTTCTGTGTCGTCTCTCTGTGTCGTCTCTGTGTCGACACAGAGACGACAAAGAGACGACACAGAGTCGCCTCTGTGTTGTCTCTGTGTCTGTGTCGTCTCTGTGTCTGTGTCGTCTCTGTGTCGTCTCTGTGTCGTCTCTTCGTCGTCTGTGTGTCGTCTCTGTGTCGTCTCTGTGTCTGTGTCGTCTCTGTGTCGTTTCTGTGTCGTCTCTGTGTCGTCGTCTCTGTGTCATCTCTGTGTCGACACAGAAACGACACAGAGACGAAACAGAGACGACACAGACTCAGAGATGACACAGAGACGACACACAGATGACACAGACACAGAGACGACACAGAGACGACACAGAGACGACACAGACACAGAGACGAAACAGACACAGAGACAACACAGAGACGACTCTGTGTCGTCTCTGTGTCGTCTCTGTGTCGACACAGAGACGACACAGAGAGACGACACAGAGACGACACAGAAAAGACACAGAGACGACACAGGTACGGCACAGAGACGACACAGAGACAACTCTGTGTCGTCTCTGTGTCTGTGTTGCCTCTTTGTCATCTCTGTGTCGTCTCTGTGTCGTCGTCTCTGTGTCGTCTCTGTGTCATCTCTTTGCCGTCTCTGTGTCGTCTCTGTGCCGTCTCTGTGTCTGTGTTGCCTCTGTGTCATCTCTGTGTCGTCTCTGTGTCGTCGTCTCTGTGTCGTCTCTATGTGTCATCTCTGTGTCGACACTGTGACGACACAGAGACGAAACAGAGACGACACTGAGTCGTCTCTGTGTCGTCTCTGTGTCTGTGTCGTCTCTGTGTCGTCTCTGTGTCTGTGTCGTCTCTGTGTCGTCTCTGTGTCGTCGTCTCTGTTTCGTCTCTGTGTCGTCTCTGTGCCGTCTCTGTGTCGTCTCTGTGTCGTCTCTCTGTGTCATCTCTTTGTCGACACAGAGACGACACAGAGATGACACAGAGTCGTCTCTGTGTCGTCTCTGTGTCTGTGTCGTCTCTGTTTCATCTCTGTGTCGTCTCTGTGTCGTCTCTGTGTCAACTCTGTGTCGTCGTCTCTGTGTCGTCTCTGTGCCGTCTCTGTTTCGTCTCTGTGTCGTCTCTGTGTCGTCTCTGTGTCGTCTCTCTGTGTCGTCTCTGTGTCGTCTCTCTGACGTCTCTGTGTCACAGAGACGACACAGAGACGACACAGAGAGTCGTCTCTGTGTCGTCTCTGTGTCTGTGTCGTCTCTGTGTCGTCTCTGTGTCGTCGTCTCTGTGTCGTCTCTGTGTCGTCTCTGTGCCGTCTCTGTGTCGTCTCTGTGTCGTCTCTGTGTCGTCTCTGTGTCGTCTCTCTGTGTCGTCTCTGTGTTGACACAGAGACGACACAGACACAGAGACGACACAGAGACGACTCTGTTTCGTATCTGTGTCGTCTCTGTGTCGTCTCTCTGTGTCGTCTCAGTATCGACACAGAGACGACACAGAGACGACACAGAGACGACACAGAGTCGTCTCTGTGTCTGTGTCGTCTCTGTGTCAAAGAGACGACACAGAGAGTCATCTCTGTTTCGTCTCTGTGTCTGTGTCGTCTCTGTGTCGTCTCTGTCTCGTCTCTGTGTCGTCTCTGTGTCACAGAGACGACAAAGAGACGACACAGAGAGTCGTCTCTGTGTCGTCTCTGTGTCTGTGTCGTCACTGTGTCGTCTCTGTGTCGTCTCTTTGTCGTCGTCTCTGTGTCGTCTCTGTGTCGTCTCTGTGCCTTCTCTGTGTCGTCTCTGTGTCGTCTCTGTGCCGTCTCTGTGTCGTCTCTGTGTCGTCTCTGTGTCGTCTCTCTGTGTCGTCTCTGTTTCGACACAGAGACGACACAGAGACGACACAGAGACGACAAAGAGACGACACAGAGTCGTCTCTGTGTCGTCTCTGTGTCTATGTCGTCTCTGTGTCGTCTCTGTGTCGTCTCTGTGACGTCTCTGTGTCACAGAGACGACACAGAGAGTCATCTCTGTGTCGTCTCTGTGTCTGTGTCGTCTCTGTGTCGTCTCTGTGTCGTCTCTTTGCCGTCTCTGTGTCGTCTCTGTGTCGTCTCTCTGTGTCATCTCTTTGTCGACACAGAGACGACACAGAGATGACAAAGAGTCGTCTCTGTGTCGTCTCTGTCTCTGTGTCGACTCTGTTTCGTCTCTGTGTCGTCTCTGTGTTGTCTCTTTGTCGTCTCTGTGTCTGTGTCGTCTCTGTGTCGTCTCTGTGTCGTCGTCTCTGTGTCGTCTCTGTGTCGTCTCTGTGCCGTCTCTGTTTCGTCTCTGTGTCGTCTCTGTGTCGTCTCTGTGTCGTCTCGCTGTGTCGTCTCTGTTTCGACACAGAGACGACACAGAGACGACACAGAGTCGTCTCTGTGTCGTCTCTGTGTCTATGTCGTCTCTGTGTCGTCTCTGCGTCGTCTCTGTGACGTCTCTGTGTCGTCTCTGTGTCGTCTCTGTGTCATCGTCTCTGTGTCGTCTCTGTGTCGTCTCTGTGCCGTCTCTGTGTCGTCTCTGTGTCGTCTCTGTGTCGTCTCTGTGTCGTCTCTCTGTGTCGTCTCTGTGTCGACACAGAGACGACACAGAGACGACACAGACACAGAGACGACACAGAGACGACTCTGTGTCGTATCTGTGTCGTCTTTGTGTCGTCTCTCTGTGTCATCTCTGTGTCGACACAGAGACGACACAGAGACGACACAGAGTCGTCTCTGTGTCTGTGTCGTCTCTGTGTCGTCTCTGTGTCAAAGAGACGACACAGAGACGACACAGGGAGTCATCTCTGTGTCATCTCTGTGTCTGTGTCGTCTCTGTGTCGTCTCTGTGCCGTCTCTGTTTCGTCTCTGTGTCGTCTCTGTGTCGTCTCTGTCTCGTCTCTCTGTGTCGTCTCTGTGTCATCTCTCTGACGTCTCTGTGTCTCAGAGACGACACAGAGACGACACAGAGAGTCGTCTCTGTGTCGTCTCTGTGTCGTCGTCTCTGTGCCGTCTCTGTGTCGTCTCTGTGTCGTCTCTGTGTCGTCTCTCTGTGTCGTCTCTGTGTCGACACAGAGACGACACAGACACAGAGACGACACAGAGACGACTCTGTGTCGTATCTGTGTCGTCTCTGTGTCGTCTCTCTGTGTCGTCTCAGTGTCGACACAGAGACGACACAGAGACGACACAGAGTCGTCTCTGTGTCTGTGTCGTCACTGTGTCGTCTCTGTGTCAAAGAGACGACACAGAGACGACACAGAGAGTCATCTCTGTTTCGTCTCTGTGTCTGTGTCGTCTCTGTGTCGTCTCTGTCTCGTCTCTCTGTCGTCTCTGTGTCGTCTCTGTGTCGTCTCTTTGTCGTCGTCTCTGTGTCGTCTCTGTGTTGTCTCTGTGCCGTCTCTGTGTCGTCTCTGTGTCGTCTCTGTGCCGTCTCTGTGTCGTCTCTGTGTCGTCTCTGTGTCGTCTCTCTGTGTCGTCTCTGTTTCGACACAGAGACGACACAGAGACGACAAAGAGACGACACAGAGTCGTCTCTGTGTCGTCTCTGTGTCTATGTCGTCTCTGTGTCGTCTCTGTGTCGTCTCTGTGACGTCTCTGTGTCACAGAGACGACACAGAGACGACACAGAGAGTCATCTCTGTTTCGTCTCTGTGTCTGTGTCGTCTCTGTGTCGTCTCTGTGTCGTCTCTTTGCCGTCTCTGTGTCGTCTCTGTGTCGTCTCTCTGTGTCATCTTTTTGTCGACACAGAGACGACACAGAGATGACAAAGAGTCGTCTCTGTGTCGTCTCTGTGTCTGTGTCGTCTCTGTTTCGTCTCTGTGTCGTCTCTGTGTTGTCTCTTTGTCGTCTCTGTGTCTGTGTCGTCTCTGTGTCGTCTCTGTGTCGTCGTCTCTGTGTCGTCTCTGTGTCGTCTCTGTGCCGTCTCTGTTTCGTCTCTGTGTCGTCTCTGTGTCTATGTCGTCTCTGTGTCGTCTCTGTGTCGTCTCTTTGTCGTTTCTATGTCGTCTCTGTGTCGTCGTCTCTGTGTCGTCTCTGTGTCGTCTCTGTGCCGTCTCTGTGTTGTCTCTCTGTGTCGTCTCTGTGTCGACACAGAGACGACACAGAGACGACACAGACACAGAGACGACTCTGTGTCGTATCTGTGTCGTCTTTGTGTCGTCTCTCTGTGTCGTCTCTGTGTCGACACAGAGACGACACAGAGACGACACAGAGTCGTCTCTGTGTCTGTGTCGTCTCTGTGTCGTCTCTGTGTCAAAGAGACGACACAGAGACGACACAGAGACGACACAGAGAGTCATCTCTGTGTCATCTCTGTGTCTGTGTCGTCTCTGTCTCGTCTCTGTGTCGTCTCTGTGTCACAGAGACGACACAGAGACGACACAGAGAGTCGTCTTTGTGTCGTCTCTGTGTCTGTGTCGTCTCTGTGTCGTCTCTGTGTCGTCTCTGTGTCGTCGTCTCTGTGTCGTCTCTGTGTCGTCTCTGTGCCGTCTCTGTTTCGTCTCTGTGTCGTCTCTGTGTCGTCTCTGTGTCGTCTCTCTGTGTCATCTCTCTGTGTCGTCTCTCTGTTTAGACACAGAGACGACACAGAGACGACACAGAGACGACACAGAGTCGTCTCTGTGTCGTCTCTGTGTCTATGTCGTCTCTGTGTCGTCTCTGTGTCGTCTCTGTGACGTCTCTGTGTCGTCTCTGTGTCGTCTCTGTGTCGTCTCTGTGTCATCGTCTCTGTGTCGTCTCTGTGTCGTCTCTGTGCCGTCTCTGTGTCGTCTCTGTGTCGTCTCTGTGTCGTCTCTGTGTCGTCTCTCTTTGTCGTCTCAGTGTCGACAAAGAGACGACACAGAGACGACACAGACACAGAGACGACACAGAGACGACTCTGTGTCGTATCCGTGTCGTCTCTGTGTCGTCTCTCTGTGTCGTCTCTCTGTGTCGTCTCTGTGTCGACACAGAGACGACACAGAGACGACACAGAGTCGTCTCTGTGTCTGTGTCGTCTCTGTGTCAAAGAGACGACACAGAGACGACACAAAGAGTCATCTCTGTGTCATCTCTGTGTCGTCTCTGCGTCACAGAGACGACACAGAGACGACACAGAGAGTCGTCTCTGTGTCGTCTCTGTGTCTGTGTCGTCTCAGTGTCGTCTCTGTGTCGTCTCTTTGTCGTCGTCTCTGTGTCGTCTCTGTGTCGTCTCTGTGCCGTCTCTGTGTCGTCTCTGTGTCGTCTCTGTGTCGTCTCTGTGTCGTCTCTGTGTCGTCTCTGTGCCGTCTCTGTGTCGTCTCTGTGTCGTCTCTGTGCCGTCTCTGTGTCGTCTCCGTGTCGTCTCTGTGTCGTCTCTGTGTCATCTCTCTGTGTCGTCTCTGTTTCGACACAGAGAAGACACAGAGACGACACAGAGACGACACAGAGTCGTCTCTGTGTCGTCTCTGTGTCTTTGTCGTCTCTGTGTCGTCTCTGTGACGTCTCTGTGTCACAGAGACGACACAGAGACGACACAGAGAGTCTTCTCTGTGTCGTCTCTGTGTCTGTGTCGTCTCTGTGTCGTCTCTGTGTCGTCTCTGTGTCGTCTCTGTGTCGTCGTCTCTGTGTCGTCTCTGTGTCGTCTCTGTGCCGTCTCTGTGTCGTCTCTGTGTCGTCTCTGTGTCGAAACAGAGACGACACAGAGACGACACAGACACAGAGACGACACAGAGACGACTCTGTGTCGTAGCTGTGTCGTCTCTGTGTCGTCTCTCTGTGTCATCTCTGTGTCGACACACAGACGACACAGAGACAATACAGAGACGACACAGAGTCGTCTCTGTGTTGTCTCTGTGTCTGTGTCGTCTCTGTGTCGTCTCTGTGTCTGTGTCGTCTCAGTGTCGTCTCTTTGTCGTCTCTGTGTCGTCTCTGTGTCGTCGTCTCTGTGTCGTCTCTGTGTCGTCTCTGTGTCGTCTCTGTGTTGTCTCTGTGTCGTCGTCTCTGTGTCGTCTCTGTGCCGTCTCTGTGTCGTCTCTGTGTCGTCTCTGTGTCGTCTCTGTGTCGTCTCTCTGTGTCGTCTCTGTGTCGACACAGAGACGACACAGAGACGACGCAGAGTCGTCTCTGTGTCGTCTCTGTGTCTGTGTCATCTCTGTGTCGTCTCTGTTTCGTCTCTGTTTCGTCTCTGTGTCGTCTCTGTGTCACAGAGACGACACAGAGAGTCGTCTCTGTGTCGTCTCTGTGTCTGTGTCGTCTCTGTGTCGTCTCTGTGTCGTCTCTGTGTTGTCTCTGTGTCGTCGTCTCTGTGTCGTCTCTGTGCCGTATCTGTGTCGTCTCTGTGTCGTTTCTGTGTCGTCTCTCTGTGTCGTCTCTGTGTCGACACAGAGACGACAAAGAGACGACACAGAGTCGCCTCTGTGTTGTCTCTGTGTCTGTGTCGTCTCTGTGTCTGTGTCGTCTCTGTGTCGTCTCTGTGTCGTCTCTTCGTCGTCTGTGTGTCGTCTCTGTGTCGTCTCTGTGTCTGTGTCGTCTCTGTGTCGTTTCTGTGTCGTCTCTGTGTCGTCGTCTCTGTGTCATCTCTGTGTCGACACAGAAACGACACAGAGACGAAACAGAGACGACACAGACTCAGAGATGACACAGAGACGACACACAGATGACACAGACACAGAGACGACACAGAGACGACACAGAGACGACACAGACACAGAGACGAAACAGACACAGAGACAACACAGAGACGACTCTGTGTCGTCTCTGTGTCGTCTCTGTGTCGACACAGAGACGACACAGAGAGACGACACAGAGACGACACAGAAAAGACACAGAGACGACACAGGTACGGCACAGAGACGACACAGAGACAACTCTGTGTCGTCTCTGTGTCTGTGTTGCCTCTTTGTCATCTCTGTGTCGTCTCTGTGTCGTCGTCTCTGTGTCGTCTCTGTGTCATCTCTTTGCCGTCTCTGTGTCGTCTCTGTGCCGTCTCTGTGTCTGTGTTGCCTCTGTGTCATCTCTGTGTCGTCTCTGTGTCGTCGTCTCTGTGTCGTCTCTGTGTCGTCTCTGTGCCGTCTCTGTGTCGTCTCTGTGTCGTCTCTGTGTCGTCTCTGTGTCGTCTCTCTGTGTCGTCTCTGTGTTGACACAGAGACGACACAGACACAGAGACGACACAGAGACGACTCTGTTTCGTATCTGTGTCGTCTCTGTGTCGTCTCTCTGTGTCGTCTCAGTATCGACACAGAGACGACACAGAGACGACACAGAGACGACACAGAGTCGTCTCTGTGTCTGTGTCGTCTCTGTGTCAAAGAGACGACACAGAGAGTCATCTCTGTTTCGTCTCTGTGTCTGTGTCGTCTCTGTGTCGTCTCTGTCTCGTCTCTGTGTCGTCTCTGTGTCACAGAGACGACAAAGAGACGACACAGAGAGTCGTCTCTGTGTCGTCTCTGTGTCTGTGTCGTCACTGTGTCGTCTCTGTGTCGTCTCTTTGTCGTCGTCTCTGTGTCGTCTCTGTGTCGTCTCTGTGCCTTCTCTGTGTCGTCTCTGTGTCGTCTCTGTGCCGTCTCTGTGTCGTCTCTGTGTCGTCTCTGTGTCGTCTCTCTGTGTCGTCTCTGTTTCGACACAGAGACGACACAGAGACGACACAGAGACGACAAAGAGACGACACAGAGTCGTCTCTGTGTCGTCTCTGTGTCTATGTCGTCTCTGTGTCGTCTCTGTGTCGTCTCTGTGACGTCTCTGTGTCACAGAGACGACACAGAGAGTCATCTCTGTGTCGTCTCTGTGTCTGTGTCGTCTCTGTGTCGTCTCTGTGTCGTCTCTTTGCCGTCTCTGTGTCGTCTCTGTGTCGTCTCTCTGTGTCATCTCTTTGTCGACACAGAGACGACACAGAGATGACAAAGAGTCGTCTCTGTGTCGTCTCTGTCTCTGTGTCGACTCTGTTTCGTCTCTGTGTCGTCTCTGTGTTGTCTCTTTGTCGTCTCTGTGTCTGTGTCGTCTCTGTGTCGTCTCTGTGTCGTCGTCTCTGTGTCGTCTCTGTGTCGTCTCTGTGCCGTCTCTGTTTCGTCTCTGTGTCGTCTCTGTGTCGTCTCTGTGTCGTCTCGCTGTGTCGTCTCTGTTTCGACACAGAGACGACACAGAGACGACACAGAGTCGTCTCTGTGTCGTCTCTGTGTCTATGTCGTCTCTGTGTCGTCTCTGCGTCGTCTCTGTGACGTCTCTGTGTCGTCTCTGTGTCGTCTCTGTGTCATCGTCTCTGTGTCGTCTCTGTGTCGTCTCTGTGCCGTCTCTGTGTCGTCTCTGTGTCGTCTCTGTGTCGTCTCTGTGTCGTCTCTCTGTGTCGTCTCTGTGTCGACACAGAGACGACACAGAGACGACACAGACACAGAGACGACACAGAGACGACTCTGTGTCGTATCTGTGTCGTCTTTGTGTCGTCTCTCTGTGTCATCTCTGTGTCGACACAGAGACGACACAGAGACGACACAGAGTCGTCTCTGTGTCTGTGTCGTCTCTGTGTCGTCTCTGTGTCAAAGAGACGACACAGAGACGACACAGGGAGTCATCTCTGTGTCATCTCTGTGTCTGTGTCGTCTCTGTGTCGTCTCTGTGCCGTCTCTGTTTCGTCTCTGTGTCGTCTCTGTGTCGTCTCTGTCTCGTCTCTCTGTGTCGTCTCTGTGTCATCTCTCTGACGTCTCTGTGTCTCAGAGACGACACAGAGACGACACAGAGAGTCGTCTCTGTGTCGTCTCTGTGTCGTCGTCTCTGTGCCGTCTCTGTGTCGTCTCTGTGTCGTCTCTGTGTCGTCTCTCTGTGTCGTCTCTGTGTCGACACAGAGACGACACAGACACAGAGACGACACAGAGACGACTCTGTGTCGTATCTGTGTCGTCTCTGTGTCGTCTCTCTGTGTCGTCTCAGTGTCGACACAGAGACGACACAGAGACGACACAGAGACGACACAGAGTCGTCTCTGTGTCTGTGTCGTCACTGTGTCGTCTCTGTGTCAAAGAGACGACACAGAGACGACACAGAGAGTCATCTCTGTTTCGTCTCTGTGTCTGTGTCGTCTCTGTGTCGTCTCTGTCTCGTCTCTGTGTCGTCTCTGTGTCGTCTCTGTGTCGTCTCTTTGTCGTCGTCTCTGTGTCGTCTCTGTGTTGTCTCTGTGCCGTCTCTGTGTCGTCTCTGTGTCGTCTCTGTGCCCTCTCTGTGTCGTCTCTGTGTCGTCTCTGTGTCGTCTCTCTGTGTCGTCTCTGTTTCGACACAGAGACGACACAGAGACGACAAAGAGACGACACAGAGTCGTCTCTGTGTCGTCTCTGTGTCTATGTCGTCTCTGTGTCGTCTCTGTGTCGTCTCTGTGACGTCTCTGTGTCACAGAGACGACACAGAGACGACACAGAGAGTCATCTCTGTTTCGTCTCTGTGTCTGTGTCGTCTCTGTGTCGTCTCTGTGTCGTCTCTTTGCCGTCTCTGTGTCGTCTCTGTGTCGTCTCTCTGTGTCATCTTTTTGTCGACACAGAGACGACACAGAGATGACAAAGAGTCGTCTCTGTGTCGTCTCTGTGTCTGTGTCGTCTCTGTTTCGTCTCTGTGTCGTCTCTGTGTTGTCTCTTTGTCGTCTCTGTGTCTGTGTCGTCTCTGTGTCGTCTCTGTGTCGTCGTCTCTGTGTCGTCTCTGTGTCGTCTCTGTGCCGTCTCTGTTTCGTCTCTGTGTCGTCTCTGTGTCTATGTCGTCTCTGTGTCGTCTCTGTGTCGTCTCTTTGTCGTTTCTATGTCGTCTCTGTGTCGTCGTCTCTGTGTCGTCTCTGTGTCGTCTCTGTGCCGTCTCTGTGTTGTCTCTCTGTGTCGTCTCTGTGTCGACACAGAGACGACACAGAGACGACACAGACACAGAGACGACTCTGTGTCGTATCTGTGTCGTCTTTGTGTCGTCTCTCTGTGTCGTCTCTGTGTCGACACAGAGACGACACAGAGACGACACAGAGTCGTCTCTGTGTCTGTGTCGTCTCTGTGTCGTCTCTGTGTCAAAGAGACGACACAGAGACGACACAGAGACGACACAGAGAGTCATCTCTGTGTCATCTCTGTGTCTGTGTCGTCTCTGTCTCGTCTCTGTGTCGTCTCTGTGTCACAGAGACGACACAGAGACGACACAGAGAGTTGTCTTTGTGTCGTCTCTGTGTCTGTGTCGTCTCTGTGTCGTCTCTGTGTCGTCTCTTTGTCGTCTCTGTGTCGTCTCTGTGTCATAGAGACGACAAATAGACGACACAGAGACGACACAGAGTCGTCTCTGTGTCGTCTCTGTGTCTATGTCGTCTCTGTGTCGTCTCTGTGTCGTCTCTGTGACGTCTCTGTGTCGTCTCTGTGTCGTCTCTGTGTCGTCTCTGTGTCGTCGTCTCTGTGTCGTCTCTGTGTCGTCTCTGTGTCGTCTCTGTTTCGACACAGAGACGACACAGAGACGACACAGAGACGACAAAGAGACGACACAGAGTCGTCTCTGTGTCGTCTCTGTGTCTATGTCGTCTCTGTGTCGTCTCTGTGACGTCTCTGTGTCACAGAGACGACACAGAGACGACACAGCGAGTCATCTCTGTGTCGTCTCTGTGTCTGTGTCGTCTCTGTGTCGTCTCTGTGTCGTCTCTTTGCCGTCTCTGTGTCGTCTCTGTGTCGTCTCTCTGTGTCATCTCTTTGTCGACACAGAGACGACACAGAGATGACAAAGAGTCGTCTCTGTGTCGTCTCTGTGTCTGTGTCGACTCTGTTTCGTCTCTGTGTCGTCTCTGTGTTGTCTCTTTGTCGTCTCTGTGTCTGTGTCGTCTCTGTGTCGTCTCTGTGTCGTCGTCTCTGTGTCGTCTCTGTGCCGTCTCTGTTTCGTCTCTGTGTCGTCTCTGTGTCGTCTCTGTGTCGTCTCTCTGTGTCGTCTCTGTTTCGACACAGAGACGACACAGAGACGAAACAGAGTCGTCTCTGTGTCGTCTCTGTGTCTATGTCGTCTCTGTGTCGTCTCTGCGTCGTCTCTGTGACGTCTCTGTGTCGTCTCTGTGTCGTCTCTGTGTCGTCGTCTCTGTGTCGTCTCTGTGTCGTCTCTGTGCCGTCTCTGTGTCGTCTCTGTGTCGTCTCTGTGTCGTCTCTGTGTCGTCTCTCTGTGTCGTCTCTGTGTCGACACAGAGACGACACAGAGACGACACAGACACAGAGACGACACAGAGACGACTCTGTGTCGTATCTGTGTCGTCTCTCTGTGTCGTCTCTGTTTCGACACAGAGACGACACAGAGACGACAGAGAGACGACACAGAGTCGTCTCTGTGTCGTCTCTGTGTCTATGTCGTCTCTGTGTCGTCTCTGTGTCGTCTCTGTGACGTCTCTGTGTCACAGAGACGACACAGAGACGACACAGAGAGTCATCTCTGTTTCGTCTCTGTGTCTGTGTCGTCTCTGTGTCGTCTCTTTGCCGTCTCTGTGTCGTCTCTGTGTCGTCTCTCTGTGTCATCTCTTTGTCGACACAGAGACGACACAGAGATGACAAAGAGTCGTCTCTGTGTCGTCTCTGTGTCTGTGTCGTCTCTGTTTCGTCTCTGTGTCGTCTCTGTGTTGTCTCTTTGTCGTCTCTGTGTCTGTGTCGTCTCTGTGTCGTCTCTGTGTCGTCGTCTCTGTGTCGTCTCTGTGTCGTCTCTGTGCCGTCTCTGTTTCGTCTCTGTGTCGTCTCTGTGTCTATGTCGTCTCTGTGTCGTCTCTGTGTCGTCTCTTTGTCGTTTCTATGTCGTCTCTGTGTCGTCGTCTCTGTGTCGTCTCTGTGTCGTCTCTGTGCCGTCTCTGTGTTGTCTCTCTGTGTCGTCTCTGTGTCGACACAGAGACGACACAGAGACGACACAGACACAGAGACGACACAGAGACGACTCTGTGTCGTATCTGTGTCGTCTTTGTGTCGTCTCTCTGTGTCGTCTCTGTGTCGACACAGAGACGACACAGAGACGACACAGAGTCGTCTCTGTGTCTGTGTCGTCTCTGTGTCGTCTCTGTGTCAAAGAGACGACACAGAGACGACACAGAGACGACACAGAGAGTCATCTCTGTGTCATCTCTGTGTCTGTGTCGTCTCTGTCTCGTCTCTGTGTCGTCTCTGTGTCACAGAGACGACACAGAGACGACACAGAGAGTCGTCTTTGTGTCGTCTCTGTGTCTGTGTCGTCTCTGTGTCGTCTCTGTGTCGTCTCTTTGTCGTCTCTGTGTCGTCTCTGTGTCATAGAGACGACAAATAGACGACACAGAGACGACACAGAGTCGTCTCTGTGTCGTCTCTGTGTCTATGTCGTCTCTGTGTCGTCTCTGTGTCGTCTCTGTGACGTCTCTGTGTCGTCTCTGTGTCGTCTCTGTGTCGTCTCTGTGTCGTCGTCTCTGTGTCGTCTCTGTGTCGTCTCTGTGTCGTCTCTGTTTCGACACAGAGACGACACAGAGACGACACAGAGACGACAAAGAGACGACACAGAGTCGTCTCTGTGTCGTCTCTGTGTCTATGTCGTCTCTGTGTCGTCTCTGTGACGTCTCTGTGTCACAGAGACGACACAGAGACGACACAGAGAGTCATCTCTGTGTCGTCTCTGTGTCTGTGTCGTCTCTGTGTCGTCTCTGTGTCGTCTCTTTGCCGTCTCTGTGTCGTCTCTGTGTCGTCTCTCTGTGTCATCTCTTTGTCGACACAGAGACGACACAGAGATGACAAAGAGTCGTCTCTGTGTCGTCTCTGTGTCTGTGTCGACTCTGTTTCGTCTCTGTGTCGTCTCTGTGTTGTCTCTTTGTCGTCTCTGTGTCTGTGTCGTCTCTGTGTCGTCTCTGTGTCGTCGTCTCTGTGTCGTCTCTGTGCCGTCTCTGTTTCGTCTCTGTGTCGTCTCTGTGTCGTCTCTGTGTCGTCTCTCTGTGTCGTCTCTGTTTCGACACAGAGACGACACAGAGACGAAACAGAGTCGTCTCTGTGTCGTCTCTGTGTCTATGTCGTCTCTGTGTCGTCTCTGCGTCGTCTCTGTGACGTCTCTGTGTCGTCTCTGTGTCGTCTCTGTGTCGTCGTCTCTGTGTCGTCTCTGTGTCGTCTCTGTGCCGTCTCTGTGTCGTCTCTGTGTCGTCTCTGTGTCGTCTCTGTGTCGTCTCTCTGTGTCGTCTCTGTGTCGACACAGAGACGACACAGAGACGACACAGACACAGAGACGACACAGAGACGACTCTGTGTCGTATCTGTGTCGTCTCTGTGTCGTCTCTCTGTGTCGTCTCTGTGTCGACACAGAGACGACACAGAGTCGTCTCTGTGTCGACACAGAGACGACACAGAGTCGTCTCTGTGTCTGTGTCGTCTCTGTGTCGTCTCTGTGTCGTCTCTGTGTCAAAGAGACGACACAGAGACGACACAGAGAGTCATCTCTGTTTCGTCTCTGTGTCTGTGTCGTCTCTGTGTCGTCTCTGTCTCGTCTCTGTGTCGTCGCTGTGTCACAGAGACGACAAAGAGACGACACAGAGAGTCGTCTCTGTGTCGTCTCTGTGTCTGTGTCGTCTCTGTGTCGTCTCTGTGTCGTCTATTTGTCGTCGTCTCTGTGTCGTCTCTGTGTTGTCTCTGTGCCGTCTCTGTGTCGTCTCTGTGTCGTCTCTGTGCCGTCTCTGTGTCGTCTCTGTGTCGTCTCTATGTCGTCTCTCTGTGTCGTCTCTGTTTCGACACAGAGACGACACAGAGACGACAAAGAGACGACACAGAGTCGTCTCTGTGTCGTCTCTGTGTCTATGTCGTCTCTGTGTCGTCTCTGTGTCGTCTCTGTGACGTCTCTGTGTCACAGAGACGACACAGAGACGACACAGAGAGTCATCTCTGTTTCGTCTCTGTGTCTGTGTCGTCTCTGTGTCGTCTCTGTGTCGTCTCTTTGCCGTTTCTGTGTCGTCTCTGTGTCGTCTCTCTGTGTCATCTCTTTGTCGACACAGAGACGACACAGAGATGACAAAGAGTCGTCTCTGTGTCGTCTCTGTGTCTGTGTCGTCTCTGTTTCGTCTCTGTGTCGTCTCTGTGTTGTCTCTTTGTCGTCTCTGTGTCTGTGTCGTCTCTGTGTCGTCCCTGTGTCGTCGTCTCTGTGTCGTCTCTGTGTCGTCTCTGTGCCGTCTCTGTTTCGTCTCTGTGTCGTCTCTGTGTCGTCTCTGTGTCGGCTCTCTGTGTCTTCTCTGTTTCGACACAGAGACGACACAGAGACGACACAGAGTCGTCTCTGTGTCGTCTCTGTGTCTATGTCGTCTCTGTGTCGTCTCTGTGACGTCTCTGTGTCGTCTCTGTGTCGTCTCTGTGTCGTCTCTGTGTCGTCGTCTCTGTGTCGTCTCTGTGTCGTCTCTGTGCCGTCTCTGTGTCGTCTCTGTGTCGTCTCTGTGTCGTCTCTCTGTGTCGTCTCTGTGTCGACACAGAGACGACACAGAGACGACACAGACACAGAGACGACACAGAGACGACTCTGTGTCGTATCTGTGTCGTCTTTGTGTCGTCTCTCTGTGTCGTCTCTGTGTCGACACAGAGACGACACAGAGACGACACAGAGTCGTCTCTGTGTCTGTGTCGTCTCTGTGTCGTCTCTGTGTCAAAGAGACGACACAGAGACGACACAGAGAGTCATCTCTGTGTCATCTCTGTGTCTGTGTCGTCTCTGTGTCGTCTCTGTCTCGTCTCTGTGTCGTCTCTGTGTTACAGAGACGACACAGAGACGACACAGAGAGTCGTCTTTGTGTCGTCTCTGTGTCTGTGTCGTCTCTGTGTCGTCTCTGTGTCGTCTCATTGTCGTCGTCTCTGTGTCGTCTCTGTGCCGTCTCTGTGTCGTCTCTGTGTCGTCTCTGTGTCGTCTCTGTGCCGTCTCTGTGTCGTCTCTGTGTCGTCTCTGTGTCATATCTCTGTGTCGTCTCTGTGTCGACACAGAGACGACACAGAGTCGTCTCTGTGTCGTCTCTGTGTCTATGTCGTCTCTGTGTCGTCTCTGTGACGTCTCTCGGTGTCGTCTCTGTGTCGACACAGAGACGACACAGAGACGACACAGAGACGACACTGAGACGACACAGACACAGAGACGACACAGAGACGACACAGACACAGAGACGACACAGAGACGACTCTGTGTCGTCTCTGTGTCGTCTCTGTGTCGACACAGAGACGACACCGAGAGACGACACAGAGACGACACAGATACGACACAGAGTCGTCTCTGTGTCGTCTCTGTGTCTGTGTCGTCTCTGTGTCGACACAGAGACGACACAGAGACGACACAGAGACGACACAGACACAGAGACGACACAGAGACGACTGTGTGTCGTATCTGTGTCGTCTCTGTGTCGTCTCTGTGTCGACACAGAGACGACACAGAGACGACACAGAGTCATCTCTGTGTCGTCTCTGTGTCTGTGTCATCTCTGTGTCGTCTCTGTGTCTGTGTCGTCTCAGTGTCGTCTCTGTGTCGTCTCTGTGTAATCTCTGTGTCGTCGTCTCTGTGTCGTCTCTGTGTCGTCTCTGTGTCGTCTCTGTGTCGTCTCTTTGTCGTCTCTGTGTCGACATAGAGACGACACAGAGACGACACAGAGAGTCGTCTCTATGTCGTCTCTGTGTCTGTGTCGTCTCTGTGTCGTCTCTGTGTCGTCTCTGTGTCGTCGTCTCTGTGTCGTCTCTGTGTCGTCTCTGTGCCGTCTCTGTGTCGTCTCTGTGTCGTCTCTGTGTCGTCTCTGTGTCGTCTCTGTGTTGTCTCTGTGTCGTCGTCTCTGTGTCGTCTCTGTGCCGTATCTGTGTCGTCTCTGTGTCGTTTCTGTGTCGTCTCTGTGTCGTCTCTCTGTGTTGTCTCTGTGTCGACACAGAGACGACACAGAGACGACACAGAGTCGTCTCTGTGTCGTCTCTGTGTCTGTGTCGTCTCTGTGTCTGTGTCGTCTCTGTGTCGTCTCTGTGTCGTCTCTGTGTCGTCTGTGTGTCGTCTGTGTGTCGTCTCTGTGTCTGTGTCGTCTCTGTGTCGTCTCTGTGTCGTCTCTGTGTCGTCGTCTCTGTGTCGTGTCTCTGTCGACACAGAGACGACACAGAGACGACACAGAGTTGTCTCTGTGTCGTCTCTGTGTCTCTGTCGTCTCTGTGTCGTCTCTGTGTCACAGACACGACACAGAGACGACACAGAGAGTCGTCTCTGTGTCGTCTCTGTGTCTGTGTTGTCTCTGTGTCATCTCTGTGTCGTCTCTGTGTCATCTCTGTGTCGTCTCTGTGTCGTCTCTGTGTCGTAGTCTCTGTGTCGTCTCTGTGTCATCTCTTTGCCGTCTCTGTGTCGTCTCTGTGCCGTCTCTGTTTCGTCTCTGTGTCGTCTCTATGTGTCGTCTCTGTGTCGACACAGTGACGACACAGAGACGAAACAGAGACGACACTGAGTCGTCTCTGTGTCGTCTCTGTGTCTGTGTCGTCTCTGTGTCGACACAGAGACGACACAGAGACGACAAAGAGAGTCGTCTCTGTGTCGTCTCTGTGTCTGTGTCGTCTCTGTGTCGTCTCTGTGTCGTCTCTGTGTCGTCGTCCCTGTTTCGTCTCTGTGTCGTCTCTGTGCCGTCTCTGTGTCGTCTCTGTGTCGTCTCTCTGTGTCATCTCTTTGTTGACACAGAGACGACACAGAGATGACACAGAGTCGTCTCTGTGTCGTCTCTGTGTCTGTGTCGTCTCTGTTTCGTCTCTGTGTCGTCTCTGTGTCGTCTCTGTGTCTGTGTCGTCTCTGTGTCGTCTCTGTGTCGTCGTCTCTGTGTCGTCTCTGTGTCGTCTCTGTGCCGTCTCTGTTTCGTCTCTGTGTCGTCTCTGTGTCGTCTCTGTGTCGTCTCTCTGTGTCGTCTCTGTTTCGACACAGAGACGACACAGAGACGACACAGAGACGACACAGAGTCGTCTCTGTGTCTGTGTCGTCTCTGTGTTGTCTCTGTGTCGTCGTCTCTGTGTCGTCTCTGTGTCGTCTCTTTGCCATATCTGTGTCTTCTCTGTGTCGTCTCTGTGTCGTCTCTGTGTCGTCTCTCTGTGTCGTCTCTGTGTCGACACAGAGACGACACAGAGACGACACAGAGTCGTCTCTGTGTCGTCTCTGTGTCTGTGTCGTATCTGTTTCGTCTCTGTGTCGTCTCTGTGTCTGTGTCGTCTCTGTGTCGACACAGAGACGACACGGACACAGAGACGACACAGAGACGACACAGAGACGACACAGATTCGTCTCTGTGTCTGTGTCGTCTTTGTGTCGTCTCTGTGTCGTATGTGTGTCAAAGAGATGACACAGAGACGACACAGAGAGTCATCTCTGGGTCCTCTCTGTGTCTGTGTCGTCTCTGTGTCGTCTCTGTGTCGTCTCTTTGTCGTCGTCTCTGTGTCGTCTGTGTCGTCTCTGTGTCGTCTCTGTGTCGTCTCTGTGTCGTCTCTGTGCCGTCTCTGTGTCGTCTCTGTCTCGTCTCTGTGTCGTCTCTGTGTCACAGAGACGACAAAGAGACGACACAGATAGTCGTCTCTGTGTCGTCTCTGTGTCTGTGTCGTCTCTGTGTCGTCTCTGTGTAATCTCTTTGTCGTCGTCTCTGTGTCATCTCTGTGTCGTCTCTGTGCCGTCTCTGTGTCGTCTCTGTGTCGTCTCTGTGCCGTCTCTGTGTCGTCTCTGTGTCGTCTCTGTGTCGTTTCTCTGTGTCGTCTCTGTTTCGACACAGAGACGACACAGAGACGACAAAGAGACGACACAGAGTCGTCTCTGTGTCGTCTCTGTGTCTATGTCGTCTCTGTGTCGTCTCTGTGTCGTCGTCTCTGTGTCGTCTCTGTGTCGTCTCTGTGCCGTCTCTGTGTCGTCTCTTTGTCGTCTCTGTGTCGACACAGAGACGACAAAGAGACGACACAGACACAGAGACGACTCTGTGTCGTATCTGTGTCATCTCTGTGTCGTCTCTCTGTGTCGTCTCTGTGTCGACACAGAGACGACACAAAGACGACACAGAGTCGTCTCTGTGTCGTCTCTGTGTCTGTGTCGTCTCTGTGTCGTCTCTGTGTCGTCTCTGTGTCGTCTCTGTGTCGTCTCTGTGTCGTCTCTGTGTCGTCCCTGTGTCGTCTCTGTGTCGTCTCTGTGTCGTCTCTGTGTCGTCTCTCTGTGTCGTCTCTGTGTCGACACAGAGACGACACAGAGACGACACAGAGAGTCGTCTCTGTGTCGTCTCTGTGTCTGTGTCGTCTCTGTGTCGTCTCTGTGTCGTCGTCTCTGTGTCGTCTCTGTGTCGTCTCTGTGCCGTCTCTGTGTCTCTGTGTCGTATCTGTGTCGTCTCTCTGTGTCGTCTCTGTGTCGACACAGAGACGACACAGAGACGACACAGAGTCGTCTCTGTGTCGTCTCTGTGTCTGTGTCGTCTCTGTGTCATCTCTGTTTCGTCTCTGTGTCGTCTCTGTGTCACAGAGACGACACAAAGACGACACAGAGAGTCGTCTCTGTGTCTGTGTCGTCTCTGTGTCGTCTCTGTGTTGTCTCTGTGTCGTCGTCTCTGTGTCGTCTCTGTGTCGTCTCTTTGCCGTATCTGTGTCATTTCTGTGTCGTTTCTGTGTCATCTCTGTGTCGTCTCTCTGTGTCGTCTCTGTGTCGACACAGAGACGAAACAGAGACGACACAGAGTCGTCTCTGTGTCGTCTCTGTGTCTGTGTCGTCTCTGTGTCGTCTCTATGTCGTATCTGTGTCGTCCCTGTGTCGTCGTCTCTGTTTCGTCTCTCTGTCGTCTCTGTGCCGTCTCTGTGTCGTCTCTGTGTCGTCGTCTCTGTTTCGTCTCTGTGTCGTCTCTGTTTCGTCTCTGTGTCGTCTCTGTGTCGTCTCTGTGTCTGTGTCGTCTCTGTGTCGTCTTTATGTCGTCTCTGTGTCGTCGTCTATGTGTCGTCTCTGTGCCGTCTCTGTTTCGTCTCTGTGTCGTCTCTGTGTCGTCTCTGTGTCGTCTCTCTGTGTCGTCTCTGTTTTGACACAGAAACGACACAGAAACGACACAGAGACGACACAGAGTCGTCTCTGTGTCGTCTCTGTGTCTATGTCGTGTCTGTGTCGTCTCTGTGTCGTCTCTGTGACGTCTCTGTGTCACAGAGACGACACAAAGACGACACAGAGAGTCGTTTCTGTGTCGTCTCTGTGTCTGTGTCGTCTCTGTGTCGTCGTCTCTGTGTCGTCTCTGTGTCGTCTCTGTGCCCCCTCTGTGTCGTCTCTGTGTCGTCTCTGTGTCGTCTCTGTGTCGTCTCTCTGTGTCGTCTCTGTGTCGACACAGAGATGACACAGACACAGAGACGACACAGAGACGACTCTGTGTCGTATCTGTGTCGTCTCTGTGTCGTCTCTCTGTGTCGTCTCTGTGTCGACACAGAGACGACACAGAGACGACACAGAGTCGTCTCTGTGTCTGTGTCGTCTCTGTGTCGTCTCTGTGTCGTCTCTGTGTCAAAGAGACGACACAGAGACGACACAGAGACGACACAGAGAGTCATCTCTGTGTCGTCTCTGTGTCTGTGTCGTCTCTGTGTCGTCTCTGTCTCGTCTCTGTGTCGTCTCTGTGTCACAGAAACGACAAAGAGACGACACAGAGAGTCGTCTCTGTGTCGTCTCTGTGTCTGTGTCGTCTCTGTGTCGTCACTTTGTCGTCGTCTCTTTTTCGTCTCTGTGCCGTCTCTGTGTCGTCTCTGTGTCGTCTCTGTGCCGTCTCTGTGTCGTCTCTGTGTCGTCTCTGTGTCGTCTCTCTGTGTCGTCTCTGTTTCGACACAGAGACGACACAGAGACGACAAAGAGACGACACAGAGTCGTCTCTGTGTCGTCTCTGTGTCTATGTCGTCTCTGTGTCGTCTCTGTGTCGTCGTCTCTGTGTCGTCTCTGTGTCGTCTCTGTGCCGTCTCTGTGTCGTCTCTGTGTCGTCTCTGTGTCGACACAGAGACGACAAAGAGACGACACAGACACAGAGACGACTCTGTGTCGTATCTGTGTCATCTCTGTGTCGTCTCTGTGTCGACACAGAGACGACACAAAGACGACACAGAGTCGTCTCTGTGTCGTCTCTGTGTCTGTGTCGTCTCTGTGTCTGTGTCGTCTCTGTGTCGTCTCTGTGTCGTCTCTGTGTCGTCTCTGTGTCGTCTCTGTGTCGTCCCTGTGTCGTCTCTGTGTCGTCTCTGTGTCGTCTCTGTGTCGTCTCTCTGTGTCGTCTCTGTGTCGACACAGAGACGACACAGAGAGTCGTCTCTGTGTCGTCTCTGTGTCTGTGTCGTCTCTGTGTCGTCTCTGTGTCGTCGTCTCTGTGTCGTCTCTGTGTCGTCTCTGTGCCGTCTCTGTGTCTCTGTGTCGTATCTGTGTCGTCTCTCTGTGTCGTCTCTGTGTCGACACAGAGACGACACAGAGACGACACAGAGTCGTTTCTGTGTCGTCTCTGTGTCTATGTCGTCTCTGTGTCGTCTCTGTGTCGTCTCTGTGTCGTCCCTGTGTCGTCTCTGTGTCGTCTCTGTGTCGTCTCTCTGTGTCGTCTCTGTGTCGACACAGAGACGACACAGAGACGACACAGAGAGTCGTCTCTGTGTCGTCTCTGTGTCTGTGTCGTCTCTGTGTCGTCTCTGTGTCGTCGTCTCTGTGTCGTCTCTGTGTCGTCTCTGTGCCGTCTCTGTGTCTCTGTGTCGTATCTGTGTCGTATCTGTGTCGTCTCTCTGTGTCGTCTCTGTGTCGACACAGAGACGACACAGAGACGACACAGAGACGACTCTGTGTCGTGTCTGTGTCGTCTCTGTGTCGTCTCTCTGTGTCGTCTCTGTGTCGACACAGAGACGACAAAGAGACGACACAGAGTCGTCTCTGTGTCGTCTCTGTGTCTGTGTCGTCTCTGTGTCGTCTCTGTGTCTGTGTCGTCTCAGTTTCGTCTCTGTGTCGTCTCTGTGTCGTCTCTGTGTCGTCTCTGTGTCGTCTCTGTGTCGTCTCTGTGTCGTCTCTCTGTGTCGTCTCTGTGTCGACACAGAGACGACACAGAGACGACACAGAGAGTCGTCTCTGTGTCGTCTCTGTGTCTGTGTCGTCTCTGTGTCGTCTCTGTGTCTGTGTCGTCTCTGTGTCGTCTCTGTGTCGTCTCTGTGTCTGTGTCGTCTCTGTGTCGTCTCTGTGTCTGTGTCGTCTCAGTGTCGTCTCTGTGTCGTCTCTGTGTCGTCTCTGTGTCGTCGTCTCAGTGTCGTCTCTGTGTCGTCTCTGTGTCGTCTCTGTGTCATCTCTGTGTCGTCTCTCTGTGTCGTCTCTGTGTCGACACAGAGACGACACAGAGACGACACAGAGAGTCGTCTCTGTGTCGTCTCTGTGTCTGTGTCGTCTCTGTGTCGTCTCTGTGTCGTCTCTGTGTCGTCGTCTCTGTGTCGTCTCTGTGTCGTCTCTGTGCCGTCTCTGTATCGTCTCTGTGTCGTCTCTGTGTCGTCTCTGTGTCGTCTCTCTGTGTCGTCTCTGTTTCGACACAGAGACGACAAAGAGACGACACAGAGTCGTCTCTGTGTCGTCTCTGTGTCTGTGTCGTCTCTGTGTCCTCTCTGTTTCGTCTCTGTGTCACAGAGACGACACAGAGACGACACAGAGAGTCGTCTCTGTGTCGTCTCTGTGTCTGTGTCGTCTCTGTGTCGTCTCTGTGTTGTCTCTGTGTCGTCGTCTCTGTGTCGTCTCTGTGTAGTCTCTTTGCCGTATCTGTGTCGTCTCTGTGTCGTTTCTGTGTCATCTCTGTGTCGTCTCTCTATGTCGTCTCTGTGTCTGTGTCGTCTCTGTGTCGTCTCTGTGTCGTCTCTGTGTTTTCTGTTTGTCGTCTCTGTGTCGTCTCTGTGTCTGTGTCGTCTCTGTGTCGTCTCTGTGTCGTCGTCTCTGTGTCGTCTCTGTCTCGTCTCTGTGCCGTCTCTGTGTCGTCTCTGTGTCGTCTCTGTGTCGTCTCTGTGTCGTCTCTCTGTGTCGTCTCTCTGTCGACACAGAGACGACACAGAGACGACAAAGAGACGACACAGAGTCGTCTCTGTGTCGTCTCTGAGGCTGTGTCGTCTCTGTGTCATCTCTGTGTCTGTGTCGTCTCTGTGTCGTCTCTGTGTCGTCTCTGTGTCGTCTTTGTGTTGTCTCTGCGTCGTCGTCTCTGTGTCTTCTCTGTGTAGTCTCTGTGTCGACACAGAGACAGAGACGACACAGAGACAACACAGAGACGGCACAGAGACGACACAGAGACGACACACAGACGACGACACAGAGACGACACAGAGATGACACAGAGACGACACAGAGAAGACACAGACACAGAGACGACACAGAGACAACACAGACACAGAGACGACACAGAGACGACTCTGTGTCGTCTCTGTGTCGACACAGATATGACTCTGTGTCGACACAGAGACGACTCTGTGTCGTCTCTGTGTCGACACAGAGACGACACAGAGAGACGACACAGAGACGACACAGAGACGACACAGAGACGACACAGAGATGGCACAGAGACGACACAGAGACGACACAGAGACAACACAGACACAGAGACGACACAGAGACGACTCTGTGTCGTCTCTGTGTCGACACAGATATGACTCTGTGTCGACACAGAGACGACTCTGTGTCGTCTCTGTGTCGACACAGAGACGACACAGAGAGACGACACAGAGACGACACAGAGACGACACAGAGACGACACAGAGATGACACAGAGACGACACAGAGACAACACAGAGACGGCACAGAGACGACACAGAGACGACACACAGACGACGACACAGAGACGACACAGAGATGACACAGAGACGACACAGAGAAGACACAGACACAGAGACGACACAGAGACGACACAGAGACAACACAGACACAGAGACGACACAGAGACGACTCTGTGTCGTCTCTGTGTCGACACAGATATGACTCTGTGTCGACACAGAGACGACTCTGTGTCGTCTCTGTGTCGACACAGAGACGACACAGAGAGACGACACAGAGACGACACAGAGACGACACAGAGACGACACAGAGATGGCACAGAGACGACACAGAGACGACACAGAGACGACACAGACACAGAGACGACACAGAGACGACACAGAGACGACACAGAGACGACACAGAGTAACGACACAGAGACGACACAGAGACGACACAGAGACGACACAGAGACGGCACAGAGACGACACAGAGACGACACAGAGACGACGACACAGAGACGACACAGAGACTACACAGAGACGACACAGAGACGACACAGAGACGACGACACAGAGACGACACAGAGACGACACAGAGACGACACAGAGACGACACAGACACAGAGACGACACAGAGACGACTCTGTGTCGTCTCTGTGTCGTCTCTGTGTCATCTCTGTGTCGACACAGAGACGACACAGAGAGACGACACAGAGACGACACAGAGACGACACAGAGACGACACAGAGATGGCACAGAGACGACACAGAGACGACGACACAGAGACGGCGACACAGAGACGACACAGAGACGACACAGAGACGACACAGACACAGAGACGACACAGTGACGACACAGACACAGAAACGACACAGAGACGACTCTGTGTCGTCTCTGTGTCGTCTCTGTGTCGACACAGAGACGACACAGAGAGACGACACAGAGACGACACAGAGACGACACAGAAACAACACAGAGACGGCACAGAGACGACACAGAGACGATATAGAGACGACGACACAGAGACGACACAGAGACGACACAGACACAGAGACGACACAGAGACGACACAGACACACAGACGACACAGAGACGACACAGACACAGAGACGACTCTGTGTCGTCTCTGTGTCGTCTCTGTGTCGTCTCTGTGTCTTCTCTGTGTCGACACAGAGACAACACAGAGAGACGACACAGAGACGACACAGAGACGACACAGAGACGACACAGAGACGGCACAGAGACGAGACAGAGACGACACAGAGACGACGACACAGAGACGACACAGAGACGACACAGACACAGAGACGACACAGAGACGACACTCTGTGTCGTCTCTGTGACACAGAGATGACACAGAGACGACACAGAGACGACACATACACAGAGACGACACAGAGACGACTCTGTGTCGTCTCTGTGTCGTCTCTGTTTCTTCTCTGTGTCGACACAGAGACAACACAGACACAGAGACGACACAGAGACGACTCTGTGTCGTCTCTGTGTCGACACAGAGACGACACAGAGAGACGACACAGAGACGACACAGGGACGACACAGAGACGACACAGAGACGGCACAGAGACGACACAGAGGCGACACATAGACGACGACACAGAGACGAAACAGAGACGACACAGAGAAGACACAGACACAGAGACGACACAGAGACGACACCGACACAGAGACGACACAGAGACGACTCTGTGTCGTCTCTGTGTCGTCTTTGTGTCGTCTCTGTGTCGACACAGAGACGACACAGAGAGACGACACCGAGACGACACAGAGACGACACAGAGACGACACAGAGACGGCACAGAGACGACACAGAGACGACACAGAGACGACGACACAGAGACGACACAGAGACGACAAAGTGTCGTCTCTGTCTCGTCGTTGTGTCGTCTCTGTGTCGACACAGAGATGACACAGAGAGACGACACTAAGACGACACAGAGACGATACAGAGACGACATAGAGAAGGCACAGAGACGACACAGAGACGACACAGAGACGACGACACAGAGACGACACAGAGACGACACAGACACAGAGACGACACAGAGATGACACAGACACAGAGACGACACAGAGACGGCACAGAGACGACACAGAGACGACGACACAGAGACGACACAGAGACGACACAGAGACGACACAGACACAGAGACGACACAGACACAGAGACGACACAGAGACTACTCTGTGTCGTCTCTGTGTCGTCTCTGTGTTGACACAGAGACGACACAGAGAGACGACACAGAGACGACACAGAGACGACACAGAGACGATACAGAGACGGCACAGAGAAGACACAGAGACGACACAGAGACGACGACACAGACACGACACAGAGACGACACAGAGACGACACAGACACAGAGACGACACAGAGACGACTCTCTGTGTCGTCTCTGTGTCGTCTACGTGTCGTCTCTGTGACACAGAGACGACACAGAGACGACACAGACACAGAGACGATACAGAGACGACACAGAGACGACACATAGACGACACAGAGACGACACTTAGACGACACAGAGACGACACATAGACGACACAGAGACGACACAGAGACGACACAGACACAGAGACAACACAGAGACGACACAGACACAGAGACTAAACAGAGACGACTCTGTGTCGTCTCTGTGTCGTCTCTGTGTCAACACAGAGACGACAAAGAGAGACGACACAGAGACGACACAGAGACGACACAGAGACGACACAGAGACGGCATAGAGACGACACAGAGACGACACAGAGACGACACAGACACAGAGACGACACAGAGACGACTCTGTGTCGTCTCTGTGTCGTCTCTGTGTCGTCTCTATGTCGACACAAAGACGACACAGAGAGACGACACAGAGACGACACAGAGACGACACAGAGACGGCACAGAGACGACAAAGAGACGACACAGAGACGACACAGAGACGACACAGAGACGACACAGACACAGAGACGACACAGAGACAACACAGAGACGACACAGAGACGACACAGAGACGACACAGAGACGACACAGACACAGAGACGACACAGAGACGACACAGAGACGACACAGAGACGACTCTGTGTCGTCTCTGTGTCGTCTCTGTGTCATCTCTGTGTCGACACAGAGACGACACAGAGAGACGACACAGAGACGACACAGAGACGACGCAGAGACGGCACAGAGACGACACAGAGACGACACAGAGACGACGACACAGACACAACACAGAGACGACACAGAGACGACTCTCTGTGTCGTCTCTCTGTCGTCTCTTTGTCGTCTCTGTGACACAGAGACGACACAGAGAGGACACAGACACAAAGACGACACAGAGACGACTCTGTGTCGTCTCTGTGTCGTCTCTGTGTCGTCTCCGTGTCGACACAGAGACGATACAGAGAGACGACACAGAGACGACACAGAGACGACACAGAGACGACACAGAGACGGCACAGAGACGACACAGAGACGACGACACAGAGGCGACACAGACACAGAGACGACACAGAGACGATTCTCTGTGTCGTCTCTGTGTCGTCTCTTTGTCGTCTCTGTGACACAGAGACGACACAGAGACGACACATACACAGAGACGACACAGAGACGACACAGAGACGGCACAGAGACGACACAGAGACGGCACAAAGACGAAACAGAGTTGACACAGAGACGACGACACAGAGACGACACAGAGACGACACAGACACAGAGACGACACAGAGACGACACAGAGACGACACAGAGATGGCACAGAGACGACACAGAGACGACAGAGAGATGACACAGAGACGACACAGACACAGAGACGACACAGAGACGACGAAACAGAGACGACACAGAGACGACACAGAGACGACACAGACACAGAGAGACGACACAGACACAGAGACGACACAGAGACCACTCTGTGTCGTGACGACACAGAGACCACTCTGTGACGACACAGAGACCACTCTGTGACGACACAGAGAGACGACACAGAGACGACACAGAGACGAAACAGAGACGACACAGAGACGGCACAGAGACGACACAGAGACGAAACAGAGACGACACAGAGACGGCACAGAGACGACACAGAGACGACACAGAGACGACGACACAGACACGACACAGAGACGACACAGAGACGACACAGACACAGAGACGACACAGAGACGACTCTCTGTGTCATCTCTGTGTCGTCTACGTGTCGTCTCTGTGACACAGAGACGACACAGAGACGACACAGAGACGACACAGAAACGACGACACAGAGACGACAAAGAGACGGCACAGAGACGACACATAGACGACACAGAGACGACACATAGACGACACAGAGACGACACAGACACAGAGAAGACACAGAGACGACACAGACACAGAGACGACACAGAGACGACTCTGTGTCGTCTCTGTGTCGTCTCTGTGTCAACACAGAGACGACACAGAGAGACGACACAGAGACGACACAGAGACGACACAGAGACGACACAGAGACGGCACAGAGACGACACAGAGACGACACAGAGACGAAACAGAGCCGACACAGACACAGAGACGACAGAGACACAGAGACGACACAGAGACGACTCTGTATCGTCTCTGTGTCGTCTCTGTGTCGTCTCTATGTCGACACAGAGACGACAAGGAGAGACGACACACAGACGACACAGAGACGACACAGAGACGACACAGAGACGACACAGAGACGATACAGACACAGAGACGACACAGAGACAACACAGAGACGACACAGACACAGAGACGACACAGAGATGACTCTGTGTCGTCTCTGTATCGTCTCTGTGTCGACACAGAGACGACACAGAGAGACGACACAGAGACGACACAGAGACGACACAGAGATGACGACACAGAGACGACAAAGAGACGACACAGACACAGAGACGACACAGAGACGGCAAAGACACAGAGACGACACAGAGACGACTCTGTGTCGTCTCTGTGTGGTCTCTATGTCGACACAGAGACGACACAGAGAGACGACACAGAGACGACACAGAGACGACACAGAGACGACACAGACACAGAGACGACACAGAGACAACACAGAGACGACACAGACACAGAGACGACACAGAGATGACTCTGTGTCGTCTCTGTATCGTCTCTGTGTCGACACAGAGACGACACAGAGAGACGACACAGAGACGACACAGAGACGACGCAGAGACGGCACAGAGACGACACAGAGACGACACAGAGACGACGACACAGACACGACACAGAGACGACACAGAGACGACACAGACACAGAGACGACACAGAAACGACTCTGTGTCGTCTCTGTGTCGTCTCTGTGTCGTCTCTGTGTCGACACAGAGACGACACAGAGACGACACAAAGACGACACAGAGACGACACAGAGACGGCACAGAGACGACACAGAGACGACGACACAGAGACGACACAGAGACGACACAGACACAGAGACGACACAGAGACGACTCTCTGTGTCGTCTCTGTGTCGTCTCTTTGTCGTCTCTGTGACACAGAGATGACACAGAGACGACAGAGACGACACAGAGACGACACAGACACAGAGACGACACAGAGACGACTCTGTGTCGTCTCTGTGTCGTCTCTGTGTCGTCTCCGTGTCGACACAGAGACGACACAGAGAGACGACACAGAGACGACACAGAGACGACACAGAGACGACACAGAGACGGCACAGAGACGACACAGAGATGACGACACAGAGACGACACAGACACAGAGACGACACAGAGACGATTCTCTGTGTCGTCTCTGTGTCGTCTCTTTGTCGTCTCCGTGACACAGAGACGACACAGAGACGACACAGACACAGAGACGACACAAAGAGACGACACAGAGACGACACAGAGACGACACAGAGACGACACAGAGACGGCACAAAGACGACACAGAGATGACACAGAGACGACGACGCAGAGACGACACAGAGACGACACAGACACAGAGACGACACAGAGACGACACAGAGACGACACAGAGATGGCACAGAGACGACACAGAGACGACAGAGAGATGACACAGAGACGACACAGACACAGAGACGACACAGAGACGACTCTCTGTGTCGTCTCTGTGTCGTCTCTTGACACAGAGACGGCACAGAGACGACACACGAGACGACACAGAGACGACGAAACAGAGACGACACAGAGACGACACAGAGACGACACAGAGACGACACAGACACAGAGACGACTCTGTGTCGTCTCTGTGTCGTCTTTGTGTCGACACAGAGACGACACAGAGACGACACAGAGACGGCACAGAGACGACACACAGACGACACAGAGACGAAGACACAGAGACGACACAGAGACGACACAGAGACGACACAGACACAGAGACGACACAGAGACCACTCTGTGTCGTCTCTGTGTCGTCTCTGTGTTGACACAGAGACGACACAGAGAGACGACACAGATACGACACAGAGACGACACAGAGACAACACAGACCCGGCAAAGACACGACACAGAGACGACACAGAGACGACGACAAAGACACGACACAGAGACGACACAGAGACGACACAGACACAGAGACGACACAGAGAAGACTCTCTGTGTCATCTCTGTGTCGTCTACGTGTCGTCTCTGTGACACAGAGACGACACAGAGACGACACAGACACAGAGACGACACAGAGACGACACAGAGACGACGACACAGAGACGACGACACAGAGACGACACATAGACGACACAGAGACAACAAAGAGACGACACAGACACAGAGATGACACAGAGACGACACAGACACAGAGACGACACAGAGACGACTCTGTGTCGTCTCTGTGTCAACACAGAGACGACACAGAGAGACGACACAGAGACGACACAGAGACGACACAGAGACGACACAGAGACGGCACAGAGACGACACAGAGACGACACAGAGACGACACAGAGACGACACAGAGACGACACAGAGACAGAGAAGACACAGGGATGACTCTGTGTCGTCTCTGTGTCATCTCTGTGTCGTCTCTGTGTCGTCTCTATGTCGACACAGAGACGACACAGAGAGACGACACAGAGACGACACAGAGACGACACAGAGACGGCACAGAGACGACACAGAGACGACACAGAGATGACACAGAGACGACACAGACACAGAGACGACACAGAGACAACACAGAGACGACACAGACACAGAGACGACACAGAGATGACTCTGTGTCGTCTCTGTGTCGTCTCTGTGTCGACACAGAGACGACACAGAGAGACGACACAGAGACGACACAGAGACGACACAGAGACGACGACACAGAGACGACACAGAGACGAAACAGAGACGACACAGACACAGAGACGACACAGAGTCGACACAGACACAGAGACGACACAGAGACGGCACAGAGACGACACAGAGACGACGACACAGACACGACACAGAGACGACACAGAGACGACACAGACGCAGAGACGACACAGAGACGACTCTCTGTGTCGTCTCTGTGACACAGAGACGACACAGAGACGACAAAGACACAGAGACCACACAGAGACGACTCTGTGTCGTCTCTGAGTCGTCTCTGTGTCGTCTCTGTGTCGTCTCCGTGTCGACACAGAGACGACACAGAGAGACGACACAGAGACGACACAGAGACGGCAAAGAGACGACACAGAGACGACGACACAGAGACGACACAGAGACGACACAGACACAGAGACGACACAGAGACGACTCTGTGTCGTCTCTGTGTCGTGTCTCTGTCGTCTCTGTGTCGACACAGAGACGACACAGAGAGACGACACAGAAACGACACAGAGACGACACAGAGACGACACAGAGACGGCAAAGAGACGACACAGAGATGACACAGAGACGACACAGAGACGACACAGACACAGAGATGACACAGAGACGACTCTCTGTGTCGTCTCTGTGTCGTCTCTGTGACAAAGAGACGACACAGAGACGACACAGACACAGAGACGACACAGAGACGACTCTGTGTCGTCTCTGTGTCGTCTCTGTGTTGACACAGAGACGACACAGAGAGACGACACAGAGACGACACAGAGACGGCACAAAGACGACACAGAGTTGAAACAGAGACGACGACACAGAGACGACACAGACACAGAGACGACACAGAGACGACACAGAGATGGCACAGAGATGACACAGAGACGACGACACAGAGACGACACAGAGACGACAGAGAGATGACACAGAGACGACACAGACACAGAGATGACACAGAGATGACTCTGTGTCGTCTCTGTGTCGTCGTTGTGTCGTCTCTGTGTCGACACAGAGACGACACAGAGAGACGACACAGAGACGACACAGAGACGACACAGAGACGACACAGAGACGACACAGAGACGGCACAGAGACGACACAGAGACGACACAGAGACGACGACACAGAGACGACACAGAGACGACACAGAGACGACACTGACACAGAAACGACACAGAGACGACTCTCTGTGTCGTCTCTGTGTCGTCTCTGTGTCGTCTCTTTGACACAGAGACGACAAAGAGACGACACAGAGACGACACAGAGAGACAAAACAGAGACGACACAGAGACGACACAGAGACGGCACAGAGACGACACAGAGACGACACAGAGACGACGACACAGAGACGATACAGAGACGACACAGAGACGACACAGAGATGACACAGAGACGACACAGAGACGACACAGAGACGACACAGAGACGGCACAGAGACGACACAGAGACGACACAGAGACGGCACAGAGACGACACAGAGACGACGACACAGAGGCGACACAGACACAGAGACGACACAGAGACGATTCTCTGTGTCGTCTCTGTGTCGTCTCTTTGTCGTCTCTGTGACACAGAGACGACACAGAGACGACACATACACAGAGACGACACAGAGACGACACAGAGACGGCACAGAGACGACACAGAGACGGCACAAAGACGAAACAGAGTTGACACAGAGACGACGACACAGAGACGACACAGAGACGACACAGACACAGAGACGACACAGAGACGACACAGAGACGACACAGAGATGGCACAGAGACGACACAGAGACGACAGAGAGATGACACAGAGACGACACAGACACAGAGACGACACAGAGACGACGAAACAGAGACGACACAGAGACGACACAGAGACGACACAGACACAGAGAGACGACACAGACACAGAGACGACACAGAGACCACTCTGTGTCGTGACGACACAGAGACCACTCTGTGACGACACAGAGACCACTCTGTGACGACACAGAGAGACGACACAGAGACGACACAGAGACGAAACAGAGACGACACAGAGACGGCACAGAGACGACACAGAGACGACACAGAGACGACACAGAGACGGCACAGAGACGACACAGAGACGACACAGAGACGACGACACAGACACGACACAGAGACGACACAGAGACGACACAGACACAGAGACGACACAGAGACGACTCTCTGTGTCATCTCTGTGTCGTCTACGTGTCGTCTCTGTGACACAGAGACGACACAGAGACGACACAGAGACGACACAGAAACGACGACACAGAGACGACAAAGAGACGGCACAGAGACGACACATAGACGACACAGAGACGACACATAGACGACACAGAGACGACACAGACACAGAGAAGACACAGAGACGACACAGACACAGAGACGACACAGAGACGACTCTGTGTCGTCTCTGTGTCGTCTCTGTGTCAACACAGAGACGACACAGAGAGACGACACAGAGACGACACAGAGACGACACAGAGACGACACAGAGACGGCACAGAGACGACACAGAGACGACACAGAGACGAAACAGAGCCGACACAGACACAGAGACGACAGAGACACAGAGACGACACAGAGACGACTCTGTATCGTCTCTGTGTCGTCTCTGTGTCGTCTCTATGTCGACACAGAGACGACAAGGAGAGACGACACACAGACGACACAGAGACGACACAGAGACGACACAGAGACGACACAGAGACGATACAGACACAGAGACGACACAGAGACAACACAGAGACGACACAGACACAGAGACGACACAGAGATGACTCTGTGTCGTCTCTGTATCGTCTCTGTGTCGACACAGAGACGACACAGAGAGACGACACAGAGACGACACAGAGACGACACAGAGATGACGACACAGAGACGACAAAGAGACGACACAGACACAGAGACGACACAGAGACGGCAAAGACACAGAGACGACACAGAGACGACTCTGTGTCGTCTCTGTGTGGTCTCTATGTCGACACAGAGACGACACAGAGAGACGACACAGAGACGACACAGAGACGACACAGAGACGACACAGACACAGAGACGACACAGAGACAACACAGAGACGACACAGACACAGAGACGACACAGAGATGACTCTGTGTCGTCTCTGTATCGTCTCTGTGTCGACACAGAGACGACACAGAGAGACGACACAGAGACGACACAGAGACGACGCAGAGACGGCACAGAGACGACACAGAGACGACACAGAGACGACGACACAGACACGACACAGAGACGACACAGAGACGACACAGACACAGAGACGACACAGAGACGACTCTGTGTCGTCTCTGTGTCGTCTCTGTGTCGTCTCTGTGTCGACACAGAGACGACACAGAGACGACACAAAGACGACACAGAGACGACACAGAGACGGCACAGAGACGACACAGAGACGACGACACAGAGACGACACAGAGACGACACAGACACAGAGACGACACAGAGACGACTCTCTGTGTCGTCTCTGTGTCGTCTCTTTGTCGTCTCTGTGACACAGAGATGACACAGAGACGACAGAGACGACACAGAGACGACACAGACACAGAGACGACACAGAGACGACTCTGTGTCGTCTCTGTGTCGTCTCTGTGTCGTCTCCGTGTCGACACAGAGACGACACAGAGAGACGACACAGAGACGACACAGAGACGACACAGAGACGACACAGAGACGGCACAGAGACGACACAGAGATGACGACACAGAGACGACACAGACACAGAGACGACACAGAGACGATTCTCTGTGTCGTCTCTGTGTCGTCTCTTTGTCGTCTCCGTGACACAGAGACGACACAGAGACGACACAGACACAGAGACGACACAAAGAGACGACACAGAGACGACACAGAGACGACACAGAGACGACACAGAGACGGCACAAAGACGACACAGAGTTGACACAGAGACGACGACGCAGAGACGACACAGAGACGACACAGACACAGAGACGACACAGAGACGACACAGAGACGACACAGAGATGGCACAGAGACGACACAGAGACGACAGAGAGATGACACAGAGACGACACAGACACAGAGACGACACAGAGACGACTCTCTGTGTCGTCTCTGTGTCGTCTCTTTGACACAGAGACGGCACAGAGACGACACACGAGACGACACAGAGACGACGAAACAGAGACGACACAGAGACGACACAGAGACGACACAGAGACGACACAGACACAGAGACGACTCTGTGTCGTCTCTGTGTCGTCTTTGTGTCGACACAGAGACGACACAGAGACGACACAGAGACGGCACAGAGACGACACACAGACGACACAGAGACGAAGACACAGAGACGACACAGAGACGACACAGAGACGACACAGACACAGAGACGACACAGAGACCACTCTGTGTCGTCTCTGTGTCGTCTCTGTGTGACACAGAGACGACACAGAGAGACGACACAGATACGACACAGAGACGACACAGAGACAACACAGACCCGGCAAAGACACGACACAGAGACGACACAGAGACGACGACAAAGACACGACACAGAGACGACACAGAGACGACACAGACACAGAGACGACACAGAGAAGACTCTCTGTGTCATCTCTGTGTCGTCTACGTGTCGTCTCTGTGACACAGAGACGACACAGAGACGACACAGACACAGAGACGACACAGAGACGACACAGAGACGACGACACAGAGACGACGACACAGAGACGACACATAGACGACACAGAGACAACAAAGAGACGACACAGACACAGAGATGACACAGAGACGACACAGACACAGAGACGACACAGAGACGACTCTGTGTCGTCTCTGTGTCAACACAGAGACGACACAGAGAGACGACACAGAGACGACACAGAGACGACACAGAGACGACACAGAGACGGCACAGAGACGACACAGAGACGACACAGAGATGACACAGAGACGACACAGACACAGAGACGACACAGAGACAACACAGAGACGACACAGACACAGAGACGACACAGAGATGACTCTGTGTCGTCTCTGTGTCGTCTCTGTGTCGACACAGAGACGACACAGAGAGACGACACAGAGACGACACAGAGACGACACAGAGACGACGACACAGAGACGACACAGAGACGAAACAGAGACGACACAGACACAGAGACGACACAGAGTCGACACAGACACAGAGACGACACAGAGACGGCACAGAGACGACACAGAGACGACGACACAGACACGACACAGAGACGACACAGAGACGACACAGACGCAGAGACGACACAGAGACGACTCTCTGTGTCGTCTCTGTGACACAGAGACGACACAGAGACGACAAAGACACAGAGACCACACAGAGACGACTCTGTGTCGTCTCTGAGTCGTCTCTGTGTCGTCTCTGTGTCGTCTCCGTGTCGACACAGAGACGACACAGAGAGACGACACAGAGACGACACAGAGACGGCAAAGAGACGACACAGAGACGACGACACAGAGACGACACAGAGACGACACAGACACAGAGACGACACAGAGACGACTCTGTGTCGTCTCTGTGTCGTGTCTCTGTCGTCTCTGTGTCGACACAGAGACGACACAGAGAGACGACACAGAAACGACACAGAGACGACACAGAGACGACACAGAGACGGCAAAGAGACGACACAGAGATGACACAGAGACGACACAGAGACGACACAGACACAGAGATGACACAGAGACGACTCTCTGTGTCGTCTCTGTGTCGTCTCTGTGACAAAGAGACGACACAGAGACGACACAGACACAGAGACGACACAGAGACGACTCTGTGTCGTCTCTGTGTCGTCTCTGTGTTGACACAGAGACGACACAGAGAGACGACACAGAGACGACACAGAGACGGCACAAAGACGACACAGAGTTGAAACAGAGACGACGACACAGAGACGACACAGACACAGAGACGACACAGAGACGACACAGAGATGGCACAGAGATGACACAGAGACGACGACACAGAGACGACACAGAGACGACAGAGAGATGACACAGAGACGACACAGACACAGAGATGACACAGAGATGACTCTGTGTCGTCTCTGTGTCGTCGTTGTGTCGTCTCTGTGTCGACACAGAGACGACACAGAGAGACGACACAGAGACGACACAGAGACGACACAGAGACGACACAGAGACGACACAGAGACGGCACAGAGACGACACAGAGACGACACAGAGACGACGACACAGAGACGACACAGAGACGACACAGAGACGACACAGACACAGAGAACGACACAGAGACGACTCTCTGTGTCGTCTCTGTGTCGTCTCTGTGTCGTCTCTTTGACACAGAGACGACAAAGAGACGACACAGAGACGACACAGAGAGACAAAACAGAGACGACACAGAGACGACACAGAGACGGCACAGAGACGACACAGAGACGACACAGAGACGACGACACAGAGACGATACAGAGACGACACAGAGACGACACAGAGATGACACAGAGACGACACAGACACAGAGACGACACAGAGACGACTCTCTCTGTCGTCTCTGTGACAAGGAGACGACACAGAGACGACAAAGAGACGACACAGAGAGACGACACAGAGTCGACACAGAGACGACACAGAGATGACACAGAGATGCACAGAGACGACACAGAGACGACACAGAGACGACGACACAGAGACGACACAGAGACGACACAGAGACGACACAGACACAGAGACGACACAGAGACGACTCGCTGTGTCGTCTCTGTGTCATCTCTGTGTCGTCTCTGTGACACAAAGACGACACAGAGACGACACAGAGACGACACAGACACAGAGACGACACAGAGACGACTCTGTGTCGTCTCTGTGTCGTTTCTGTGTCGTCTCTGTGTCGACACAGAGAAGACACAGAGACGACACAGAGACGAAACAGAGACGACGACACAGAGACGACACAGAGACGATACATAGACGACACAGAGACGACACATAGACGACACAGAGACGACACAGAGACGACACAGACACAGAGACGACACAGAGACGACACAGACACAGAGACGACACAGAGACGACACAGAGACGACACAGAGACGACACAGAGACGGCACAGAGACGACACAGAGACGACACAGAGACGACACAGAGACGACACAGAGACGACACAGACACAGAGAAGACACAGAGACGACTCTGTGTCGTCTCTGTGTCGTCTCTGTGTCGTCTCTGTGTCGTCTCTATGTCGACACAGAGACGACACAGAGAGACGACACAGAGACGACACAGACACAGAGACGACACAGAGACGACACAGACACAGAGACGACACAGAGACGACACAGAGACGACACAGACAAAGAGACGACACGGAGATGACTCTGTGTCGTCTCTGTGTCTTCTCTGTGTCGAAACAGAGACGACACAGAGAGACGACACAGAGACGACACAGAGACGACACAGAGACGTCACAGAGACGACACAGAGACGACGACACAGAGACGACACAGAGACGAAACAGAGACGACACAGACACAGAGACGACACAGAGACGACACAGACACAGAGACGACACAGAGACGGCACAGAGACGACACAGAGACGACACAGAGACGACGACACAGACACGACACAGAGACGACACAGAGACGACACAGAGACGACACAGACGCAGAGACCACACAGAGACGACAAAGACACAGAGACCACACAGAGACGACTCTGTGTCGTCTCTGAGTCGTCTCTGTGTCGTCTCTGTGTCGTCTCCGTGTCGACACAGAGAGGACACAGAGAGACGACACAGAGACGACACAGAGACGACACAGAGACGGCACAGAGACGACACAGAGACGACGACACAGAGACGACACAGAGACGACACAGACACAGAGACGACTCTCTGTGTCGTCTCTGTGTCGTCTCTATGTCGTCTCTGTGACACAGAGACGACACAGAGACGACACAGACACAGAGATGACACAGAGACGACTCTGTGTCGTCTCTCTGTCGTGTCTCTGTCGTCTCTGTGTCGACACAGAGACGACACAGAGAGACGACACAGAAACGACACAGAGACGACACAGAGACGACACAGAGACGGCAAAGAGACGACACAGAGATGACACAGAGACGACACAGAGACGACACAGACACAGAGATGACACAGAGACGACTCTTTGTGTCGTCTCTCTGTCGTCTCTGTGACAAAGAGACGACACAGAGACGACACAGACACAGAGACGACACAGAGATGACTCTGTGTCGTCTCTGTTTCGTCTCTGTGTTGACACAGAGACGACACAGAGAGACGACACAGAGACGACACAGAGACGACACAGAGACGGCACAAAGACGACACAGAGTTGACACAGAGACGACGAAACAGAGACGACACAGAGACGACACAGACACAGAGACGACACAGAGACGACACAGAGACGACACAGAGATGGCACAGAGTCGACACAGAGACGACGACACAGAGACGACACAGAGACGACACAGAGATGACACAGAGACGACACAGACACAGAGACGACACAGAGACGACTCTGTGTCGTCTCTGTGTCGTCGTTGTGTCTTCTCTGTGTCGACACAGAGACGACACAGAGAGACGACACAGAGACGACACAGAGACGACACAGAGACAACACAGAGACGGCACAGAGACGACACAGAGACGACGACACAGAGACGACACAGAGACGACACAGAGACGACACAGACACAGAAACGACACAGAGACGACTCTCTGTGTCGTCTCTGTGTCGTCTCTGTGTCGTCTCTGTGTCGTCTGTTGACACAGAGACGACACAGAGACGACACAGAGACGACACAGAGAGACAAAACAGAGACGACACAGAGACGACACAGAGACGGCACAGAGACGACACAGAGACGACACAGAGACGACGACACAGAGACGATACAGAGACGACACAGAGACGACACAGAGACGACACAGACACAGAGACGACACAGAGACGACTCTCTGTGTCGTCTTTGTGACACAGAGACGACACAGAGACGACAAAGAGACGACACAGAGAGACGACACAGAGACGACACAGAGATGACACAGAGACGGCACAGAGACGACACAGAGACGACACAGAGACGACGACACAGAGACGACACAGAGACGACACAGAGACGACACAGACACAGAGACGACACAGAGACGACTCTGTGTCGTCTCTGTGTCGTTTCTGTGTCGTCTCTGTGTCGACACAGAGACAAGACAGAGAGAAGACACAGAGAAGACACAGAGACGACACAGAGACGACGACACAGAGACGACACAGAGACGACACATAGACGACACAGAGACGACACATAGACGACACAGAGACGACACAGAGACGAAACAGACAAAGAGACGACACAGAGACGACACAGACACAGAGACGACACAGAGACGACTCTGTGTCGTCTCTGTGTCGTTTCTGTGTCGTCTCTGTGTCGACACAGAGACAAGACAGAGAGAAGACACAGAGAAGACACAGAGACGACACAGAGACGACAAATAGACGACACAGAGACGACACATAGACGACACAGAGACGACACAGAGACGACACAGACACAGAGACGACACAGAAACGACACAAAGACGACTCTGTGTCGTCTCTGTGTCACAGAGACGACACAGAGATGACACAGAGAGTCGTCTCTGTGTCGTCTCTGTGTCTGTGTCGTCTCTGTGTCGCCTCTTTGTCGTCTCTGTGTCTGTGTCATCTCTGTGTCGTCTCTGTGTCGTCGTCTCTGTGTCGTCTCTGTGTCGTCTCTGTGCCGTCTCTGTGTTGTTTCTGTGTCGTCTCTGTGTCGTCTCTGTGTCGTCTCTCTGTGTCGTCTCTGTGTCGACACAGAGACGACACAGCGACGACACAGAGTCGTCTCTGTGTCGTCTCTGTGTTTATGTCGTCTCTGTGTCGTCTCTGTGTCACAGAGACGACACAGAGAGTCGTCTCTGTGTCGTCTCTGTGTCTGTGTCGTCTCTGTGTCGTCTCTGTGTCATCTCTGTGTCGTCTCTGTGTCGTCTCTGTGTCGTTTCTGTGTCGTCTCTGTGTCGACACAGAGACAAGACAGAGAGAAGACACAGAGAAGAAAGAGAGACGACACAGGGACGACACAGAGAGACACACAGAGACGACACAGAGACGACACATAGACGACACAGAGACGACACATAGACGACACAGAGACGACACAGAGACGACACAGACACAGAGACGACACAGAGACAACACAGACACAGAGACGACACAGAGACGACTCTGTGTCGTCTCTGTGTCGTTTCTGTGTCGTCTCTGTGTCGACACAGAGACAAGACAGAGAGAAGACACAGAGAAGACACAGAGACGACACAGAGACGACACAGAGACGTCGACACAGAGATGACACAGAGACGACACATAGACGACACAGAGACGACACATAGACGACACAGAGACGACACAGACACAGAGACGACACAGAGACGACACAGACACAGAGACGACACAGAGACGACTCTGTGTCGTCTCTGTGTCGTCTCTGTGTCAACACAGAGACGACACAGAGACGGCACAGAGACGACAAAGAGACGACACAGAGACGACACAGACACAGAGACGACACAGAGACGACTCTGTGTCGTCTCTGTGTCGTCTCTCTGTCGTCTCTGTGTCGTCTCTATGTCGACACAGAGACGACGCAGAGAGACGACACAGAGACGACACAGAGACGACACAGAGACGGCACAGAGACGACACAGAGACGACACAGAGACGACACAGAGACGACACAGAGACGACGACACAGAGACGACACAGAGACAACACAGAGACGACACAGACACAGAGACGACACAGAGATGACTCTGGGTCGTCTCTGTGTCGTCTCTGTGTCGACACAGAGATGACACAGAGAGACGACACAGAGACGACACAGAGACGACACAGAGACGGCACAGAGACGACACAGAGACGACACAGAGACGACGACACAGAGACGACACAGACACAGAGACGACACAGAGACGACACAGACACAGAGACGACACAGAGACGACTCTGTGTCGACACAGAGACGACACAGACACAGAGACGACACAGAGACGACTCTGTGTCGACACAGAGACGACACAGAGACAACACAGAGACGACGACACAGACACGACACAGAGACGACACAGACACAGAGACGACACAGAGACGACTCTGTGTCGACACAGAGACGACACAGACACAGAGACGACACAGAGACGACTCTGTGTCGACACAGAGACGACACAGAGAGACGACACAGAGACGACACAGAGACGACACAGAGACGACATAGAGACGACACAGAGACGACACAGACACGACGACACAGAGACGACACAGAGACGACACAGACACAGAGACGACACAGACACAGAGACGACACACAGACGACTCTGTGTCGTCTCTGTGTCGTGTCTGTGTCGTCTCTGTGTCGACACAGAGACGACACAGAGAGACAACACAGAAACGACACAGAGACGACACAGAGACGACACAGAGACGGCACAGAGACGACACAGAGACGACACAGAGACGACACAGAGACGACACAGACACAGAGACGACACAGAGACGACTCTCTGTGTCGTATCTGTGTCGTCTCTGTGACAAAGAGACAACGCAGAGACGACACAGACACAGAGACGACACAGAGACGACACAGAGACGACACAGAGACGGCACAGAGACGACACAGAGACGACACAGAGACGACACAGACACAGAGACGACACAGAGACGACACAGAGACGACACAGAGACGGCACAAAGACGACAAAGAGTTGACACAGAGACGACGACACAGAGACGACACAGAGACGACAAAGACACAGAGACGACACAGAGACAACACAGAGACGACACAGAGATGGCACAGAGACGACACAGAGACGACACAGAGACGACGACACAGAGATGACACAGAGACGACAGAGAGATGACACAGAGACGACACAGACACAGAGACGACACAGAGACGACGCTGTGTCGTCTCTTTGTCGTCGTTGTGTCGTCTCTGTGTCGACACAGAGACGACACAGAGAGACGACACAGACACGACACAGAGACGACACAGACACGACACAGAGACGGCACAGAGACGACACAGAGACGACACAGAGACGACGACACAGAGACGACAAAGAGACGACACAGAGACGACACAGACACAGAAACGACACAGAGACGACTCTCTGTGTCGTCTCTGTGTCGTCTCTGTGTCGTCTCTTTGACACAGAGACGACACAGAAACGACACAGAGACGACACAGAGACGACACAGAGAGACATAACAGAGACGACACAGACACGACACAGAGACGAAACAGAGACGGCACAGAGACGACACAGAGACGACACAGAGACGACGACACAGAGACGATACAGAGACGACACAGAGACGACACAGAGACGACACAGAGACGACACAGACACAGAGACGACACAGAGACGACACAGAGACGACACAGAGACGACACAGAGACGGCAGAGAGACGACACAGAGACGACACAGAGACGACGACACAGAGACGACACAGAGATGACACAGAGACGACACAGAGACGACACAGACACAGAGACGACACAGACACAGAGACGACACAGAGACGACTCGCTGTGTCGTCTCTGTGTCATCTCTGTGTCGTCTCTGTGACATAAAGACGACACAGAGACGACACAGAGACGACACAGACACAAGACGACACAAGACGACTCTGTGTCGTCTCTGTGTCGTTTCTGTGTCGACTCTGTGTCGACACAGAGACGACACAGAGAGAAGACACAGAGAAGACACAGAGACGACACAGAGACGACACAGAGACGGCACAGAGACGACACAGAGACGACACAGGGACGACACAGAGACGACACAGACACAGAGACGACACAGAGACGACACAGACACAGAGACGACACAGAGACGACACAGAGATGGCACAGAGACGACACAGAGACGACACAGAGACGACGACACAGAGACGACACAGAGATGACACAGACACAGAGACGACACAGAGACGACTCTGTGTCGTCTCTGTGTCGACACAGAGACGACACAGAGAGACGACACAGAGACGACACAGAGACGACACAGAGACGACACAGAGACGGCACAGAGACGACACAGAGACGACACAGAGACGAAGACACAGAGACGACACAGAGACGACACAAAGACGACACAGAGACGACACAGACACAGAGACGACACAGACACAGAGACGACACAGAGACGACTCTGTGTCGTATTGTGTCATCTCTGTGTCGTCTCAGTGTCGACACAGAGACGACACAGTGAGACGACACAGAGACGACACAGAGACGACACAGAGACGGCACGGAGACGACACAGAGACGACACAGAGACGACGACACAGAGACGACACAAAGACGACACTGAGACGACACAGAGACGACAAGAGATGACACAGACACAGAGACGACACAGAGACGACACAGAGACGACATAGAGACGACACAGACACAGAGACGACACAGAGACGACTCTGTGTCGTCTCCTTGTCGTCTCTGTATCGACACAGAGACGACACAGAGAGACGACACAGAGACAACACAGAGACGACACAGAGACGACACAGAGACGATACAGAGACGACGACAAAGAGACGACACAGAGACGACACAGAGACGACACAGAGACGGCACAGACACAGAGACGACACAGAGACGACTCTCTGTGTCGTCTCCGTGTCGTCTCTGTGACACAGAGACGACACAGAGACGACACAGAGACGACTCTGTGTCATCTCTGTGTCGTCTCTGTGTCGTCTCTGTGTCAACACAGAGAAGACACAGAGAGACGACACAGAGACGACACAGAGACGACAGAGAGACGGCACAGAGACGACACAGAGACGACGACACAGAGACAACACAGAGACGAAACAGAGACGACACAGACACAGAGATGACAAAGAGACGACTCTCTGTGTCGTCTCTGTGTCGGTCTGTGTCGTCTCTGTGACACAGAGATTACACAGAGACGACACAGAGACGACACAGAGACGACACAGACACAGAGACGACACAGAGATGGCACAGAGATGACAAAGAGACGACACAGAGACGACGACACAGAGACGACACAGAGACGACACAGAGACGACACAGACACATAGACGACAAGAGACGACACAGAGACGACACAGACACAGAGACGACACAGAGACGACTCTGTGTCGTCTCTGTGTCGTCTCTGTGTCGACACAGAGACGACACAGAGAGACGACACAGAGACGACACAGAGACGACACAGAGATGACACAGAGACGGCACAGAGATGACACAGAGACGACACAGAGACGACGACACAGAGACGACACAGAGACTACACAGAGACGACACAGAGACGACACAGAGACGACGACACAGACACGACACAGAGACGACACAGAGACGACACAGAGGCGACACAGACACAGAGACGACACAGAGACGACTCTCTGTGTCGTCTCTGTGTCGTCTATGTGTCGTCTCTGTGACACAAAGACGACAAAGAGACGACACAGACACAGAGACGACACAGATACGACTCTGTGTCGTCTCTGTGTCATCTCTGTGTCGTCTCTGTGTCGACACAGAGACGACATAGAGAGACGACACAGAGACGACACAGAGACGGCACAGAGACGACACAGAGACGACGACACAGAGACGACACAGACACAGAGACGACACAGAGGCGACTCTCTGTGTCGTCTCTGTTTCGTCTCTTTGTCGTCTTTGTGACACAGAGACGACACAGAGACGACACAGACACAGAGACGACACAGAGAGACGACACAGAGACGACACAGAGACGACACAGAGACGACGCCGAGACGACGACACAGAGACGACACAGAGACGACACAGAAACGACACAGAGGCGACTCTCTGTGTCGTCTCTGTGTCGTCTCTGTGACAAAGAGACGACACAGAGATGACACAGAGACAGAGACGACACAGAGACGACTCTGTGTCGTCTCTGTGTCGTCTCTCTGTCGACACAGAGACGACACAGAGAGACGACACAGAGACGACACAGAGACGACACAGAGACGACACAGAGACGACACAGAGACGACACAGAGACGACACAGAGACGACGACACAGAGACGACACAGAGAAAAACAGACACAGAGACGACACAAAAACGACACAGAGACGACACAGACACAGAGACGACACAGAGACGACTCTGTGTCGTCTCTGTGTCGTCTCTGTGTCATCTCTGTGTTGACACAGAGACGACACAGAGAGACGACACAGAGACGACACAGAGACGGCACAGAGATGACAAAGAGACGACACAGAGACGACGACACAGAGACGACGACACAGAGAAGACACAGAGATGACACAGAGACGACACAGACACAGAGACGACACAGAGGCGACTCTCTGTGTCGTCTCTGTGTCGTCTCTGTGACACAGAGACGACACAGAGACGACACAGAGACGACACAGAGACGACACAGACACAGAGACGACACAGAGAGACGACAGAGAGACAACACAGAGACGACACAGAGACGACGACACAGAGACGACACAGAGACGACACAGAAACGACACAGACACAGAGACGACACAGAGACGACTCTTTGTGTCGTCTCTGTGACAAAGAGAAGACACAGAGACGACACAGACACAGAGACGACACAGAGACGACTCTGTGTCGTCTCTGTGTCGACACAGAGACGACACAGAGAGACGACACAGAGACGACACAGAGAAGACACAGGGACGACACAGAGACAGCACAGAGACGACACAGAGACGACACAGAGACGACGACACAGAGACGACACAGAGAAAAAACAGACACAGAGACGACACAGAAACGACACAGAGACGACTCTGTGTCGTCTCTGTGTCACAGAGACAACACAGAGACGACACAGAGAGTCGTCTCTGTGTCGTCTCTGTGTCTGTGTCGTCTCTGTGTCTGTGTCATCTCTGTGTCGTCTCTGTGTCGTCGTCTCTGTGTCGTCTCTGTGTCGTCTCTGTGCCGTCTCTGTGTTGTTTCTGTGTCGTCTCTGTGTCGTCTCTGTGTCGTCTCTCTGTGTCGTCTCTGTGTCGACACAGAGACGACACAGAGACGACACAGAGTCGTCTCTGTGTCGTCTCTGTGTTTGTGTCGTCTCTGTGTCGTCTCTGTGTCGTCTCTGTGTCATCTCTGTGTCGTCTCTGTGTCGTCGTCTCTGTGTCGTCTCTGTGTCGTCTCTGTGCCGTCTCTGTGTCGTCTCTGTGTCGCCTCTGTGTCGTCTCTGTGTCATCTCTGTGTCGTCTCTGTGTCGTCGTCTCTGTGTCGTCTCTGTGTCGTCTCTGTGCCATCTCTGTGTCGTCTCTGTGTCGTCTCTGTGTCGTCTCTGTGCCGTCTCTGTGTCGTCTCTGTGTCGTCTCTGTGTCGACACAGAGACGACACAGAGAGACGACACAGAGACGACACAGAGACGACACAGAGATGACACAGAGACGGCACAGAGATGACACAGAGACGACACAGAGACGACGACACAGAGACGACACAGAGACTACACAGAGACGACACAGAGACGACACAGAGACGACACAGACACAGAAACGACACAGAGACGACTCTCTGTGTCGTCTCTGTGTCGTCTCTGTGTCGTCTCTTTGACACAGAGACGACACAGAAACGACACAGAGACGACACAGAGACGACACAGAGAGACATAACAGAGACGACACAGACACGACACAGAGACGAAACAGAGACGGCACAGAGACGACACAGAGACGACACAGAGACGACGACACAGAGACGATACAGAGACGACACAGAGACGACACAGAGACGACACAGAGACGACACAGACACAGAGACGACACAGAGACGACACAGAGACGACACAGAGATGACACAGAGACGGCAGAGAGACGACACAGAGACGACACAGAGACGACGACACAGAGACGACACAGAGATGACACAGAGACGACACAGAGACGACACAGACACAGAGACGACACAGACACAGAGACGACACAGAGACGACTCGCTGTGTCGTCTCTGTGTCATCTCTGTGTCGTCTCTGTGACATAAAGACGACACAGAGACGACACAGACACAAAGACGACACAAAGACGACTCTGTGTCGTCTCTGTGTCGTTTCTGTGTCGACTCTGTGTCGACACAGAGACGACACAGAGAGAAGACACAGAGAAGACACAGAGACGACACAGAGACGACACAGAGACGGCACAGAGACGATACAGAGACGACACAGGGACGACACAGAGACGACACAGACACAGAGACGACACAGAGACGACACAGACACAGAGACGACACAGAGACGACACAGAGATGGCACAGAGACGACACAGAGACGACACAGAGACGACGACACAGAGACGACACAGAGATGACACAGACACAGAGACGACACAGAGACGACTCTGTGTCGTCTCTGTGTCGACACAGAGACGACACAGAGAGACGACACAGGGACGACACAGAGACGACACAGAGACGACAAAGAGACGGCACAGAGACGACACAGAGACGACACAGAGACGAAGACACAGAGACGACACAGAGACGACACAAAGACGACACAGAGACGACACAGACACAGAGACGACACAGACACAGAGACGACACAGAGACGACTCTGTGTCATATTGTGTCATCTCTGTGTCGTCTCAGTGTCGACACAGAGACGACACAGTGAGACGACACAGAGACGACACAGAGACGACACAGAGACGGCACGGAGACGACACAGAGACGACACAGAGACGACGACACAGAGACGACACAAAGACGACACTGAGACGACACAGAGACGACAAAGAGATGACACAGACACAGAGACGACACAGAGACGACACAGGGACGACATAGAGACGACACAGACACAGAGACGACACAGAGACGACTCTGTGTCGTCTCTGTGTCGTCTCTGTATCGACACAGAGACGACACAGAGAGACGACACAGAGACAACACAGAGACGACACAGAGACGACACAGAGACGATACAGAGACGACGACAAAGAGACGACACAGAGACGACACAGAGACGACACAGAGACGGCACAGACACAGAGACGACACAGAGACGACTCTCTGTGTCGTCTCCGTGTCGTCTCTGTGACACAGAGACGACACAGAGACGACTCTGTGTCATCTCTGTGTCGTCTCTGTGTCAACACAGAGAAGACACAGAGAGACGACACAGAGACGACACAGAGACGACAGAGAGACGGCACAGAGACGACACAGAGACGACGACACAGAGACAACACAGAGACGAAACAGAGACGACACAGACACAGAGATGACAAAGAGACGACTCTCTGTGTCGTCTCTGTGTCGGGTCTGTGTCGTCTCTGTGACACAGAGATTACACAGAGACGACACAGAGACGACACAGAGACGACACAGACACAGAGACGACACAGAGACGGCACAGAGATGACAAAGAGACGACACAGAGACGACGACACAGAGACGACACAGAGACGACACAGAGACGACACAGACACATAGACGACAAAGAGACGACACAGAGACGACACAGACACAGAGACGACACAGAGACGGCTCTGTGTCGTCTCTGTGTCGTCTCTGTGTCGACACAGAGACGACACAGAGAGACGACACAGAGACGACACAGAGACGACACAGAGACGACACAGAGACGGCACAGAGATGACACAGAGACGACACAGAGACGACGACACAGAGACGACACAGAGACTACACAGAGACGACACAGAGACGACACAGAGACGACGACACAGACACGACACAGAGACGACACAGAGACGACACAGAGGCGACACAGACACAGAGACGACACAGAGACGACTCTCTGTGTCGTCTCTCTGTCGTCTCTGTGTCGTCTCTGTGACACAGAGACGACACAGAGACGACACAGACACAGAGACGACACAGATACGACTCTGTGTCGTTTCTGTGTCATCTCTGTGTCGTCTCTGTGTCGACACAGAGACGACATAGAGAGACGACACAGAGACAACACAGAGACGGCACAGAGACGACACAGAGACGACGACACAGAGACGACACAGAGACGAAACAGACACAGAGACGACACAGAGGCGACTCTCTGTGTCGTCTCTGTTTCGTCTCTTTGTCGTCTTTGTGACACAGAGACGACACAGAGACGACACAGACACAGAGACGACACAGAGAGACGACACAGAGACGACACAGAGACGACACAGAGACGACGCCGAGACGACGACACAGAGACGACACAGAGACGACACAGAAACGACACAGAGGCGACTCTCTGTGTCGTCTCTGTGTCGTCTCTGTGACAAAGAGACGACACAGAGATGACACAGAGACAGAGACGACACAGAGACGACTCTGTGTCGTCTCTGTGTCGTCTCTCTGTCGACACAGAGACGACACAGAGAGACGACACAGAGACGACACAGAGAAGACACAGGGACGACACAGAGACAGCACAGAGACGACACAGAGACGACACAGAGACGACGACACAGAGACGACACAGAGAAAAAACAGACACAGAGACGACACAAAAACGACACAGAGACGACACAGACACAGAGACGACACAGAGACGACTCTGTGTCGTCTCTGTGTCGTCTCTGTGTCATCTCTGTGTTGACACAGAGACGACACAGAGAGACGACACAGAGACGACACAGAGACGGCACAGAGATGACAAAGAGACGACACAGAGACGACGACACAGAGACGACGACACAGAGAAGACACAGAGATGACACAGAGACGACACAGACACAGAGACGACACAGAGGCGACTCTCTGTGTCGTCTCTGTGTCGTCTCTGTGACACAGAGACGACACAGAGACGACACAGAGACGACACAGAGACGACACAGAGAGACGACAGAGAGACAACACAGAGACGACACAGAGACGACGACACAGAGACGACACAGAGACGACACAGAAACGACACAGACACAGAGACGACACAGAGACGACTCTTTGTGTCGTCTCTGTGACAAAGAGAAGACACAGAGACGACACAGACACAGAGACGACACAGAGACGACTCTGTGTCGTCTCTGTGTCGACACAGAGACGACACAGAGAGACGACACAGAGACGACACAGAGAAGACACAGGGACGACACAGAGACAGCACAGAGACGACACAGAGACGACACAGAGACGACGACACAGAGACGACACAGAGAAAAAACAGACACAGAGACGACACAGAAACGACACAGAGACGACTCTGTGTCGTCTCTGTGTCACAGAGACAACACAGAGACGACACAGAGAGTCGTCTCTGTGTCGTCTCTGTGTCTGTGTCGTCTCTGTGTCTGTGTCATCTCTGTGTCGTCTCTGTGTCGTCGTCTCTGTGTCGTCTCTGTGTCGTCTCTGTGCCGTCTCTGTGTTGTTTCTGTGTCGTCTCTGTGTCGTCTCTGTGTCGTCTCTCTGTGTCGTCTCTGTGTCGACACAGAGACGACACAGAGACGACACAGAGTCGTCTCTGTGTCGTCTCTGTGTTTGTGTCGTCTCTGTGTCGTCTCTGTGTCGTCTCTGTGTCATCTCTGTGTCGTCTCTGTGTCGTCGTCTCTGTGTCGTCTCTGTGTCGTCTCTGTGCCGTCTCTGTGTCGTCTCTGTGTCGCCTCTGTGTCGTCTCTGTGTCATCTCTGTGTCGTCTCTGTGTCGTCGTCTCTGTGTCGTCTCTGCGTCGTCTCTGTGCCATCTCTGTGTCGTCTCTGTGTCGTCTCTGTGTCGTCTCTGTGCCGTCTCTGTGTCGTCTCTGTGTCGTCTCTGTGTCGTCTCTGTGTCGTCTCTGTGTCTGTGTCGTCTCTGTGTCGTCTCTGTGTCGTCGTCTCTGTGCCGTCTCTGTGTCGTCTCTGTCTCGTCTCTGTGTCGTCTCTGTGTCGTTCCTCTGTGTCGTCTCTGTGTCGACACAGAGACGACACAGAGACGACAAAGAGACGACACAGAGTCGTCTCTGTGTCTGTGTCGTCTCTGTGTCGTCTCTTTGTCGTCTCTGTGTCGTGTCATCTCTGTTCGTCTCTGTGTCGTCCCTGTGTCGTCGTCTCTGTGTCGCCTCTGTGTCGTCTCTGTGCCGTCTCTGTGTGTTTCTGTGTCGTCTCTGTGTCGTCTCTGTGTCGTCTCTGTGTCGTCTCTCTGTGTCGTCTCTGTGTCGACACAGAGACGACACAGAGACGACACAGAGTCGTCTCTGTGTCGTCTCTGTGTTTGTGTCGTCTCTGTGTCGTCTCTGTGTCACAGAGACGACACAGAGAGTCGTCTCTGTGTCGTCTCTGTGTCTGTGTCGTCTCTGTGTCGTCTCTGTGTCATCTCTGTGTTGTCTCTGTGTATCGTCTCTGTGTCGTCTCTGTGTCGTCTCTGTGCCGTCTCTGTGTCGTCTCTGTGTCGTCTCTGTGTCGTCTCTGTGTCGTCTCTGTGTCGTCTCTGTGTCGTCTCTGTGTCGTCGTCTCTGTGTCGTCTCTGTGTCGTCTCTGTGCCGTCTCTGTGTCGTCTCTGTGTCGTCTCTGTGCCGTCTCTGTGCCGTCTCTGTGTCGTCTCTGTGTAGTCTCTGTGTCTTCTCTGTGTCGTCTCTGTATCGACACAGAGACGACACAGAGACGACACAGAGTCGTCTTTGTGTCGTCTCTGTGTCTGTGTCGTCTCTGTGTCGTCTCTGTGTCTGTGTCGTCTCTGTGTCGTCTCTGTGTCGTCTCTGTGTCGTCGTCTCTGTGTCGTCTCTGTGTCGTCTCTGTGCCGTCTCTGTGTCGTCTCTGTGTCGTCTCTGTGTCGTCTCTGTGTCGTCTCTCTGTGTCGTCTCTGTGTCGACACAGAGACGACACAGAGACGACACAGAGTCGTCTCTTTGTCGTCTCTGTGTCTGTGTCGTCTCTGTGTCGTCTCTGTGTCTGTGTCGTCTGTGTGTCGTCTCTGTGTCGTCTCTGTGTCGTCGTCTCTGTGTCGTCTCTGTGTCGTCTCTGTGCCGTCTCTGTGTCGTCTCTGTTTCGTCTCTGTGTCGTCTCTGTGTCGTCTCTCTGTGTCGTCTCTGGGTCGACACAGAGACGACACAGAGTCGTCTCTGTGTCGTCTCTGTGTCTGTGTCATCTCTGTGTCGTCTCTGTGTCTTCGTCGTCTCTGTGTCGTCGTCTCTGTGTCGTCTCTCTGTCGTCTCTGTGCCGTCTCTGTGTCGTCTCTGTGTCGTCTCTGTGTCTTCTCTGGGTCGTCTCTCTGTGTCGTCTCTGTGTCGACACAGAGACGACACTGAGACGACACAGAGTCGTCTCTGTGTCGTCTCTGTGTCGTCTCTGTGTCGTCTCTGTGTCTGTGTCGTCTCTGTGTCGTCTCTGTGTCGTCGTCTCTGTGTCGTCTCTGTGTCGTCTCTGTGCCGTCTCTGTGTCGTCTCTGTGTCGTCTCTGTGTCGTCTCTGTGTCGTATCTGTGTCTGTGTCATCTCTGTGTCTGTGTCGTCTCTGCGTCGTCTCTGTGTCACAGAGACAACACAGAGACGACACAGAGAGTCGTCTCTGTGTCGTCTCTGTGTCTGTGTCGTCTTTGTGTCGTCTCTGTGTCTGTGTCGTCTCTTTGTCGTCTCTGTGTCGTCTCTGTTTCGTCTCTGTGTCGTCGTCTCTGTGTCGTCTCTGTGTCGTCTCTGTGCAGTCTCTGTGTCGTCTCTGTGTCGTCTCTGTGTCGTCTCTGTGTCGTCTCTCTGTGTCGTCTCTGTGTCGACACAGAGACGACACAGACACGACACAGAGTCGTCTCTGTGTCGTCTCTGTGTCTGTGTCGTCTCTGTGTCGTCTTTGTGTCGTCTCTGTGTCTGTGTCGTCTCTGTGTCGTCTCTGTGTCGTCTCTGTGTCGTCTCTGTGTCGTCGTCTCTGTGTCGTCTCTGTGCCGTCTCTGTGTCGTCTCTGTGTCGTCTCTGTGTCGTCTCTCTGTGTCGACACAGAGACGACACAGAGACGACACAGAGTCGTCTCTCTGTCGTCTCTGTGTCTGTGTCGTCTCTGTGTCGTCTCTGTGTCTGTGTCGTCTCTGTGTCGTCTCTGTGTCGTCTCTGTGTCGTCGTCTCTGTGTCGTCTCTGTGTTGTCTCTGTGTCGTCTCTCTTGTCGTCTCTGTGTCAACACAGAGACGACACAGAGACGACAGAGAGTCGTCTCTGTGTCCTCTCTGTGTCTGTGTCGTCTCTGTGTCGTCTTTGTGTCGTCTCTGTGTCGTGTCTGTACCGTCTCTGTGTCGTCTCTGTGTCGTCTCTGTTCGTCTCTGTGTCATCTCTCTGTGTCGTCTCTGTGTCGACACAGAGACGACACAGAGACGACACAGAGTCGTCTCTGTGTCGTCTCTGTGTCTGTGTCGTCTCTGTGTCGTCTCTGTGTCTGTGTCGTCTCTGTGTCGTCTCTGTGTCGTCTCTGTGTCGTCTCTGTGTCGTCGTCTCTGTGTCTTCTCTGTGTCGTCTCTGTGCCGTCTCTGTTTCGTCTTTGTGTCGTCTCTGTGTCGTCAATGTGTTGTCTCTCTGTGTCGTCTCTGTGTCGACACAGAGACGACACAGAGACGACACAGAGTCGTCTCTGTGTCCTCTCTGTGTCTGTGTCGTCTCTGTGTCGTCTCTGTGTCGTCTCTGTGTCTGTGTCGTCTCTGTGTCGTCTCTGTGTCGTCTCTGTGCCGTCTCTGTGTCGTCTCTGTGTCGTCTCTGTGTCGTCTCTGTGTCGTATCTCTGTGTCGTCTCTGTGTCGACACAGAGACAACACAGAGACGACACAGAGTCGTCTCTGTGTCGTCTCTGTGTTTGTGTCGTCTCTGTGTCGTCTCTGTGTCACAGAGACGACACAGAGACGACACAGAGAGTCGTCTCTGTGTCGTCTCTGTGTCTGTGTCGTCTCTGTGTCGTCTCTGTGTCATCTCTGTGTCGTCTCTGTGTCGTCTCTGTGTCGTCTCTGTGTCGTCTCTGTGTCGTCTCTGTGTCGTCTCTGTGTCGCTCTGTGTCGTCTCTGTGTCGTCTCTGTGTCGTCTCTGTGTCATCGTCTCTGTGTCATCTCTGTGTCGTCTCTGTGCCATCTCTGTGTCGTCTCTGTGTCGTCTCTGTGTCGTCTCTGTGCCGTCTCTGTGTCGTCTCTGTGTCGTCTCTGTGTCGTCTCTCTTTGTCGTCTCTGTGTCGACACAGAGACGAAACAGAGACGACACAGAGACGACACAGAGACGACACAGAGTCGTCTTTGTGTAGTCTCTGTGTCTGTGTCGTCTCTGTGTCTGTGTCGTCTCTGTGTCGTCTCTGTGTCGTCTCTGTGTCGTCGTCTCTGTGTCGTCTCTGTGTCGTCTCTTTGCCGTCTCTGTGTCGTCTCTCTGTGTCGTCTCTGTGTCGACACAGAGACGACACAGAGACGACACAGAGACGACACAGAGAGTCGTCTCTGTGTCGTCTCTGTGTCTGTGTCGTCTCTGTGTCATCTCTGTGTCGTCACTGTGTCATCTCTGTGTCGTCTCTGTGTCGTCGTCTCTGTGTCGTCTCTGTGTCGTCTGTGTGCCGTCTCTGTGTCGTCTCTGTGTCGTCTCTGTGTCGTCTCTGTGTCGTCGTTTCTGTGTCATCGTCTCTGTGTCGTCTCTGTGTCGTTTCTGAGCCGTCTCTGTGTCGTCTCTGTGTCGTCTCTGTGCCGTCTCTGTGTCGTCTCTGTGTCGTCTCTGTGTCGTCTCTGTGTCGTCTCTCTGTGTTGTCTCTGTGTCGACACAGAGACGACACAGACACGACACAGAGTCGTCTTTGTGTTGTCTCTGTGTCTGTGTCGTCTCTGTGTCGTCTTTGTGTCGTCTCTGTGTCTGTGTCGTCTCTGTGTCGTCTCTGTGTCTGTGTCGTCTCTGTGTCGTCTCTGTGTCGTCTCTGTGTCGTTGTCTCTGTGTCGTCTCTGTGTCTTCTCTGTGCCGTCTCCGTGTCGTCTCTCTGTCGTCTCTGTGTCGTCTTTGTGTCGTCTCTCTGTGTTGTCTCTGTGTCGACTCAGAGACGACACAGAGACGACACAGAGACGACACAGAGTCGTCTCTTTGTCGTCTCTGTGTCTTTGTCGTCTCTGTGTCGTCTCTGTGTCGTCTCTGTGTCGTCTCTGTGTCGTCTCTGTGTCGTCTCTGTGCCGTCTCTCTGTCGTCTCTGTGTCGTCTCTGTGTCGCCTCTGTGTAGTCTCTGTGTCTGTTTCGTCTCTGTGTCGGCTCTGTGTCGTCTCTGTGTCACAGAGACGACACAGAGACGACCAAAGAGTCGTCTCTGTGTCTGTGTCGTCTCTGTGTCGTCTCTGTGTCGTCGTCTCTGTGTCGTCTCTGTGTCGTCTCTGTGCCGTCTCTGTGTCGTCTCTGTGTCGTCTCTGTGTCGTCTCTGTGTCGTCTCTCTGTGTCGTCTCTGTGTCGACACAGAGACGACACAGAGACGACAAAGAGACGACACAGAGTCGTCTCTGTGTCTGTGTCGTCTCTGTGTCGTCTCTTTGTCGTCTCTGTGTCTTTGTCATCTCTGTGTCGTCTCTGTGTCGTCTCTGTGTCGTCGTCTCTGTGTCGTCTCTGTGTCGTCTCTGTGCCGTCTCTGTGTTGTTTCTGTGTCCTCTCTGTGTTGTCTCTCTGTGTCGTCTCTGTGTCGTCTCTGTGTTTGTGTCGTCTCTGTGTCACAGAGACGACACAGAGAGTCGTCTCTGTGTCATCTCTGTGTCTGTGTCATCTCTGTGTCGTCTCTGTGTCGCCTCTGTGTCGTCTCTGTGTCGTCGTCTCTATGTCGTCTCTGTGTCGTCTCTGTGTCTCTCTGTGTCGTCTCTCTGTGTCGTCTCTGTGTCGACACAGAGACGACACAGAGACGACACAGAGTCGTCTCTGTGTCGTCTCTGTGTCTGTGTCGTCTCTGTGTCGTCTCTGTGTCTGTGTCGTCTCTGTGTCGTCTCTGTGTCGTCTCTGTGTCGTCTCTGTGTCGTCGTCTCTGTGTCGTCTCTGTGTCGTCTCTGTGTCGTCTCTGTGTCACAGAGACGACACAGACACGACACAGAGACGACACAGAGAGTCGTCTCTGTGTCGTCTCTGTGTCTGTGTCGTCTCTGTGTCGTCTTTGTGTCGTCTCTGTGTCGTGTCTGTGCCGTCTCTGTGTCGTCTCTGTGTCGTCTCTGTGTCGTCTCTGTGTCATCTCTCTGTGTCGTCTCTGTGTCGACACAGAGACAACACAGATACGACACAGAGTCGTCTCTGTGTCGTCTCTGTGTCTGTGTCGTCTCTGTGTCGTCTCTGTGTCTGTGTCGTCTCTGTGTCGTCTCTGTGTCGTCTCTGTGTCGTCGTCTCTGTGTCGTCTCTGTGTAGTCTCTGTGCTGTCTCTGTGTCGTCTTTGTGTCGTCTCTGTGTCGTCTCTGTGTTGTCTCTCTGTGTCGTCTCTGTGTCGTCTCTTTGTCGTCGTCTCTGTGTCGTCTCTGTGTAGTCTCTGTGCTGTCTCTGTGTCGTCTTTGTGTCGTCTCTGTGTCGTCTCTGTGTTGTCTCTCTGTGTCGTCTCTGTGTCGACAAAGAGACGACACAGAGACGACACAGAGTCGTCTCTGTGTCCTCTCTGTGTCGTCTCTGTGTCTGTGTCATCTCTGTGTCGTCTCTGTGTTGTCTTCTCTGTGTCGTCTCTGTGTCGTGTCTGTGCCGTCTCTGTGTCGTCTCTGTGTCGTCTCTGTTTCGTCTCTGTGTCATCTCTCTGTGTCGTCTCTGTGTCGACACAGAGACAACACAGATACGACACAGAGTCGTCTCTGTGTCGTCTCTGTGTCGTCTCTGTGTCGTCTCTGTGTCTGTGTCGTCTCTGTGTCGTCTCTGTGTCGTCTCTGTGTCGTCTCTGTGTCGTCGTCTCTGTGTCGTCTCTGTGTAGTCTCTGTGCTGTCTCTGTGTCGTCTTTGTGTCGTCTCTGTGTCGTCTCTGTGTTGTCTCTCTGTGTCGTCTCTGTGTCGTCTCTTGTCGTCGTCTCTGTGTCGTCTCTGTGTAGTCTCTGTGTCGTCTCTGTGTCGTCTTGTGTCGTCTCTGTGTCGTCTCTGTGTCGTCTCTCTGTGTCGTCTCTGTGTCGACACAGAGACGACACAGAGACGACACAGAGTCGTCTCTGTGTCCTCTCTGTGTCGTCTCTGTGTCTGTGTCATCTCTGTGTCGTCTCTGTGTTGTCGTCTCTGTGTCGTCTCTGTGTCGTCTCTGTGCCGTCTCTGTGTTGTTTCTGTGTCGTCTCTGTGTCGTCTCTGTGTCGTATCTCTGTGTCGTCTCTATGTCGACACAGAGACGACACAGAGACGACACAGAGTCGTCTCTGTGTCGTCTCTGTGTCTTGTGTCGTCTCTGTGTCGTCTCTGTGTCACAGAGACGACACAGAGACGACACAGAGAGTCGTCTCTGTGTCGTCTCTGTGTCTGTGTCGTCTCTGTGTCGTCTCTGTGTCGTCTCTGTGTCGTCTCTGTGTCGTCGTCTCTGTGTCGTCTCTGTGTCGTCTCTGTGCCGTCTCTGTGTCGTCTCTGTGTCGTCTCTGTGTCGCCTCTGTGTCGTCTCTGTGTCGTCTCTGTGTCGTCTCTGTGTCATCGTCTCTGTGTCGTCTCTGTGTCGTCTCTGTGCCATCTCTGTGTCGTCTCTGTGTCGTCTCTGTGTCGTCTCTGTGCCGTCTCTTGTCGTCTCTGTGTCGTCTCTGTGTCGTCTCTCTGTGTCGTCTCTGTGTCGATACAGAGACGACACAGAGACGACACAGAGACGACACAGAGACGACACAGAGTCGTCTTGTGTTGTCTCTGTGTCTGTGTCGTCTCTGTGTCTGTGTCGTCTCTGTGTCGTCTCTGTGTCGTCTCTGTGTCGTCGTCTGTGTGTCGTCTCTGTGTCGTCTCTTTGCCGTCTCAGTGTCGTCTCTGTGTCGTCTCTGTGTCGTCTCTCTGTGTCGTCTCTGTGTCGACACAGAGACGACACAGAGACGACACAGAGACGACACAGAGAGTCTTCTCTGTGTCGTCTCTTTGTCTGTGTCGTCTCTGTGTCATCTCTGTGTGTCTCTGTGTCATCTCTGTGTCGTCTCTGTGTCGTCGTCTCTGTGTCGTCTCTGTGTCGTCTCTGTGTCGTCTCTGTGTCGTCTCTGTGTCGTCTCTGTGTCGTCTCTGTGTCGTCTCTGTGTCGTCTCTGTGTCGTCGTCTCTGTGTCGTCGTCTCTGTGTCGTCTCTGTGTCGTTTCTGTGCCGTCTCTGTGTCGTCTCTGTGTCGTCTCTGTGTCGTCTCTGTGCCGTCTCTGTGTCGCCTCTGTGTCGTCTCTGTGTCGTCGTCTCTGTGTCGTCTCTGTGTCGTCTCTGTGTCGCCTCTGTGTCGTCTCTGTGTCGCCTCTGTGTCGTCTCTGTGCCGTCTCTGTGTCGTCTCTGTGTCGTCTCTGTGTCGTCTCTGTGTCGTCGTCTCTGTGTCGTCTCTGTGTCGTCTCTGTGTCGTCTCTGTGTCGTCTCTGTGTCGCCTCTGTGTCGTCTCTGTGCCGTCTCTGTGTCGTCTCTGTGTCGTCTCTCTGTGTCGTCTCTGTGTCGACAGAGAGACGACACAGAGATGACACAGAGTCGTCTTTGTGTCGTCTCTGTGTCTGTGTCGTCTCTGTGTCGTCTCTGTGTCTGTGTCGTCTCTGTGTCGTCTCTGTGCCGTCTCTGTGTCGTCTCTGTGTCGTCTCTGTGTCGTCTCTGTGTCGTCTCTCTGTGTCGTCTCTGTGTCGACACAGAGACGACACAGAGACGACAAAGAGTCGTCTCTGTGTCTGTGTCGTCTCTGTGTCGTCTCTGTGTCGTCTCTGTGTCGTCGTCTCTGTGTCGTCGTCTCTGTGTCGTCTCTGTGTCGTTCTGTGCGTCTCTGTGTCGTCTCTGTGTCGTCTCTGTGTCGTCTCTGTGCCGTCTCTGTGTCGTCTCTGTGTCGTCTCTGTGTCGTCTCTGTGTCGTCTCTCTGTGTTGTCTCTTTGTCGACACAGAGACGACACAGAGACGACACAGAGTCGTCTTTGTGTTGTCTCTGTGTCTGTGTCGTCTCTGTGTCGTCTCTGTGTCGTCGTCTCTGTGTCGTCTCTGTGTCGTCTCTGTGTCGCCTCTGTGTCGTCTCTGTGCCGTCTCTGTGTCGTCTCTGTGTCGTTTCTCTGTGTCGTCTCTGTGTCGACACAGAGACGACACAGAGATGACACAGAGTCGTCTTTGTGTCGTCTCTGTGTCTGTGTCGTCTCTGTGTCGTCTCTGTGTCTGTGTCGTCTCTGTGTCGTCTCTGTGTCTGTGTCGTCTCTGTGTCGTCTCTGTGTCGTTGTCTCTGTGTCGTCTCTGTGTCGTCTCTGTGCCGTCTCCGTGTCGTCTCTGTGTCGTCTTTGTGTCGTCTCTCTGTGTCGTCTCTGTGTCGACACAGAGACGACACAGAGACGACACAGAGACGACAAAGAGTCGTCTCTTTGTCGTCTCTGTGTCTTTGTCGTCTCTGTGTCGTCTCTGTGACGTCTCTGTGTCTGTGTCGTCTCTGTGTCGTCTCTGTGTCGTCTCTGTGTCGTCTCTGTGTCGTCTCTGTGCCGTCTCTGTGTCGTCTCTGTGTCGTCTCTGTGTAGTCTCTGTCTCTGTTCGTCTCTGTGTCGGCTCTGTGTCGTCTCTGTGTCTGTGTCGTCTCTGTGTCGTCTCTGTGTCGTCGTCTCTGTGTCGTCTCTGTGTCATCTCTGTGCCGTCTCTGTGTCGTCTCTGCGTCGTCTCTGTGTCGTCTCTGTGTCGTCTCTGTGTCGACACAGAGACGACACAGAGACGACAAAGAGACGACAAAGAGTCGTCTCTGTGTCTGTGTCGTCTCTGTGTCGTCTCTGTGTCATCTCTGTGTCATCTCTGTGTCGTCGTCTCTGTGTCGTCTCTGTATCGTCTCTGTGCCGTCTCTGTGTCGTCTCTGTGTCGTCTCTGTGTCGCCTCTGTGTCGTCTCTGTGTCGTCTCTGTGTCGTCTCTGTGTCATCGTCTCTGTGTCGTCTCTGTGCCATCTCTGTGTCGTCTCTGTGTCGTCTCTGTGTCATCTCTGTGCCGTCTCTGTGTCGTCTCTGTGTCGTCTCTGTGTCGTCTCTCTTTGTCGTCTCTTTGTCGACAAAGAGACGACACAAAGACGACACAGAGACGACACAGAGACGACACAGAGTCGTCTTTGTGTTGTCTCTGTGTCTGTGTCGTCTCTGTGTCTGTGTCGTCTCTGTGTCGTCTCTGTGTCGTCTCTGTGTCGTCGTCTGTGTGTCGTCTCTGTGTCGTCTCTTTGCCGTCTCTGTGTCGTCTCTGTGTCGTCTCTGTGTCGTCTCTGTGTCGTCTCTCTGTGTCGTCTCTGTGTCGACACAGAGACGATACAGAGACGACACAGAGAGTCGTCTCTGTGTCGTCTCTGTGTCTGTGTCGTCTCTGTGTCATCTCTGTGTTGTCTCTGTGTCATCTCTGTGTCGTCTCTGTGTCGTCGTCTCTGTGTCGTCTCTGTGTCGTCTGTGTGCCGTCTCTGTGTCGTCTCTGTGTCGTCTCTGTGTCGTCTCTGTGTCGTCTCTGTGTCGTCTCTGTGTCGTCGTCTCTGTGTCGTCGTCTCTGTGTCGTCTCTGTGTCGTTTCTGTGCCGTCTCTTTGTCGTCTCTGTGTCGTCTCTGTGTCGTCTCTGTGCCGTCTCTGTGTCGTCTCTGTGTCGTCTCTGTGTCGTCTCTGTGTCGTCTCTCTGTGTTGTCTCTGTGTCGACACAGAGATGACACAGAGACGACACAGAGTCGTCTTTGTGTTGTCTCTGTGTCTGTGTCGTCTCTGTGTCGTCTCTGTGTCGTCTCTGTGTCGTCTCTGTGTCGTCGTCTCTGTGTCGTCTCTGTGTCGTCTCTGTGTCGCCTCTGTGTCGTCTCTGTGCCGCGTCTGTGTCGTCTCTGTGTCGTCTCTGTGTCGTCTCTGTGTCGTCTCTCTGTGTCGTCTCTGTGTCGACACAGAGACGACACAGAGATGACACAGAGTCGTCTTTGTGTTGTCTCTGTGTCTGTGTCGTCTCTGTGTCGTCTCTGTGTCTGTGTCGTCTCTGTGTCGTCTCTGTGTCGTCTCTGTGTCGTTGTCTCTGTGTCGTCTCTGTGCCGTCTCCGTGTCGTCTCTGTGTCGTCTCTGTGTCGTCTTTGTGTCGTCTCTCTGTGTCGTCTCTGTGTCGACACAGAGACGACACAGAGACGACACAGAGTCGTCTCTTTGTCGTCTCTGTGTCTTTGTCGTCTCTGTGTCGTCTCTGTGTCATCTCTGTGTCTGTGTCGTCTCTGTGTCGTCTCTGTGTCGTCTCTGTGTCGTCTCTGTGTCGTCTCTGTGCCGTCTCTGTGTCGTCTCTGTGTCGTCTCTGTGTCGTCTCTGTGTGGTCTCTGTGTCTGTTTCGTCTCTGTGTCGGCTCTGTGTCGTCTCTGTGTCTGTGTAGTCTCTGTGTCGTCTCTGTGTCGTCGTCTCTGTGTCGTCTCTGTGCCGTCTCTGTGTCGTCTCTGCGTCGTCTCTGTGTCGTCTCTGTGTCGTCTCTGTGTCGACACAGAGACGACACAGAGACGACAAAGAGACGACACAGAGTCGTCTCTGTGTCTGTGTCGTCTCTGTGTCGTCTCTTTGTCGTCTCTGTGTCTGTGTCATCTCTGTGTCGTCTCTGTGTCGTCGTCTCTGTGTCGCCTCTGTGTCGTCTCTGTGCCGTCTCTGTGTTGTTTCTGTGTCGTCTCTGTGTCGTCTCTGTGTCGTCTCTGTGTCGTCTCTGTGTCTGTGTCGTCTCTGTGTCGTCTCTGTGTCATCTCTGTGTCGTCTCTGTGTCGTCATCTCTGTGTCGTCTCGTGTCATCTCTGTGCCGTCTCTGTGTCGTCTCTGTTTCGTCTCTGTGTCGTCTCTGTGTCGTCTCTGTGTCGTCGTCTCTGTATCGTCTCTGTTTCGTCTCTGTGCCGTCTCTGTGTCGTCTCTGTGTCGTCTCTGTGCCGTCTGTGTGTCGTCTCTGTGTCGTCGTCTCTGTGTCATCTCTGTGTCGTCTCTTTGCCGTCTCTGTGTCGTCTCTGTGTCGTCTCTGTGTCGACACAGAGACGACACAGAGACGTCACAGAGACGACACAGAGAGTCGTCTCTGTGTCTGTGTCGTCTCTGTGTCGTCTCTGTGTCATCTCTGTGTCGTCTCTGTGTCGTCGTCTCTGTGTCGTCTCTGTGTCGTCTCTGTGTCGTCTCTGTGCCGTCTCTGTGTCGTCTCTGTGTCGTCTCTGTATCGTCTCTGTGTCGTCTCTGTGTCGTCTCTGTGTCGTCTCTGTGTCGTCGTCTCTGTGTCGTCTCTGTGTCGTCTCTGTGCCGTCTCTGTGTCGTCTCTGTGTCGTCTCTGTGTCGTCTCTGTGCCGTCTCTGTGTCGTCTCTGTGTCTTCTCTGTGTCGTCTCTGTGTCTGTGTCGTCTCTGTGTCGTCTCTGTGTCTGTGTCGTCTGTGTGTCGTCTCTGTGTCGTCTCTGTGTCGTCGTCTCTGTGTCGTCTCTGTGTCGTCTCTGTGCCGTCTCTGTGTCGTCTCTGTTTCATCTCTGTGTCGTCTCTTTTCGTCTCTCTGTGTCGTCTCTGGGTCGACACAGAGACGACACAGAGTCGTCTCTGTGTCGTCTCTGTGTCTGTGTCATCTCTGTGTTGTTTCTGTGTCTGTGTCGTCTCTGTGTCGTCTCTGTGTCGTCTCTGTGTCGTCGTCTCTGTGTCGTCTCTGTGTCGTCTTTGTGTCTTCTCTGTGTCGTCTCTCTGTGTCGTCTCTGTGTCGACACAGAGACGACACAGAGTCGTCTCTGTGTCGTCTTTGTGTCGTCTCTGTGTCGTCTCTGTATCGTCTCTGTGTCTGTGTCGTCTCTGTGTCGTCTCTGTGTCGTCTCTGTGTTGTCGTCTCTGTGTCGTCTCTGTGTCGTCTCTGTGCCGTCTTTGTGTTGTCTCTGTGTCGTCTCTGTGTCGTCTCTGTGTCTGTGTCATCTCTGTGTCTTTGTCGTCTCTGCGTCGTCTCTGTGTCACAGAGACGACACAGAGACGACACAGAGAGTCGTCTCTGTGTCGTCTCTGTGTCTGTGTCGTCTCTGTGTCGTCTCTGTGTCGTCTCTGTGTCCTCGTCTCTGTGTCGTCTCTGTGTCGTCTCTGTGCCGTCTCTGTGTCGTCTCTGTGTCGTATCTGTGTCGTCTCTGTGTCGTCTCTCTGTGTCGTCTCTGTGTCGACACAGAGACGAAACAGAGACGACACAGAGTCGTCTCTGTGTCGTCTCTGTGTCTGTATCGTCTCTGTGTCGTCTCTGTGTCTGTGTCGTCTCTTTGTCGTCTCTGTGTCGTCTCTGTGTCGTCTCTGTGTCGTCGTCTCTGTGTCGTCTCTGTGTCGTCTCTGTGCCGTCTCTGTGTCGTCTCTGTGTCGTCTCTGTGTCGTCTCTGTGTCGTCTCTCTGTGTCGTCTCTGTGTCGACACAGAGACGACACAGACACGACACAGAGTCGTCTCTGTGTCGTCTCTGTGTCTGTGTCGTCTCTGTGTCGTCTTTGTGTCGTCTCTGTGTCTATGTCGTCTCTGTGTCGTCTCTGTGTCGTCGTCTCTGTGTCGTCTCTGTGCCGTCTCTGAGTCGTCTCTTTGTCGTCTCTGTGTCTGTGTCGTCTCTGTGTCGTCTCTGTGTCACAGAGACGACAGAGAGTCGTCTCTGTGTCATCTCTGTGTCTGTGTCGTCTCTGTGTCGTCTCTGTGTCGTCTCTGTGTCGTCGTCTCTGTGTCGTCTCTGTGTCGTCTCTGTGCCGTCTCTGTGTCGTCTCTGTGTCGTCTCTGTGTCGTCTCTCTGTGTCGTCTCTGTGTCGACACAGAGACGACACAGAGACGACACAGAGTCATCTCTGTGTCGTCTCTGTGTCTGTGTCGTCTCTGTGTCATCTCTGTGTCGTCTCTGTGTCACAGAGACGACACAGAGACGACACAGAGAGTCGTCTCTGTGTCGTCTCTGTGCCTGTGTCGTCTCTGTGTCGTCGTCTCTGTGTCGTCTCTGTGTTGTCTCTGTGTCGTCTCTCTTTGTCGTCTCTGTGTCAACACAGAGACGACACAGAGACGACAGAGAGTCGTCTCTGTGTCGTCTCTGTGTCAAAGAGACGACCCAGACACGACACAGAGACGACACAGAGAGTCGTCTCTGTGTCGTCTCTGTGTCTGTGTCGTCTCTGTGTCGTGTCTGTGTCGTCTCTGTTTCGTCTCTGTGTCATCTCTCTGTGTCATCTCTGTGTCGACACAGAGACAACACAGATACGACACAGAGTCGTCTCTGTGTCGTCTCTGTGTCTGTGTCGTCTCTGTGTCTGTGTCATCTCTGTGTCTGTGTCGTCTCTGTGTCGTCTCTGTGTCGTCGTCTCTGTGTCGTCTCTGTGTCGTCTCTGTGCCGTCTCTGTGTCGTCTTTGTGTCGTCTCTGTGTCGTCTCTGTGTTGTCTCTCTGTGTCGTCTCTGTGTCGACACAGAGACGACACAGAGACGACACAGAGTCGTTTCTGTGTCCTCTCTGTGTCTGTGTCGTCTCTGTGTCGTCTCTGTGCCGTCTCTGTGTCGTCTTTGTGTCGTCTCTGTGTCGTCTCTGTGTTTTCTCTCTGTGTCGTCTCTGTGTCGACACAGAGACGACACAGAGACGACACAGAGTCATTTCTGTGTCCTCTCTGTCTCTGTGTCGTCTCTGTGTCGTCTCTGTGCCGTTTCTGTGTCGTCTCTGTGTCGTCTCTGTGTCGTCTCTCTGTGTCGTCTCTGTGTCGTCTCTGTGTTTGTGTCGTCTCTGCGTCGTCTCTGTGTCTGTGTCGTCTCTGTGTCGTCTCTTTGTCGTCTCTGTGTCATCTCTGTGTCGTCTCTGTGTCGTCGTCTCTGTGTCGTCTCTGTGTCATCTCTGTGCTGTCTCTGTGTCGTCTCTGTGTCGTCTCTGTGTCGTCTCTGTGTCGTCTCTGTGTCGTCTCTGTGTCGTCTCTGTGTCGTCGTCTCTATGTCGTATCTTTTTCGTCTCTGTGCCGTCTCTGTGTCGTCTCTGTGTCGTCTCTGTGCCGTCTGTGTGTCGTCTCTGTGTTGTCTCTGTGTCGTCGTCTCTGTGTCATCTCTGTGTCGTCTCTTTGCCGTCTCTGTGTCGTCTCTGTGTCGTCTCTCTGTGTCGTCTCTGTGTCGACACAGAGACGACACAGAGACGACACAGAGAGTCGTCTCTGTGTCGTCTCTGTGTCTGTGTCGTCTCTGTGTCGTCTCTGTGTGGTCTCTGTGTCATCTCTGTGTCGTCTCTGTGTCGTCGTCTCTGTGTCGTCTCTTTGTCGTCTCTGTGTCGTCTCTGTGTCGTCTCTGTGTCGTCTCTGTGTCGTCTCTGTGTCGTCTCTGTGCCGTCTCCGGGTCGTCTCTGTGTCGTCTCTGTGTCGTCTTTGTGTCTTCTCTCTGTGTCGTCTCTGTGTCGACACAGAGACGACACAGAGTCGTCTTTTTGTCGTCTCTGTGTCTTTGTCGTCTCTGTGTCGTCTCTGTGTCTGTGTCGTCTCTGTGTCGTCTCTGTGTCGTCGTCTCTGTGTCGTCTCTGTGTCGTCTCTGTGCCGTCTCTGTGTCGTCTCTGTGTCGTCTCTGTGTAGTCTCTGTGTCTGTTTCGTCTCTTTGTCGTCTCTGTGTCACAGAGACGACACAGAGACGACACAGAGAGTCGTCTCTGTGTCTGTGTCGTCTCTGTGTCGTCTCTGTGTCGTCGTCTCTGTGTCGTCTCTGTGTCGTCTCTGTGCCGTCTCTGTGTCGTCTCTGTGTCGTCTCTGTGTCGTCTCTGTGTCTTCTCTCTGTGTCGTCTCTGTGTCGACACAGAGACGACACAGAGACGACAAAGAGACGACACAGAGTCGTCTCTGTGTCTGTGTTGTCTCTGTGTCGTCTCTTTGTCGTCTCTGTGTCTGTGTCATCTCTGTGTCATCTCTGTGTCGTCTCTGTGTCGTCGTCTCTGTGTCGTCTCTGTGTCGTCTCTGTGCCGTCTCTGTGTTGTTTCTGGGTCGTCTCTGTGTCGTCTCTGTGTCGTCTCTCTGTGTCGTCTCTGTGTTTGTGTCGTCTCTGTGTCGTCTCTGTGTCTGTGTCGTCTCTGTGTCGTCTCTGTGTCATCTCTGTGCCGTCTCTGTGTCGTCTCTGTGTCGTCTCTGTGTCGTCTCTGTGTCGTCTCTGTGTCGTCTCTGTGTCGTCGTCTCTGTGTCGTCTCTGTGCCGTCTCTGTGTCGTCTCTTTGTCGTCTCTGTGTCGTCTCTGTGCCGTCTCTGTGTCGTCTTTGTGTCGTCTCTGTGTCGTCTCTGTGTCGTCTCTCTGTGTCGTCTCTGTGTCGACACAGAGACGACACAGAGACGACACAGAGTCGTCTTTGTGTTGTCTCTGTGTCTGTGTCGTCTCTGTGTCGTCTCAGTGTCGTCTCTGTGTCTGTGTCTTCTCTCTGTCGTCTCTGTGTCGTCTCTGTGTTGTCTCTGTGTCGTCGTCTCTGTGTCGTCTCTGTGTCGTCTCTGTGCCGTCTCTGTGTCGTCTCTGTGTCGTCTCTGTGTCGTCGTCTCTGTGTCGTCTCTGTGTCGTCTCTGTGCCGTCTCTGTGTCGTCTCTGTGTTGTCTCTGTGTCGTCTCTGTGTTGTCTCTCTGTGTCGACACAGAGACGACACAGAGACGTCATTTTTGTCCTTTGTCCTCTCTGTCTCTGTGCCGTCTCTGTGTCGTCTCTGTGTCGTATCTGTGTCGTCTCTGTGTCGTCTCTCTGTGTCGTCTCTGTGTCGACACAGAGACGAAACAGAGACGACACAGAGTCGTCTCTGTGTCGTCTCTGTGTCTGTATCGTCTCTGTGTCGTCTCTGTGTCTGTGTCGTCTCTTTGTCGTCTCTGTGTCGTCTCTGTGTCGTCTCTGTGTCGTCGTCTCTGTGTCGTCTCTGTGTCGTCTCTGTGCCGTCTCTGTGTCGTCTCTGTGTCGTCTCTGTGTCGTCTCTGTGTCGTCTCTCTTTGTCGTCTCTGTGTCGACACAGAGACGACACAGAGACGACACAGAGTCGTCTCTGTGTCGTCTCTGTGTCTGTGTCGTCTCTGTGTCGTCTTTGTGTCGTCTCTGTGTCTATGTCGTCTCTGTGTCGTCTCTGTGTCGTCTCTGTGTCGTCGTCTCTGTGTCGTCTCTGTGCCGTCTCTGTGTCGTCTCTCTGTGTCGTCTCTGTGTCAACACAGAGACGACAGAGAGACGACACAGAGTCGTCTCTTTGTCGTCTCTGTGTCTGTGTCGTCTCTGTGTCGTCTCTGTGTCACAGAGACGACAGAGAGTCGTCTCTGTGTCATCTCTGTGTCTGTGTCGTCTCTGTGTCGTCTCTGTGTCGTCTCTGTGTCGTCTCTGTGTCATCGTCTCTATGTCGTCTCTGTGTCGTCTCTGTGCCGTCTCTGTGTCGTCTCTGTGTCGTCTCTGTGTCGTCTCTCTGTGTCGTCTCTGTGTCGACACAGAGACGACACAGAGACGACACAGAGTCGTCTCTGTGTCGTCTCTGTGTCTGTGTCGTCTCTGTGTCATCTCTGTGTCGTCTCTGTGTCACAGAGACGACACAGAGACGACACAGAGAGTCGTCTCTGTGTCGTCTCTGTGCCTGTGTCGTCTCTGTGTCGTCGTCTCTGTGTCGTCTCTGTGTTGTCTCTGTGTCGTCTCTCTTTGTCGTCTCTGTGTCAACACAGAGACGACACAGAGACGACAGAGAGTCGTCTCTGTGTCGTCTCTGTGTCAAAGAGACGACCCAGACACGACACAGAGACGACACAGAGAGTCGTCTCTGTGTCGTCTCTGTGTCTGTGTCGTCTCTGTGTCGTGTCTGTGTCGTCTCTGTGTCATCTCTCTGTGTCATCTCTGTGTCGACACAGAGACAACACAGATACGACACAGAGTCGTCTCTGTGTCGTCTCTGTGTCTGTGTCGTCTCTGTGTCTGTGTCATCTCTGTGTCTGTGTCGTCTCTGTGTCGTCTCTGTGTCGTCGTCTCTGTGTCGTCTCTGTGTCGTCTCTGTGCCGTCTCTGTGTCGTCTTTGTGTCGTTTCTGTGTCGTCTCTGTGTTGTCTCTCTGTGTCGTCTCTGTGTCGACACAGAGACGACACAGAGACGACACAGAGTCGTTTCTGTGTCCTCTCTGTGTCTGTGTCGTCTCTGTGTCGTCTCTGTGCCGTCTCTGTGTCGTCTTTGTGTCGTCTCTGTGTCCTCTCTGTGTTTTCTCTCTGTGTCGTCTCTGTGTCGACACAGAGACGACACAGAGACGACACAGAGTCATTTCTGTGTCCTCTCTGTCTCTGTGTCGTCTCTGTGCCGTCTCTGTGTTGTTTCTGTGTCGTCTTTGTGTCGTCTCTTTGTCGTCTCTCTGTGTCGTCTCTGTGTCGTCTCTGTGTTTGTGTCGTCTCTGCGTCGTCTCTGTGTCTGTGTCGTCTCTGTGTCGTCTCTTTGTCGTCTCTGTGTCATCTCTGTGTCGTCTCTGTGTCGTCGTCTCTGTGTCGTCTCTGTGTCATCTCTGTGCTGTCTCTGTGTCGTCTCTGTGTCGTCTCTGTGTCGTCTCTGTGTCGTCTCTGTGTCGTCTCTGTGTCGTCTCTGTGTCGTCGTCTCTATGTCGTATCTGTTTCGTCTCTGTGCCGTCTCTGTGTCGTCTCTGTGTCGTCTCTGTGCCGTCTGTGTGTCGTCTCTGTGTTGTCTCTGTGTCGTCGTCTCTGTGTCATCTCTGTGTCGTCTCTTTGCCGTCTCTGTGTCGTCTCTGTGTCGTCTCTCTGTGTCGTCTCTGTGTCGACACAGAGACGACACAGAGACGACACAGAGAGTCGTCTCTGTGTCGTCTCTGTGTCTGTGTCGTCTCTGTGTCGTCTCTGTGTCGTCTCTGTGTCATCTCTTGTCGTCTCTGTGTCGTCGTCTCTGTGTCGTCTCTTTGTCGTCTCTGTGTCGTCTCTGTGTCGTCTCTGTGTCGTCTCTGTGTCGTCTCTGTGTCGTCTCTGTGCCGTCTCCGGGTCGTCTCTGTGTCGTCTCTGTGTCGTCTTTGTGTCTTCTCTCTGTGTCGTCTCTGTGTCGACACAGAGACGACACAGAGTCGTCTTTTTGTCGTCTCTGTGTCTTTGTCGTCTCTGTGTCGTCTCTGTGTCTGTGTCGTCTCTGTGTCGTCTCTGTGTCGTCGTCTCTGTGTCGTCTCTGTGTCGTCTCTGTGCCGTCTCTGTGTCGTCTCTGTGTCGTCTCTGTGTCATCTCTGTGTAGTCTCTGTGTCTGTTTCGTCTCTTTGTCGTCTCTGTGTCACAGAGACGACACAGAGACGACACAGAGAGTCGTCTCTGTGTCTGTGTCGTCTCTGTGTCGTCTCTGTGTCGTCGTCTCTGTTTCGTCTCTGTGTCGTCTCTGTGCCGTCTCTGTGTCGTCTCTGTGTCGTCTCTGTGTCGTCTCTGTGTCTTCTCTCTGTGTCGTCTCTGTGTCGACACAGAGACGACACAGAGACGACAAAGAGACGACACAGAGTCGTCTCTGTGTCTGTGTTGTCTCTGTGTCGTCTCTTTGTCGTCTCTGTGTCTGTGTCATCTCTGTGTCATCTCTGTGTCGTCTCTGTGTCGTCGTCTCTGTGTCGTCTCTGTGTCGTCTCTGTGCCGTCTCTGTGTTGTTTCTGGGTCGTCTCTGTGTCGTCTCTGTGTCGTCTCTCTGTGTCGTCTCTGTGTTTGTGTCGTCTCTGTGTCGTCTCTGTGTCTGTGTCGTCTCTGTGTCGTCTCTGTGTCATCTCTGTGCCGTCTCTGTGTCGTCTCTGTGTCGTCTCTGTGTCGTCTCTGTGTCGTCTCTGTGTCGTCTCTGTGTCGTCGTCTCTGTGTCGTCTCTGTGCCGTCTCTGTGTCGTCTCTTTGTCGTCTCTGTGTCGTCTCTGTGCCGTCTCTGTGTCGTCTCTGTGTCGTCTCTGTGTCGTCTCTGTGTCGTCTCTCTGTGTCGTCTCTGTGTCGACACAGAGACGACACAGAGACGACACAGAGTCGTCTTTGTGTTGTCTCTGTGTCTGTGTCGTCTCTGTGTCGTCTCAGTGTCGTCTCTGTGTCTGTGTCGTCTCTCTGTCGTCTCTGTGTCGTCTCTGTGTTGTCTCTGTGTCGTCGTCTCTGTGTCGTCTCTGTGTCGTCTCTGTGCCGTCTCTGTGTCGTCTCTGTGTCGTCTCTGTGTCGTCGTCTCTGTGTCGTCTCTGTGTCGTCTCTGTGCCGTCTCTGTGTCGTCTCTGTGTCGTCTCTGTGTTGTCTCTCTGTTGTCGTCTCTGTGTCGACACAGAGACGACACAGAGACGTCATTTTTGTCCTTTGTCCTCTCTGTGTCTGTGTCGTCTCTGTGTCTGTGTCGTCTCTGTGTCGTCTCTCTGTGTCGTCTCTGTGTCGACACAGAGACGACACAGAGACGATACAGAGACGACACAGAGTCGTCTCTGTGTCGTCTCTGTGTCTGTGTCGTCTCTGTGTCGTCTCTGTGTCGTCTCTGTGTCGTCGTCTCTGTGTCGTCTCTGTGCCGTCTCTGTGTCGTCTCTGTGTCGTCTCTGTGTCGTCTCTCTGTGTCGTCTCTGTGTCGACACAGAGACGACACAGAGACGACACAGAGTCGTCTCTGTGTCGTCTCTGTGTCTGTGTCGTCTCTGTGTCGTCTCTGTGTCACAGAGACGACACAAAGACGACAAAGAGAGTCGTCTCTGTGTCGTCTCTGTGTCTGTGTCGTCTCTGTGTCGTCTCTGTGTCGTCTCTGTGTCGTCGTCTCTGTGTCGTCTCTGTGTCGTCTCTGTGCCGTCTCCGGGTCGTCTCTGTGTCGTCTCTGTGTCTTCTCTGTGTCGTCTCTCTGTGTCGTCTCTGTGTTGACACAGAGACGACACAGAGTCGTTTCTGTGTCGTCTCTGTGTCTTTGTCGTCTCTGTGTCGTCTCTGTGTCGTCTCTGTGTCTGTGTCGTCTCTGTGTCGTCTCTGTGTCGTCGTCTCTGTGTCGTCTCTGTGTCGTCTCTGTGCCGTCTGTGTGTCGTCTCTGTGTCGTCTCTGTGTCGTCTCTGTGTAGTCTCTTTGTCTGTTTCGTCTCTGTGTCGTCTCTGTGTCGTCTTTGTGTCACAGAGACGACACAGAGACGACACAGAGAGTCGTCTCTGTGTCTGTGTCGTCTCTGTGTCGTCTCTGTATCGTCTCTGTGTCGTCGTCTCTGTGTCGTCTCTGTGTCGTCTCTGTGCCGTCTCTGTGTCGTCTCTGTGTCGTCTCTGTGTCGTTTCTGTGTCTTCTCTCTGCGTCGTCTCTCTGTCGACACAGAGACGACACAGAGACGACAAAGAGACGACACAGAGTCGTCTCTGTGTCTGTGTCGTCTCTGTGTCGTCTCTTTGTCGTCTCTGTGTCTGTGTCATCTCTGTGTCATCACTGTGTCGTCTCTGTGTCGTCGTATCTGTGTCGTCTCTGTGCCGTCTCTGTGTTGTTTCTGTGTCGTCTCTGTGTCGTCTCTGTGTCGTCTCTCTGTGTCGTCTCTGTGTTTGTGTCGTCTCTGTGTCGTCTCTGTGTCTGTGTCGTCTCTGTGTCGTCTCTGTGTCGTCTCTGTGTCATCTCTGTGCCGTCTCTGTGTCGTCTCTGTGTCGTCTCTGTGTTGTCTCTGTGTCGTCTCTGTGTCGTCTCTGTGTCGTCGTCTCTGTGTCGTCTCTGTGTCGTCTCTGTGCCGTCTTTGTGTCGTCTCTGTGTCGTCTCTGTGTCGTCTCTGTGTCATCTCTCTGTGTCATCTCTTTGTCGACAGAGAGACGACACAGAGACGACACAGAGTCGTCTTTGTGTTGTCTCTGTGTCTGTGTCGTCTCTGTGTCGTCTCAGTGTCGTCTCTGTGTCTGTGTCGTCTCTCTGTCGTCTCTGTGTCGTCTCTGTGTCGTCGTCTCTGTGTCGTCGTCTCTGTGTCGTCTCTGTGTCGTCTCTGTGCCGTCTCTGTGTCGTCTCTGTGTCGTCTCTGTGTCGTCTCTGTGTCGTCGTCTCTGTGTCGTCTCTGTGTCGTCTCTGTGCCGTCTCTGTGCCGTCTCTGTGTTGTCTCTGTGTCGTCTCTGTGTTGTCTCTCTGTGTCGTCTCTGTGTCGACACAGAGACGATACAGAGACGTCATTTTTGTCCTTTGTCCTCTCTGTGTCTGTGTCGTCTCTGTGTCGTCTCTGTGTCACAGAGACGACACAGAAACGACACAGAGAGTCGTTTCTGTGTCGTCTCTGTGTCTGTGTCGTCTCTGTGTCGTGTCTCTGTGTCGTCTCTGTGTCGACACAGAGACGACACAGAGACGATACAGAGACGACACAGAGTCGTCTCTGTGTCGTCTCTGTGTCTGTGTCGTCTCTGTGTCGTCTCTGTGTCGTCTCTTTGTCGTCGTCTCTGTGTCGTCTCTGTGCCGTCTCTGTGTCGTCTCTGTGTCGTCTCTGTGTCGTCTCTCTGTATCGTCTCTGTGTCGTCTCTGTTTCGACACAGAGACGACACAGAGACGACACAGAGTCGTCTCTGTGTCGTCTCTGTGTCTGTGTCGTCTCTGTGTCGTCTCTGTGTCACAGAGACGACACAAGACGACAAAGAGAGTCGTCTCTGTGTCGTCTCTGTGTCTGTGTCGTCTCTGTGTCGTCTCTGTGTCGTCTCTGTGTCGTCGTCTCTGTGTCGTCTTTGTGCCGTCTCTGTGTCGTCTCTGTGTCGTCTCTGTGTCGTCTCTCTGTGTCGTCTCTGTGTCTGTGTCGTCTTTGTGTCGTCTCTGTGTCACAGAGATGACACAGACACGACACAGAGACGACACAGAGAGTCGTCTCTGTGTCGTATCTGTGTATGTGTCGTCTCTGTGTCGTCGTCTCTGTGTCGTCTCTGTGTCGTCTCTGTGCCGTTTCTGTGTCGTCTCTGTATCGACATAGAGTCGTCTCTGTGTCGTCTCTGTGTCTGTGTCGTCTCTGTGTCGTCTCTGTGTCACAGAGACGACACAAAGACGACAAAGAGAGTCGTCTCTGTGTCGTCTCTGTGTCTGTGTCGTCTCTGTGTCGTCTCTGTGTCGTCGTCTCTGTGTCGTCTCTGTGCCGTCTCTGTGTCGTCTCTGTGTCATCTCTGTGTCGTCTCTGTGTCGTCTCTGTGTCACAGAGATGACACAGACACGACACAGAGACGACACAGAGAGTCGTCTCTGTGTCGTATCTGTGTCTGTGTCGTCTCTGTGTCGTCTTTGTGTCGTCTCTGTGTCGTCTCTGTGTCGTCTCTGTGTCGTCGTCTCTGTGTCGTCTCTGTGTCGTCGCTGTGCCGTCTCTGTGTCGTCTCTGTATCGACATAGAGTCGTCTCTGTGTCGTCTCTGTGTCGTCTCTGTGTCGTCTCTCTGTGTCGTCTCTTTGTCAACACAGAAACGACACAGAGACGACACAGAGTAGTCTCTGTGTCGTTTCTGTGTCTGTGTCGTCTCTGTGTCGTCTCTGTGTCGTCTCTGTGTCGTCTCTGTGTAGTCTCTGTGTCTGTTTCGTCTCTGTGTCGGCTCTGTGTCGTCTCTGTGTCACAGAGACGACACAGAGACGACCAGAGAGTCGTCTCCGTGTCGTCTCTGTGTCTGTGTCGTCTCTGTGTCGTCTCTGTGTCGTCGTCTCTGTGTCGTCTCTGTGTCGTCTCTGTGCCGTCTCTGTGTTGTCTCTGTGTCGTCTCTGTGTCGTCTCTGTGTCGTCTCTCTGTGTCGTCTCTGTGTCGACACAGAGACGACACAGAGACGACACAGAGACGACACAGAGACGGCACAGAGACGACACAGAGACGACACAGAGACGACGACACAGAGACGACACAGAGACGACACAGACACAGAGACGACACGGAGACGACTCTCTGGTCGTCTCTGTGTCGTCTCTGTGACACAGAGACGACACAGAGCCGACACAGAGACGAAACAGACACAGAGACGACACAGAGACGACACAGAGACGACACGGAGACGACACAGAGACGGCACAGAGACGACACAGAGACGACACAGAGACGAGGACACAGAGACGACAGAGAGACGACACAGAGACGACACAGACACAGAGACGACACAGAGACGACACAGAGACGACACAGAGACGACACAGACACAGAGACGACACAGAGACGACACAGAGACGACACAGAGACGACACAGACACCGAGACGACACAGAGACGACTCTGTGTCGTCTCTGTGTCGTCTCTGTGTCGACACAAGAACACAGAGACGACACAGAAACGACACAGAGTCGTCTCTGTGTCGTCTCTGTGTCTGTGTCGTCTCTGTGTCGTCTCTGTGTCTGTGTCGTCTCTGTGTCGTCTCTGTGTCTGTGTTGTCTCTGTGTCATCTCTGTGTCGTCTCTGTGTCGTCTCTGTGTCGTCGTCTCTGTGTCGTCTCTGTGTCGTCTCTGTGTCGTCTCTGTGCTGTCTCTGTGTCGTCTCTGTGTCGTCTCTGTGTCGTCTCTGTGTCGTCTCTCTGTGTCGTCTCTGTGTCTGTGTCGTCTCTGTGTCGTCTCTGTGTCTGTTTTGTCTCTGTGTCGTCTCTGTGTCGGGTCTGTGTCATCGTCTCTGTGTCGTCTCTGTGTCGTCTCTGTGCCGTGTCTGTGTCGTCTCTGTGTCGTCTCTGTGTCGTCTCTGTATCTGTGTCGTCTCTGTGTCGTCTCTGTATCTGTGTCGTCTCTGTCTCGTCTCTGTGTCGTCTCTGTGTCGTCCCTGTGTCGTCTCTGTGTCTGTGTCGTCTCTGTGTCGTCTCTCTGTCGTCTCTGTGTCCTCGTCTCTGTGTCGTCTCTGTGTCGTCTCTGTGCCGTCTCTGTGTCGTCTCCGTGTCGTCTCTGTGTCGTCATCTCTGTGTCGTCTCTGTGCCGTCTCTGTGTCGTGTCTGTGTCATCTCTGTGTCTGTGTCGTCTCTGTGTCGTCTCTGTGTCGTCTCTGTGTCGTCGTCTCTGTGTCGTCTCTGTGCCGTCTCTGTGTCGTCTCTGTGTTGTCTCTGTGTCGTCTCTGTGTCGTCTCTTTGTGTCGTCTCTGTGTCGACACAGAGACGACACAGAGACGACACAGACAGTCGTTTCTGTGTCGTCTCTATGTCTGTGTCGTCTCTGTGTCGTCTCTGTGTCGTCGTCTCTGTGTCGTCTCGGTAACGTCTCTGTGCCGTGTCTGTGTCATCTCTGTGTTGTCTCTGTGTCGTCTCTGTGTTTTCTCTCTGTGTCGTCTCTGTGTCGACACAGAGACGACACAGAGACGACACAGAAACGACACAGAGTCGTCTCTGTGTCGTCTCTGTGTCTGTGTCGTCTCTGTGTCGTCTCAGTGTCGTCTCTGTGTCTGTGTCGTCTCTCTGTCATCTCTGTGTCTTCTCTGTATCGACACAGAGACGACACAGAGAGACGACACAGAGACGACACAGAGACGGCACAGAGACGACACAGAGACGACACAGAGACGACACAGAGACGACACAGAGACGACATAGAGTCACGACACACAGTGTCGACGACACAAAGACGACAGAGACGACACAGAGACGACGTCTCTGTCGTCGTTTCTGTCTCGTCTCACAGAGACGTTTGTGTCGTCTGTGTCGTTTCTGTGTCGTCTCTGTGTCGTCTCTGTCTGTGTCGTGTCTCTGTGTCGTCTCTGTGTCGTCTCTGTCGTCTCCATGTCGTCGACACTGTGTGTCGGGACTCTGTGTCGTCTCTGTGTCGTCTCTCTATGCCGACAGACGACACAGAAACGACGACACAGAGAAGTCGTCGTCTCTGTGTCATCTCTGTGTCGTCTCTGTGTCGTCTCTGTGTCGTCTCAGTGTCGTCTCTGTGTCAAGACACACAGAGACGACACAGAGACGACAAAGAGACGTCTCTGTGTCGTCTCTGTGTCGACTCTCTGTCTCTGTGTCTCTGTGTCGTCTCTGTGTCGAAACAGAGACGACACAGAGAGACGACACAGAGACGACACAGAGACGGCACAGAGACGACACAGAGACGACACAGAGACGACACAGAGACGACACAGAGACGACATAGAGTCACGACACACAGTGTCGACGACACAAAGACGACAGAGACGACACAGAGACGACGTCTCTGTCGTCGTTTCTGTCTCGTCTCACAGAGACGTTTGTGTCGTCTGTGTCGTCTCTGTGTCGTCTCTGTGTCGTCTCTGTCTGTGTCGTGTCTCAGTGTCGTGTCTTTGTGTCGTCTCTGTGTCGTCTCTGTCGTCTCCGTGTCGTCGACACTGTTTGTCGTGACTCTGTGTCGTCTCTCTATGTCGACAGACGACACAGAAACGACGACACAGAGAAGTCGTCGTCTCTGTGTCATCTCTGTGTCGTCTCTGTGTCGTCTCTGTGTCGTCTCTGTGTCACGACACACAGAGACGACACAGAGACGACAAAGAGACGTCTCTGTGTCGTCTCTGTGTCGACTCTCTGTCTCTGTGTCTCTGTGTCGTCTCTGTGTGACACAGAGACGACACAGAGGACGACACTCGTGTCGAAACAGAGACGACACAAAGACGGCACAGAGACGACACAGAGTCACGACACACAGTTTCGACGACATAGAGATGACAGAGACGACACAGAGACGACGTCCCTGTCGTCGTCTCTGTGTCGTCTCACAGAGACGTCTGTGTCATCTGTGTCGTCTCTGTGTCGTCTCTGTGTCGTCTCTGTGTCGTCTGTGTCGTGTCTCAGTGTCGTCTCTGTGTCGTCTCTCTATGTCGACAGATGACACAGAGACGACGACACAGAGACGTCGTCGTCTCTGTGTCGTCTTTCTATGTCGACAGACGACACAGAGACGATGACAAAGAGACGTCTTCGTCTCTGTGTCGTCTCTGTGTCGTCTCTGTGTCGTCTCTTTGTCACGACACACAGAGACGACACGGAGACGACACAGAGACGACACAGAGACGACACAGAGTCACGACACACAGTGTCAACGAAACAGAGACGACAGAGACGACACAGAGATGACGTCTCTGTCGTCGTCTCTGTGTCGTCTCAAAGAGACGTCTGTGTCGTCTGTGTCATCTCTGTGTCGTCTCTGTGTCGTCTCTGTGTCGTCTCTGTCTGTGTCGTGTCTCTGTGTCGTCGACACTGTGTGTCGTGACTCTGTGTCGTCTCTGTGTCGACACAGAGACGACACAGAGACCTGACTCTGTCGTCGTCTCTGTGTCGTCTCACAGAGACGTCTGTGTCGTCTGTGTCGTCTCTGTGTCGTCTCTGTGTCGTCTCTGTCTGTGTCGTGTCTCTGTGTCGTCTCTGTGTCGTCTCTCTATGTCGACAGACGACACAGAGACGACGACACAGAGACGTCGTCGTCTCTGTGTCGTCGCTGTGTCGTCTCTGTGTCGTCTCTGTGTCGACTCTCTGTCTCTGTGTCGTCTCTGTGTGACACAGAGACGACACAGATACGACACAGAGATGACACAGAGACGACACAGAGTCACGACCCACAGTGTCGACGACACAGAGACGACACAGAGACGACGTCTCTGTCGTCGTCTCTGTGTCGTCTCACAGAGACGTCTGTGTCGTCTGTGTCGTCTTTGTGTCGTCTCTGTCTGTGACAAGTCTCTGTGTCGTCTCTGTGTCGTCTCTGTGTCATCTCTGTCGTCTCTGTGTCGTCGACACTGTGTGTCGTGACTCTGTGTCGTCTCTGTGTCGTCTCTGTGTCGACACAGAGACGACACAGAGACGACAGAGACGACACAGAGACGACGTCTCTGTCGTCGTCTCTGTGTCGTCTCTGTCTGTGTCGTGTCTCTGTGTCGTCTCTGTGTCGTCTCTGTGTCACGACACACAGAGACGACACAGAGACGTCTCTGTGTCGTCTCTGTGTCGACTCGACGACAGAGAAGACACAGAAACGACACAGAGACGACACAGAGATGACACAGAGACAACACAGAGACTCGACACAGACAGAGACGACACAGTGACGACACAGACGTCTCTGTGAGACGACAAAGAGACGACGACAGAGACGTCGTCTCTGTGTCGTCTCTGTGTCTGTGTCGTCTCTGTGTCGTCTCTGTGTCGTCTCTGTGTCGTCGTCTCTGTGTCGTCTCTGTGTCGTCTCTGTGTCGTCTCCGTGTCGTCTCTGTGTCACATAGATGACACAGAGAGTCGTCTCTGTGTCATCTTTGTGTCTGTGTCGTCTCTGTGTCGTCGTCTCTGTGTCATCTCTGTAACGTCTCTGTGCCGTCTCTGTGTCGTCTCTGTGTCGTCTCTGTGTCGTCTCTGTTTTTTCTCTCTGTGTCGTCTCTGTGTCGACACAGAGACGACACAAAGACGACAAAGAAACGACACAGAGTCGTCTCTGTGTCGTCTCTGTGTCTGTGTCGTCTCTGTGTCGTCTCCATGTCGTCTCTGTGTCTATGTCGTCTCTGTGTCATCTCTGTGTCGTCTCTGTATCGACACAGAGACGACACAGAGAGACGACACAGAGACGACACAGAGACGATTCGTGTCGTCTCTTTGTCGTCTCTGTGTCATCTCTGTGTCGACACAGAGACGACACAGAGAGACGACACAGAGAAGAAACAGAGACGACACAGAGACGACACAGAGACGGCACAGAGACGACACAGAGACGACACAGAGACGTCTCTGTGTCGTCTTTGTGTCGAATCTCTGTCTCTGTGTCTATGTGTGGTCTCTGTATGACACAGAGACGACACAGAGACGACACAGAGACGACACAGAGACGACACAGAGACGACACAGAGACGACACAGAGACGACACAGAGTCACGACACACAGTGTCGACGACAAAAAGACGACAGAGACGACACAGAGACGACGTCTCTGTCGTCGTCTCTGTATCGTCTCACAGAGACGTTTGTGTCGTCTGTGTCGTTTCTGTGTCGTCTCTGTGTTGTCTCTGTCTGTGTCGTGTCTCTGTGTACTCTCTGTGTCGTCTCTGTCGTCTCCATGTCGTCGACACTGTGTGTCGTGACTCTGTGTCGTCTCTGTGTCGTCTCTGTGTCGTCTCTCTATGTCGACAGACGACACAGAAACGACGACACAGAGAAGTCGTCGTCTCTGTGTCATCTCTGTGTCGTCTCTGTGTCGTCTCTGTGTCGTCTCTGTGTCGTCTCTGTGTCACACAGAGACGACACAGAGACGACAAAGAGACGTCTCTGTGTAATCTCTGTGTCGACTCTCTGTGTCTGTGTCTCTGTGTCGTCTCTGTGTGACACAGAGACGACACAGAGGACGACACTCGTGTCGAAACAGAGACGACACAGAGACGACACAGAGACGACACACAGTCACACAGTCGACGACATAGAGACGACAGAGACGACACAGAGACGACGTCTCTGTCATCGTCTCTGTGTCGTCTCACAGAGACGTCTGTGTCGTCTCTGTGTCGTCTTTGCCTGTGTCGCGTCTCTGTGTCCTCTTTCTATGTCGACAGACGACACTCTGTGTCGTCGACAATGTGTGTCGTGACTCTGTGTCATCGCTGTGTCGTCTCTGTCTCGTCTCTGTGTCATCTCTGTGTCGTCTCTGTCGTCTCTGTGTCGTCGACACTGTGTGTCGTGACTCTGTGTCGTCTCTGTGTCGTCTCTGTGTCGACACAGAGACGACACAGAGACGACACAGAGTCACGACACACAGTGTCGACGACACAGAGACGAAAGAGACGACACAGAGACGACACAGAGACACGACACAGACAGGAACGACACAGAGACGACACAGAGACGACACAGACGTCTCTGTGAGACGACACAGAGACGACGACAGAGACGTCGTCTCTGTATCGTCTGTCGTCGACACTGTGTGTCGTGACTCTGTGTCGTCTCTGTGTTGTCTCTGTGTCGTCTCTGTGTCGTGTCTGTGTCACACAGAGACGACACAGAGACAGAGAGTCGACACAGAGACGACACAGAGACGTCTCTGTGTCGTCTCTGTGTCTGTCTCTGAGTCGTCTCGGTAGGTCGTGAAACAGAGACGGCACAGAGACGACACAGAGACGACGACGTCTCTGTGTCCTCGTCTCTGTGTCGTCTGTCGACATAGAGAGACGACACAGAGACGACACAGAGACGACACAGAGACACGACACAGACAGAGACGACACAGAGACGACACAGAGACGACACAGAGACAACACATTCGACACAGACGTCTCTGTGAGACGACACAGAGACGACGACAGAGACGTCGTCTCTGTGTCGTCTATATCGTCTCTGTGTCGTCGACACTGTGTGTCGTGACTATGTGTCATCTCTGTGTCGTCTCTGTGTCGTCTCTGTGTCGTCTCTGTCGTCTCTGTGTCGTCGACACTGTGTGTCGTGACTCTGTGTCGTCTCTGTGTCGACACAGAGACGACACAGAGTCACGACACACAGTGTCGACGACACTTAGACGACAGAAAAGACACAGAGACGACACAGAGACGACACAGAGACACGACACAGACAGAGACGACACAGAGACGACACAGACGACACAGACGTCTCTGTGAGATGACACAGAGACGACGACAGAGACGTCGTCTCTGTCGTCTCTGTGTCGTCGTCACTGTGTGTCGTGACTCTGTGTCGTCTCTGTGTCGACACAGAGACGACACAGAGACGACACAGAGTCACGACACACAGTGTCGACGACACAGAGAAGACAGAGACGACACAGAGACGACACAGAGACACGACACAGACAGAGACGACACAGAGACGACACAGACTCTGTGTCGTCTCTGTGTTGTCTCTGTGTCGACACAGAGACGACAAAGAGACGACACAGAGTCACGAAACACAGTGTCGACGACACAGAGACGACAGAGACGACACAGAGACGACACAGAGACGACACAGAGACGACACAGAGATGACACAGAGACGACACAGAGATGACAAAGAGACGACACAGAGACACGACACAGACAGAGACGACACAGAGACGACACAGAGACGACACAGAGACGACACAGACGACACAGACGTCTCTGTGAGACGACACAGAGACGACGACAGACTCTGTGTCGTCTCTGTGTCGTCTCTGTGTCGACACAGAGACGACACAGAGTCACGAAACACAGTGTCGACGACACAGAGACGACAGAGACGACACAGAGACGACACAGAGACGACACAGAGACGACACAGAGACACGACACAGACAGAGACGACACAGAGACGACACAGAGACGACACAGACGACACAGACGTCTCTGTGAGACGACACAGAGACGACGACAGAGACGTCGTCTCTGTGTCGTCGACACTTTGTGTCAAGACTCTGTGTAGTCTCTGTGTCGTCTCTGTGTCGACACAGAGACGACACAGAGACGACACAGAGTCTGTCGTCGTCTCTGTGTCGTCTCACAGAGACGTCTGTGTCGTCTCTGTGTCGTCTCTGTGTCGTCTCTGTGTCGTCTCTCTATATCGACAGACGTCACAGAGACGACAACACAGAGACGTCGTCGTCTCTGTGTCGTCTCTGTGTCACGACACACAGAGACGACACAGAGACGACACAGAGACGTCTCTGTGTCGTCTCTGTGTCGACTCTCTGTCTCTGTGTCTCTGTGTCGTCTCTGTGTGACACAGAGACGACACAGAGACGACACAGAGTCACGACACACAGTGTCGACGACACAGAGACGACAGAGACGACACAGACGTCTCTATCGTCGTCTCTGTGTCGTCTCATAGAGATGTCTGTGTCGTCTGTGTTTTCTCTTTGTCGTCTCTGTGTCGTCTCTGTGTCGTCTCTGTCTGTGTCGTGTCTCTGTGTCGTCTCTGTGTCGTCTCTGTGTCGTCTCTCTATGTCGACAGACGACACAGAGACGACGACAAAGAGACTTCATCGTCTCTGTGTCGTCTCTGTGTGGTCTCTGTGTCACGACACACAGAGACGACACAGAGACGACACAGAGTCACGACACACAGTGTCGACGACACAAAGACGACACAGAGACGACGTCTCTGTCGTCGTCTCTGTGTCGTCTCACAGAGACGTCTGTGTCGTCTGTGTCGTCTTTGTGTCGTCTCTGTGTCGTCTCTGTCTTTGTCGTGTCTCTGTGTCGTCTCTGTGTCATCTCTGTGTCGTCTCTGTGTCGTCGACACTGTGTGTCGTGACTCTGTGTCGTCTCTGTGTCGACACAGAGACGACACAGAGTCACGACACACAGTGTCGACGACACAGAGACGACAGAGACGACACAGAGACGACACAGAGACGACACAGAGACGATACAGAGATGACACAGAGTCACGACACACAGTGTCGACGACACAGAGACGACAGAGACGACACAGAGACGACGACAAAGAGACTTCATCGTCTCTGTGTCGTCTCTGTGTGGTCTCTGTGTCACGACACACAGAGACGACACAGAGACGACACAGAGTCACGACACACAGTGTCGACGACACAAAGACGACACAGAGACGACGTCTCTGTCGTCGTCTCTGTGTCGTCTCACAGAGACGTCTGTGTCGTCTGTGTCGTCTTTGTGTCGTCTCTGTGTCGTCTCTGTCTTTGTCGTGTCTCTGTGTCGTCTCTGTGTCATCTCTGTGTCGTCTCTGTGTCGTCGACACTGTGTGTCGTGACTCTGTGTCGTCTCTGTGTCGACACAGAGACGACACAGAGTCACGACACACAGTGTCGACGACACAGAGACGACAGAGACGACACAGAGACGACACAGAGACGACACAGAGACGATACAGAGATGACACAGAGTCACGACACACAGTGTCGACGACACAGAGACGACAGAGACGACACAGAGACGACGTCTCTGTCGTCGTCTCTGTGTCGTCTCACAGAGACGTCTGTGTCGTCTGTGTCGTCTCTGTGTCGTCTCTGTGTCGTCTCTGCTTCGTCTCTGTCTGTGTCGTGTCTCTGTGTCGTCTCTGTGTCGTCTCTCTATGTCGACAGACGACACAGAGACGACGACGCAGAGACGTCGTCGTCTCTGTGTCGTCTCTGTGTCGTCTCAGTGTCATGACACACAGAGACGACACAGAGACGTCTCTGTGTCAACTCTCTGTCTCTGTGTCTCTGTGTCGTCTCTGTGTGACACACAGACGACACGGAGACGACACAGAGACGACACAGAGTCACGACACACAGTGTCGACGACACAGAGACGACAAAGAGACGACGTCTCTGTCGTCGTCTCTGTGTCGTCTCAAAGAGACGTCTTTGTCGTCTCTGTGTCGTCTCTGTGTCGTCTCTGTCTGTGTCGTGTCTCTGTGTCGTCTCTGTGTCGTCTCTCTATATCAGACAGACGACACAGAGACGACAACACAGAGACGTCGTCGTCTCTGTGTCGTCTCTGTGTCACGACACACAGAGACGACACAGAGACGACACAGAGACGTCTCTGTGTCGTCTCTGTGTCGACTCTCTGTCTCTGTGTCTCTGTGTCGTCTCTGTGTGACACAGAGACGACACAGAGACGACACAGAGTCACGACACACAGTGTCGACGACACAGAGACGACAGAGACGACACAGAGATGACGTCTCTGTCGTCGTCTCACAGAGACGTCTGTGTCGTCTGTGTCGTCTCTGTGTCGTCTCTGTCTGTGTCGTGTCTCTGTGTCGTCTCTGTGTCGTCTCTGTGTCGTCTCTGTGTCGTCTCTGTCGTCTCTGTGTCGTCGACACTGTGTGTCGTGACTCTGTGTCGTCTCTGCGTCGACACAGAGACGACACAGAGTCACGACACACAGTGTCGACGACAAAGAGACGACAGAGATGACACAGAGACGACACAGAGACGACACAGAGACGACACAGAGACACGACACAGACAGAGACGACACTGTCACGACACACAGTGTCGACGACACAGAGACGACAGAGACAACACAGACACGACACAGAGACGACACAGAGACGACACAGAGACGACACAGAGATGACACTTAGTCACGACACACAGTGTCGACGACACAGAGACGACAGAGACGACACAGAGACGACGTCTCTGTCGGCGTCTCTGTTTCGTCTCACAGAGGCGTCTGTGTCGTCTGTGCCGTCTCTGTGCCGTCTCTGCGTCGTCTCTGTGTCGTCTCTGTCTGTGTCGTGTCTCTGTGTCGTCTCTGTGTCGTCTATCTATGTCGACAGATGACACAGAGACGACGACACAGAGACGTCGTCATCTCTTTGTCGTCTCTGTGTCGTCTCTGTGTCAACTCTCTGTCTCTGTGTCTCTGTGTCGTCTCTGTTTGACACACAGATAACACAAAGACGACACGGAGACGACACAGAGACGACACAGAGTCACGACACACAGTGTCGACGACACAGAGACGACAGAGACGACACAGAGACGACGTCTCTGTCGTCGTCTCTGCGTCGTCTCACAGAGACGTCTGTGTCGTCTGTGCCGTCTCTGTGTCGTCTCTGTGTCGTCTCTGTGTCGTCTCTGTCTGTGTCGTGTCTCTGTGTCGTCTCTGTGTCGTCTTTGTGTCGTCTCTGTGTCATCTCTGTGTCGTCGACAATGTGTATCGTGACTCTGTGTCATCTCTGTGTCGTCTCTGTGTCGACACAGAGACGACACAGAGACGACAGAGAGTCACGACACACAGTTTTGACGGCACAGAGACGACAGAGACGACACAGAGACGACACAGAGACGACACAGAGTCACGACTCACAGTGTCGTGTCTCTGTCGTCGTCTCTGTGTCGTCTCACAGAGACGTCTGTGTCGTCTGTGTCGTCTCTGTCTGTGTTGTGTCTCTGTGTCGTCTCTGTGTCGTCTCTCTATGTCGACAGACGACACAGAGACGACGACACAGAGACGTCGTCGTCTCTGTGTCGTCTCTGTGTCACGACACACAGACACGACACAGAGACGAAACAGAGATGACACAGAGACGACACAGAGACGACACAGAGACGACACAGAGACGACACAGAGTCCGACACACATTGTCGACGACACAGCGATGACAGAGACGACACAGAGACGACGTCTCTATCGTCGTCTCTGTGTCGTCTCATAGAGATCTCTGTGTCGTCTGAGTTTTCTCTTTGTCGTCTCTGTGTCGTCTCTGTCTGTGTCGTGTCTCTTTGTCGTCTCTGTGTCGTCTCTGTGTCGTCTCTCTATGTCGACAGACGACACAGAGACGACGACACAGAGACACGACACACAGTGTCGACGACACAGAGACGACAGGGACGACACAGAGACGATACAGAGAAGACACAGAGACGACACAGAGATGACACAGAGTCACGACACACAGTGTCGACGACACAGAGACGACACAGAGACGACGTCTCTGTGTCGTCTCTGTGTCGTCTCTGTCTGTATCGTGTCTCTGTGTCGTCTCTCTATGTCGACAGACGACACAGAGACGACGACACAGAGACTTCATCGTCTCTGTGTCGTCTCTGTGTGGTCTCTGTGTCACGACACATAGAGACGACACAGAGACGACACAGAGACGTCTCTGTGTCGTCTCTGTGTCAACTCTCTGTCTCTGTGTCGTCTCTGTGTGACACACAGACGACACAGAGACGACACAGAGACGACACAGAGACGACACAGAGACGACAGAGATGACACAGAGACGACACAGAGACGACACAGAGACGACACAGAGTCACGACACACATTGTCGAAGACACAGCGACGACAGAGACGACACAGAGACGACGTCTCTATCGTCGTCTCTGTGTCGTCTCATAGAGATGTCTGTGTCGTCTGTGTTTTCTCTTTGTCGTCTCTGTGTCGTCTCTGTGTCGTCTCTGTCTGTGTCGTGTCTCTGTGTCGTCTCTGTGTCGTCTCTGTGTCGTCTCTCTATGTCGACAGACGACACAGAGACGACGACAAAGAGACTTCATCGTCTCTGTGTCGTCTCTGTGTGGTCTCTGTGTCACGACACACAGAGACGACACAGAGACGACACAGAGTCACGACACACAGTGTCGACGACACAAAGACGACACAGAGACGACGTCTCTGTCGTCGTCTCTGTGTCGTCTCACAGAGACGTCTGTGTCGTCTGTGTCGTCTTTGTGTCGTCTCTGTGTCGTCTCTGTCTTTGTCGTGTCTCTGTGTCGTCTCTGTGTCATCTCTGTGTCGTCTCTGTGTCGTCGACACTGTGTGTCGTGACTCTGTGTCGTCTCTGTGTCGACACAGAGACGACACAGAGTCACGACACACAGTGTCGACGACACAGAGACGACAGAGACGACACAGAGACGACACAGAGACGACACAGAGACGATACAGAGATGACACAGAGTCACGACACACAGTGTCGACGACACAGAGACGACAGAGACGACACAGAGACGACGACAAAGAGACTTCATCGTCTCTGTGTCGTCTCTGTGTGGTCTCTGTGTCACGACACACAGAGACGACACAGAGACGACACAGAGTCACGACACACAGTGTCGACGACACAAAGACGACACAGAGACGACGTCTCTGTCGTCGTCTCTGTGTCGTCTCACAGAGACGTCTGTGTCGTCTGTGTCGTCTTTGTGTCGTCTCTGTGTCGTCTCTGTCTTTGTCGTGTCTCTGTGTCGTCTCTGTGTCATCTCTGTGTCGTCTCTGTGTCGTCGACACTGTGTGTCGTGACTCTGTGTCGTCTCTGTGTCGACACAGAGACGACACAGAGTCACGACACACAGTGTCGACGACACAGAGACGACAGAGACGACACAGAGACGACACAGAGACGACACAGAGACGATACAGAGATGACACAGAGTCACGACACACAGTGTCGACGACACAGAGACGACAGAGACGACACAGAGACGACGTCTCTGTCGTCGTCTCTGTGTCGTCTCACAGAGACGTCTGTGTCGTCTGTGTCGTCTCTGTGTCGTCTCTGTGTCGTCTCTGCTTCGTCTCTGTCTGTGTCGTGTCTCTGTGTCGTCTCTGTGTCGTCTCTCTATGTCGACAGACGACACAGAGACGACGACGCAGAGACGTCGTCGTCTCTGTGTCGTCTCTGTGTCGTCTCAGTGTCATGACACACAGAGACGACACAGAGACGTCTCTGTGTCAACTCTCTGTCTCTGTGTCTCTGTGTCGTCTCTGTGTGACACACAGACGACACGGAGACGACACAGAGACGACACAGAGTCACGACACACAGTGTCGACGACACAGAGACGACAAAGAGACGACGTCTCTGTCGTCGTCTCTGTGTCGTCTCAAAGAGACGTCTTTGTCGTCTCTGTGTCGTCTCTGTGTCGTCTCAGTGTCATGACACACAGAGACGACACAGAGACGTCTCTGTGTCAACTCTCTGTCTCTGTGTCTCTGTGTCGTCTCTGTGTGACACACAGACGACACGGAGACGACACAGAGACGACACAGAGTCACGACACACAGTGTCGACGACACAGAGACGACAAAGAGACGACGTCTCTGTCGTCGTCTCTGTGTCGTCTCAAAGAGACGTCTTTGTCGTCTCTGTGTCGTCTCTGTGTCGTCTCTGTCTGTGTCGTGTCTCTGTGTCGTCTCTGTGTCGTCTCTGTCGTCTCTGTGTAGTCGACACTGTGTATCGTGACTCTGTGTCTGTCACGACTCACAGTGTCGTGTCTCTGTCGTCGTCTCTGTGTCGTCTCACAGAGACGTCTGTGTCGTCTGTGTCGTCTCTGTCTGTGTCGTGTCTCTGTGTCGTCTCTCTATGTTGACAGACGACACAGAGACGACGACACAGAGACGTCGTCGTCTCTGTGTCGTATCTGTGTCACGACAAACAGACACGACACAGAGACGACACAGAGATGGCACAGAGACGACACAGAGACGACACAGAGACGACACAGAGACGACACAGAGTCCGACACACATTGTCGACGACACAGCGATGACAGAGACGACACAGAGACGACGTCTCTATCGTCGTCTCTGTGTCGTCTCATAGAGATCTCTGTGTCGTCTGTGTTTTCTCTTTGTCGTCTCTGTGTCGTCTCTGTGTCGTCTCTGTCTGTGTCGTGTCTCTGTGTCGCCTCTGTGTCGTATCTGTGTCGTCTCTCTATGTCGACAGACGACACAGAGACGACGACACAGAGACACGACACACAGTGTCGACGACACAGAGACGACAGAGAAAACACAGAGACGAAACAGAGACGACGCAGAGACGACACAGAGACGACACAGAGATGACACAGAGTCACGACACATAGTGTCGACGACACAGAGACGACAGAGACGACACAGAGACGACGTCTCTGTGTCGTCTCTGTGTCGTCTCTGTCTGTGTCGTGTGTCTGTGTCGTCTCTGTGTCGTCTCTCTATGTCGACAGACGACACAGAGACGACGACATAGAGACGTCGTCGTCTCTGTGTCGCCTCTGTGTCGTCTCTGTGTCACGACACACAGAGACGACACAGAGACGACACAGAGACAACACAGAGTCACGACACACATTGTCGACGACACAGTGACGACAGAGACGACGTCTCTATCGTCGTCTCTGTGTCGTCTCATAGAGATGTCTGTGTCGTCTGTGTTTTCTCTTTGTCGTCTCTGTGTCGTCTCTGTGTCGTCTCTGTCTGTGTTGTGTCTCTGTGTCGCCTCTGTGTCGTATCTGTGTCGTCTCTCTATGTCGAAAGACGACACAGAGACGACGACACAGAGACTTCGTCGTCTCTGTGTCGTCTCTGTGTGGTCTCTGTGTCACGACACACAAAGACGACACAGAGACGACACAGAGACGACACAGAGCCGACACAGAGTCACGACACACAGTGTCGACGACACAAAGACGATACAGAGACGACGTCTCTGTCGTCGTCTCTGTGTCGTCTCACAGAAACGTCTGTGTCGTCTGTGTCGTCTCTGTGTCGTCTCTGTGTCGTCTCTGTCTTTGTCGTGTCTCTGTGTCGTCTCTGTGTCGTCTCTGCGTCATCGACACTGTGTGTCGTGACTCTGTGTCGTCTCTGTGTCGACACAGAGACGACACAGAGTCACGACACACAGTGTCGACGACACAGAGACGACAGAGACGACACAGAGACGACACAGAGACGACACAGAGACGACACAGAGACGACACAGAGATGACACAGAGTCACGACACACAGTGTCGACGACACAGAGACGACAGAGACGACACAGAGACGACGTCTCTGTCGTCGTCTCTGTGTCGTCTCACAGAGACGTCTGTGTCGTCTGTGTCGTCTCTGTGTCGTCTCTGTGTCGTCTCTGTCTGTGTCGTGTCTCTGTGTCGTCTCTGTGTCGTTTCTCTATGTCGACAGACGACACAGAGACGACGACACAGAGACATCGTCGTCTCTGTGTCGTCTCTGTGTCGTCTCTGTGTCGTCTCTGTGTCACGACACACAGAGATGACGCAGAGACGTCTCTGTGTCAACTCTCTGTCTCTGTGTCTCTGTGTCGTCTCTGTGTGACACAGAGACGACACAGAGACGACACAGAGACGACACAGAGTCACGACACACAGTGTCGACGACACAGAGACGACACAGAGACGACGTCTCTGTCGTCGTCTCTGTGTCGTCTCACAGAGACGTCTGTGTCGTCTGTGTCGTCTCTGTGTCGTCTCTGTGTCGTCTCTGTCTGTGTCGTGTCTCTGTTTCGTCTCTGTGTCGTCTCTGTGTCGTCTCTGTCGTCTCTGTGTCGTCGACACTGTGTATCGTGACTCTGTGTCATCTCTGTGTCGTCTCTGTGTCGACACAGAGACGACACAGAGTCACGACACACAGTTTCGACGGCACAGAGACGACAGAGATGACACAGAGACGACACAGAGACGACACAGAGACGACACAGAGTCACGACTCACAGTGTCGTGTCTCTGTCGTCGTCTCTGTGTCGTCTCACAGAGACGTCTGTGTCGTCTCTGTGTCGTCTCTGTCTGTGTCGTGTCTCTTTGTCGTCTCTGTGTCGTCTCTGTGTCGTCTCTCTATGTCGACAGACGACACAGAGACGACGACACAGAGACGTCGTCATCTCTGTGTCGTCTCTGTGTCGTCTCTGTGTCACGACACACAGACACGACACAGACGACACAGAGACGACAGAGACGACACAGAGACGGCACAGAGACAACACAGAGACGACACAGAGATGACACAGAGTCACGACACACAGTGTCGACGACACAGAGACGACAGAGACGACACAGAGACGACGTCTCTGTCGTCGTCTCTGTGTCGTCTCACAGAGACGTCTGTGTCGTCTGTGTCGTCTCTGTGTCGTCTCTGTGTGTACATGTGTGTACATGTGTGTACGTGTGTATACATGTGTGTACTTGTGTGTACATGTGTGTACATGTGTGTATATGTGTGTACATTTGTGTACGTGTGTATACATGTGTGTACTTGTGTGTACATGTGTGTACATGTGTGTACATGTGTGTACATTTGTGTACATTTGTGTACATGTGTGTACACACATGAGTGTACAAAAGTGTACATGTGTGTACATGTGTATACATGTGTGTACATGTTTGTACATGAGTGTACATGTGTGTACATGTGTGTACATGTGTGTACATGTGTGTACATGTGTGTACATGTGTGTACACACATGTGCGTACATGTGTGTACATGAGTGTACATGTGTGTACATGTGTGTACATGTGTATACATGTGTGTACATGTGTGTACATGTTTGTACATGAGTGTACATGTGTGTACATGTGTGTACATGTGTGTATATGTCTGTACATGTGTGTACATGTGTGTACATGTAAGTACAGGTGTCTACAAATGTGTAAATGTGTGTACATTTGTTTACACACATGTGTGTACATGTGTGTACATGTGTGTACATGTGTATACATGTGTGTACATGTGTGTACAGGTGTGTACATGTGTGTACATGTATGTACATTTGTGTACATTTGTGTACATGTGTGTACACACATGTGTGTACAAATGTGTACATGTGTGTACATGTGTATACATGTATGTACATGTGTGTACATGTTTGTATATGAGTGTACATGTGTGTACATGTGTGTACATATGTGTATATGTGTGTACATGTGTGTACATGTGTGTACAGGTGTGTACATGTGTGTAAATGTGTGTACATTTGTGTACACATATGTGTGTACATGTGTGTGCATGTGTGTACATGTGTGTACATGTGTATACATGTGTGTACATGTGTGTACATGTGTGTACATGTGTGTACATGTGTGTACATTTTTGTACATTTGTGTACATTTGTGTACACACATGTGTGTACAAATGTCTAATTGAAGGATATGAATTAGAATCATGGGAACGTATTTTCATCGTATTTTGCATATTTTGGTTGGAAAACACACTGAAAAGCCATATTAAGAGCTATATTTGTGAGTTTTTCACTGACAATTCCATTTTTTAGCCAAGTCTTACCCTCCCTAATTGAAGGATACGAATTAGAATCATGGGAACGTATTTTCATCGTATTTTGCATATTTTCGTTGGAAAACAGACTGAAGAGCCATATTAAGAGCTATATTTATGAGTTTCTCACTGACAATTCCATTTTTTTTAGCCAAGCCTCGCCCTCCCTAATTGAAGGATACGAATTAGAATTTGGGGACCGTATTTTCATCGTATTTTGCATATTTTCGTTGGAAAACACACTGAAAAGCCATATTAAGAGCTATATTTGAGAGTTTTTCACTGACAATTCCATTTTTTTAGCCAAGCCTTGACCTCCCTTATTGAAAGATATGAATTAGAATCATGGGAACGTATTTTCATCGTATTTTGCATATTTTGGTTGGAAAACACACTGAAAAGCCATATTAAGAGCTATATTTGTGAGTTTTTTACTGACAATTCCATTTTTTAGCCAAGCCTTGCCCTCCCTAATTGAAGGATACGAATTAGAATCATGGGAACGTATTTTCATCGTATTTTGCATATTTTCGTTGGAAAACAGACTGAAAAGCCATATTAAGAGCTATGTTTGTGAGTTTCTCACTGAAAATTCCATTTTTTTTTAGCCAAGCCTTGCCCTCCCTAATTGAAGGATACGAATTAGAATCATGGGAACGTATTTTCATCGTATTTTGCATATTTTCGTTGGAAACAGACTGAAAAGCTATATTAAAAGCTATATTTGTGAGTTTTTCACTGACAATTCCATTTTTTTAGCCAAGCCTTGCCCTCCCTGATTGAAGGATACGAATTAGAATCATGGTAACGTATTTTCATCGTATTTTGCATATTTTCGTTGTAAAACACACTGAAAAGCCATATTAAGAGCTATATTTGAGAGTTTTTCACTGAAAATTCCATTTTTTTAGCCAAGCCTTGACATCCCTAATTGAAGGATATGAATTAGAATTATGGGAACGTATTTTAATTGTATTTTGCATATTTTCGGGGAAAACAGACGGAAAAGCCATATTAAGAGCTATATTTGAGAGTTTTTCATTGACAATTCTATTTTTTTAGCCAAGCCTTGACCTCCCTAATTGAAGGATATGAATTACAATCCTGGGAACGTATTTTCATCGTATTTTGCATATTTTGGTTGGAAAACACACTGAAAAGCCAAATTAAGAGCAATATTTGTGAGTTTTTCCCTGACAATTCCATTTTTTTAGCCAAGCCTTGACCTCCCTAATTGAAGGATATGAATTAGAATCATGGGAACGTATTTTCATCGTATTTTGCATATTTTCGTTGGAAAACAGACTGAAAAGCCATATTAAGAGCTATATTTGAGAGTTTTTCACTGACAATTCCATTTTTTTAGCCAAGCCTTGCCCTCCCTAATTGAAGGATACGAATTAGAATCATGGGAACGTATTTTCATCGTATTTTGCATTTTTTTTGTTGGAAAACAGACTGAAAAGCCATATTAAGAGCTATATTTGTGAGTTTTTCACTGACAATTTTATTTTTTAGCCAAGCCTTGACCTCCCTAATTGAAGGATATGAATTAGAATCATGGGAACGTATTTTTATCGTATTTTGCATATTTTCGTTGGAAAACACACTGAAAAGCCATATTAAGAGCTATATTTGAGAGTTTTTCACTGACAATTTCATTTTTTTAGCCAAGCCTTGACCTCCCTAATTGAAGGATATGAATTAGAGTGATGGGAACGTATTTTCATCGTATTTTGCGTATTTGGGTTGGAAAACACACTGAAGAGCCATATTAAGGCTACTCGCTTTCATTGAGTGAACACCTAGCTTGAAAACGGATATTTTATAGTCTCTGAACAATAAAGAACTGGTTTGTTCAACTAAACGGATTAAGACACAGGTGAAATTTATTGCGCAATTGACTTTTCTTGAGTAAACCTACTTCGAGCTAATTGATCTGTGTTCACCTTTGGTGCCAAACTAATTGGTATTGAAATAGACTGATATTAGTGGATTTTATAGATTATTTTGGACATATATTGTTGAATCTTTGGAGCATTTTTCCAACTAAATTTTTCCTTAAGGTTCTTTACTTAGATAAAAATAATTTGCTTTTACTTTTGTCCTCTCCTTAATAGGAAATACCTGCATTTAAAGAGTTTGATATCGCGTTAGCTAAATTCAAAAATTATCCTCATTGGCCACTAAAGATACTAAAAGTGTCCAAGGATAGCAAAGGAAAGCCATCATATTTGGTATTTTGCTATGGGACACATGACGAATACAGACTTGTTGAAGCCAACTTGGCAGAATATAATCCAAACGTTAGCCGAACTTCAACAAAACAGACTGCAGGTGTAAAGGCTGCATCTGGGGAATTGAAAAATTCACCCGATATTTATAAATCCCTTTCCAAGACATTTAATGCATTAACAAATAAGGAATCTAATACAGGAGAATGTGCTTTGTTGATGGATAAAATCACTTTTACGGAACTTGACCTGGAAAAAACTAAGCGAGAGTTACTGCAAAATATAACTAAGAAGGTTAATGAAAGGTTTTCGGATGCTGATTCCTTCCGCCAGTCATCCCACGACATTATTTGTCAAATATATGATGCGATTACTCTTGATTATCAACCAAAATTGGAAAAAATTGAACAATCACTGAAAACTCTTCGCAACCAAATTATAAATCAAGAAGAGAAAATCATGAAAATTGAGATGAAACTAGATTCATTTGAACAAGAAGTGCTGCTTGATTCGCTAATTTTGCATGGTGTTAAGCAACAGTCCGGATCTGACCTCCAATCAACAATCCTGCAAGTTTTCATAACCAAAATGAACCTGACTGAAATTAATGTTGCCCAAATTAGGAATATCTACAGATTCAAAATATCCCCTGCTTTAACCGATGCCTCCCTAAACGACAAAGTCCCTCCTGTTTTAGTTAAATTTGTGAATAGTGATATAGCGAAGAAAGTCTTCAAAGCAAAAGCTAGGTTAGCTTCAAGTGGAATTTTCCTATCGGAAGCATTGACAAAGAGGCGACGTGAGATCCTATATGCCGCTAAGGACAGATTTGGTCATAGAAATGTTTGGACTGATCGTGGTCAAATTTTGGCGAGGCCTAACGGTGAAAGTGTCACTAAAAAAATTCATACTCTAGCCGACTGTGTTTAAGATTAAGTTTTTTTTTTTTTTTTTTTTTTTTTTTTTTTTTTTTTTTTTTTTTTTTTTTTTTTTTTTTTTTTTTTTTTTTTTTTGTTTTTTTTTTAGATATGTTTAGTATCTTGCCATTCATATATTCAGCGTATTTTTTTTATCTTTTGCTTATTTTTTTTCTTTGTGCGTATCTGTCTAATGATTTACTTTCGTTCCAATTAACTTCAATGAAATTTATGGATTTCAATAATTATTCTTTTTTGTTACATGTCTGTTCTCACAAGTCATTGCGTCAGTTTGGGATTTTAATCCTTTGTTATCTTGATAATGATTTTACTTGTATTGGTCTCATGGGTACATTAATGCAGTGGAGCTTTAGCGTTATATATTTTTTATTTTTTTTATTTCAGGAACTGAGTAGTATGATTAATGATTTAAGAAAGTCACTAAATTTATCTGAAATTATTATTATTAATTTGTTCAATAATATAAAATGTATATGTATCTTACTTATTGGTATGATTATTGCGATTTTATTTATTTAATTATGTCTTTAACCTTTGGTCTGGTGAGTTTGGTCGCGGAGCGGATCTACCATCCACCGTAAGTAAAATGATTAATTATTTTAGTGACCAGGGTGATGTTAACTCTTTGGGGGAACGTTTTGTTGAGTTACAAAATAATCCTTTAGATATAGAAAGTATAATTAATAATTCAGTTGGAAGTAGAAATAGGAATTATAATGATCCTAAATCAGTTATTGAAAGTAAATATGTTTCGCAATTAAGTGGTTCTGCCTCTTCTAAACAAGATGGTATTCTCTCTGTGCTTCACCTAAACATTCAGGGACTTTGTTCCTCTTTTGATGAGCTGAAACGGATCGTCAGTGGTGAAACTCCGGATGTTATTGGTTTATGTGAAACTTTCCTGGATTCAAAAAAGGATATGCTTTTAGATATCCAAAGATTTAGGATGGAGAGGATGAACCGGAAACACATGGCGAAAGGTGGCCTTGCCCTGTATATTGCTGATCATCTTGTATATAATTTCCGAAGTGATTTGAGTAGAAATGACACATGGCGAAAGGTGGCCTTGCCCTGTATATTGCTGATCATCTTGTATATAATTTCCGAAGTGATTTGAGTAGAAATGAGGAAGGAATCTTTGAATCCCTTTTTATTGAGATTAAGTCAGGTTGTAAGGATTTAGTTGTCGGTTTGGTTTACAGATCCCCTAGTGGATCTATTCCTTTGTTTATGAAAATTCTGGAAGAGGTTTTGGACTTAGTCCAAAAGCATCCTTGCGAACTAATCCTTATGGGGGATTTCAACCTTAACCTGCTGGATCAAAATTCTGCTTCGGCTGCAGATTTTTTGTCAATGATGCTTTCTGCGGGAACTCTACCTTCAGTTTGTATACCAACCCGAGTTACTGAGATGCATGCATCACTTATTGATAATATTTTTTCGTCACTAGATGTTTTAGATAATTCGGTGATGATTAGTGATATTTTTGATCATTTCTCTGCTATTTCACGATATAGGACTGCTAATCGATCGCAGCGTAAAGCTTCGCCATCTAATCTCCCATTTTTCCGTTTTGGTGTCAGTGAGATCAGTCTACTTAAATCTCGTTTGACTGATCAGCCATGGGATAGTTTGAATTCTGAATCGGATTTTAACCGCTCTTTTGATTTCTTTTATGATTCAGTAAAAGAAGGTATCCTAGAAGTTTGCCACCAGAATCCAAAGCCTCATACCTCGAATAGGATAGTACTGCTGAATCCGTGGATGACTCCAGGTCTCCATAAAAGCTGGAAAAGGAAAAATTATCTGTGGAAACTATACAAGGCTTCGTCATCTGCTTCTCATCATCAGCGGTTCAAGGCCTATAGGAATATATTTAATTCTCTGTGTCGGAAGGCCAAGTCTCAGTATTATCATAGTAAATTTTCTGAGTGTGGAAAGGATGTTGGGAAGACATGGAAAATTTTCAATTCTGTACTTAAACCTACTCCCCCTCCGCCTTCAGTTCCAACAACGCTGATAGTTGACGGTAAAATTGTCCAAGGAGAAGAAAATGTTCAGCTAGAGCTTACGTCTTATTTTGCTAATATAGGAAAAACGACTGCTTCATCTGTGAGCTCTACAACTCCTCGTTGCGATTTCAAAGCCTATCTTGGACCCCCATGTTTAAAGTCAATGGTCTTGAACCCTGTTTCTGAGTTTGAGGTAGCTCGGATCGTAAATGCACTTAAAGGTTCATCGTCTTCAGGGCCAGACAGAATTCCTACAAGGGTTATCCGTGCCGCTCTTCCTGCTATTCTGTCACCATTGACTAAGCTTGTCAATCTGTCTTTCGTGAATGGAATTTTCCCTGAATCACTCAAGCGAGCTAAGGTTATAGTGCTGTATAAAGGTGGGTCCCGGAGTGATCCTGCTAATTATAGGCCAATTTCTCTTCTATCTGTTTTCAGCAAAATTTTTGAGAAGGCTATGCTATCCAGGCTTCTTAGTTTTCTGGATGTCAAAATTTTTTTCCATGATTTCCAGTTTGGATTCCGAGCGAATCACTCTACAGAGCATGCTTGCACATCTCTCTTGAATTTCATTCATTCGGCAATAGATTTTGGTCTTATCCCGGCAGCTTTATTTTTGGATGTTCGTAAAGCTTTTGATTCTTTGACTCATCAGATTCTTCTTTGGAAATTATCGCATATTGGTATAAGATCAAATGTTTTCTCTTGGTTTGAATCATATCTTTCTGGTAGACTTATTTCAATTGATCCGCTTTTCCGGAGCCCTTCTGAAGTAGAATATGGTGTCCCCCAGGGATCTGTTCTTCGCCCCGTTTTATTTCTGATTTATGTCAATGATCTGATTTCAGCAGTCAAGAACACCAGTCCTCTAGTATGCTGCAATCTTTGTCATCCGGGTGTTCCTTCCTGTCCCAATGCTACTTCTAATGAAGATTGCCTCGTTGCTTTTGCTGACGACAGCACTTTTGGGACTCTAGGGAGGACGGAATGTGATGTCAGATCTAATCTGGTGGCAATATTTGAGAGAGTAGGTTCATGGTTTGAGGCGAATTACTTGGCCTTGAATGTTACCAAGTCACATTTTCTTATTTTTTCTCGAATTGGTGTAGCTTTCCCTCAACTGACACAGCTTAAGGTGTCACAAGGCTCCTTGTGTAGACCAAAGAATCGGTTGGTCCGGTTTCTTGGTATCCTGCTTGATGAGAACGTTTCGTTTAGATACCATATAGCCATGATTAGGGTTATGGTCTCACGGAGTTTGGGTGTCATTCGAAAACTCAAACACACCTTTCCTGGATCTATTCTGAAGTTTCTTTTTTTCTGCCTTGTCCAGTCATATGTCTCTTATTGCCCCATAGTATGGATGTCTACTTTTCCTTCTACACTGCGGTCGCTTTCTGTCATGTATGATAAAACACGGTGTCTGGTTATGGACACCAACCGTTCTTCACCAAGACCGCTTCTAAATCTACAGTCTATCTACATTCTTTCTTGTGCTTCTTTTGTTTTTCATCAGCTTCATGGCAATCTTCCAAAATCTCTTCAAAAAACTCCTCAGTTTATTTCTGATTCAGCTCCATATAACCTTCGTTCGTCACATAATATCTGCATTCCTCCTACTCCCACTGTGCGGTCAGATTTCAATCCCCTCATCGCTTGTCATCAGGTTTGGAACTCCCTGCCTTCTTCAGTACAGAAATGCCACTCATTTGGCACTTTCAAGAGGATTCTTAAGGACCATTTAGTTAAGACTCAAACTGAATAATTTTTTTTTAAATTTTTTTAAATTTTTTTTTTTATTATTTTTTTTTTTAATTTTTTTTTTTGTGGAGTTGATGTCCCCTGAATGTTTAGTTCTGTTTTATGGTGGTCTTCTCTGCGCTATGACTCCCAGACCTCAGGTATGACTATCAATATTTATTGCTAAAACTTGTATAGTTCACTAAACACACAAAACTTGTGTAGCCAAGCCTTGGCCTCCCTAATTGAAGGATACGAATTAGAATCATGGGAACGTATTTTCATCGTATTTTGCATATTTTCGTTGGAAAACACACTGAAAAGCTATATTAAGAGCTATATTTGTGAGTTTTTCACTGACAATTCCATTTTTTTAGCCAAGCCTTGACCTCCCTAATTGAAGGATACGAATTAGAATCATGGGAACGTATTTTCATCGTATTTTGCATATTTTCGTTGGAAAACACACTGAAAAGCCATATTAAGAGCTATATTTGAGAGTTTTTCACTGACAGTTCCATTTTTTTAGCCAAGCCTTGACCTCCCTAATTGAAAGACATGAATTAGAATCATGGGAATGTATTTTCATCGTATTTTGCATATTTTGGTTGGAAAACACACTTAAAAGCCATATTAAGAGCTATATTTGTGAGTTTTTCACTGACAATTCTATTTTTTTAGCCAAGCCTTGCCCACCTTAATTGAAGGATACGAATTAAAATTCTGGGAACGTATTTTCATCGTATTTTGAATATTTTCGTTGGAAAACAGACTGAAAAGCCAAATTAAGAGCTATATTTGTGAGTTTTTCACTGATAATTCCATTTTCTTAGCCAAGCCTTGACCTCCCTAATTGAAGGATATGAATTGAATCATGGGAACGTATTTTCATTGTATTTTACGTATTTTCGGGGGAAAACAGACGGAAAAGCCATATTAAGTGCTATATTTGAGAGTTTTTCACTGACAACTCCATTCTTTAAGCCAAGCCTTGACCTCCCTAATTGAAGGATATGAATTAGAATCATGGGAACGTATTTTCATTATATTTTGCATATTTTCGGGGGAAAAAAGACAGAAAAGCCATATTAAGAGCTATATTTGAGAGTTTTTCACTGACAATTCCATTTTTTAGCCAAGCCTTGACCTCCCTAATTGAAAGATATGAATTAGAATCATGGGAACGTATTTTCATCGTATTTTGCATATTTTCGTTGGAAAACAGACTGAAAAGCCATATTAAGAGCTATATTTGAGAGTTTTTCACTGATAATTCCATTTTTTTAGCCAAGCATTGCCCTCCCTAATTGAAGGATACGAATTAGAATCGTGGGAACGTATTTTCATCGTATTTTGCATATTTTCGTTGGAAAACAGACTGAAAAGCCATATTAAGAGCTATATTTGTGAGTTTCTCACTGACAATTCCATTTTTTTTAGCCAAGCCTTGCCCTCCCTAATTGAAGGATACGAATTAGAATCATGGTGACGTATTTTCATCGTATTTTGCATATTTTCGTTGTAAAACACACTGAAAAGCCATATTAAGAGCTATATTTGAGAGTTTTTCACTGACAATTCCATTTTTTTAGCCAAGCCTTGACCTCCCTAATTGAAGGATATGAATTAGAATCATGGGAACGTATTTTCGTCGTATTTTGCATATTTGGGTTGGAAAACACACTGAAAAGCCATATTAAGAGCTATATTTGTGAGTTTTTCACTGACAATTGCATTTTTTAGCCAAGCCTTGCCCTCCCTAATTGAAGGATACGAATTAGAATCATGGGAACGTATTTTCATCGTATTTTGCATATTTTCGTTGGAAAACACACTGAAAAGCCATATTAAGAGCTATATTTGAGAGTTTTTCACTGACAATTCCATTTTTTTAGCCAAGCCTTGACCTCCCTAATTGAAAGATATGAATTAGAATCATAAGAACGTATTTTCATCGTATTTTGCATATTTGGGCCAGAAAACACACTGAAAAGCCATATTAAGAGCTATATTTGTGAGTTTTTCACTGACAATTCCATTTTTTTAGCCAAGCCTTGCCCTCCCTAATTGAAGGATACGAATTAGAATCATGGGAACGTATTTTCATCGTATTTTGCATATTTTCGTTGGAAAACAGACTGAAAAGCCATATTAAGAGCTATATTTGTGAGTTTTTCACTGACAATTCCATTTTTTTAGCCAAGCCTTGACCTCCCTAATTGAAGGATATGAATTAGAATCATGAGAACGTATTTTCATCGTGTTTTGCATATTTTCGTTGCAAAAACACACTTAAAAGCCATATTAAGAGTTATATTTGTGAGTTTTTCACTGACAATTCTATTTTTTTAGCCAAGCCTTGCCCACCTTAATTGAAGGATACGAATTAAAATTTTGGGAACGTATTTTCATCGTATTTTGCATATTTTCTTTGGAAAAAAGACTGAAAAGCCATATTAAGAGCTATATTTGTGAGTTTTTCACTGACAATTCCATTTTTTTAGCCAAGCCTTGCCCTCCCTAATTGAAGGATACGAATTAGAATCATTGGAACGTATTTTCATCGTATTTTGCATATTTTCGTTGGAAAACACACTGAAAAGCCATATTAAGAGCTATATTTGAGAGTTTGTCACTGACAATTCCATTTCTTTAGCCAAGCCTTGACCTCCCTAATTGAAGGATATGAATTAGAATCATGGGAAAGTATTTTCATCGTATTTTGCATATTTTGGTTGGAAAACACACTGAAAAGCCATATTAAGAGCTTTATTTGTGAGTTTTTCACTGACAATTCCATTTTTTAGCCAAGCCTTGCCCTCCCTAATTGAAGGATACGAATTAGAATCATGGGAACGTATTTTCATCGTAGTTTGCATATTTTCGTTGGAAAAAACACTGAAAAGCCATATTAAGAGCTATATTTGTGAGTTTTTCACTGACAATTCCATTTTTTAGCCAAGCCTTGCCCTCCCTAATTGAAAGATACGAATTAGAACCATGGGAACGTATTTTCATCGTATTTTGCATATTTTCGTTGGAAAACATACTGAAAAGCCATTTTAACAGCTATATTTGAGAGTTATTCACTGACAATTCCATTTTTTTAGCCAAGCCTTGGCCTCCCTAATTGAAGGATACGAATTAGAATCATGGGAACGTATTTTCATCGTATTTTGCATATTTTCGTTGGAAAAGAGACTGAAAAGCTATATTAAAAGCTATATTTGTGAGTTTTTCACTGACAATTCCATTTTTTTAGCCAAGCCTTGCCCTCCCTAATTGAAGGATACGAATTAGAATCATGGGAACGTATTTTCATCGTATTTTGCATATTTTCGTTGGAAAACACACTGAAAAGCCATATTAAGAGCAATTCTATTTTTTTAGTCAAGCCTTGCCCACCTTAATTGAAGGATACGAATTAAAATTCTGGGAACGTATTTTCATCGTATTTTGAATATTTTCGTTGGAAAACAGACTGAAAAGCCATATTAAGAGCTATATTTGTGAGCTTTTCACTGATAATTCCATTTTTTTAGCCAAGCCTTGACCTCCCTAATTGAAGGATATGAATTAGAATCATGGGAACGTATTTTCATTGTATTTTACGTATTTTCGGGGGAAAACAGACGGAAAAGCCATATTAAGTGCTATATTTGAGAGTTTTTCACTGACAACTCCATTCTTTAAGCCAAGCCTTGACCTCCCTAATTGAAGGATATGAATTAGAATCATGGGAACGTATTTTCATTATATTTTGCATATTTTCGGGGGAAAAAGACAGAAAAGCCATATTAAGAGCTATATTTGAGAGTTTTTCACTGACAATTCCATTTTTTTAGCCAAGCCTTGACTTCCCTAATTGAAGGATATGAATTACAATCATGGGAACGTATTTTCATCGTATTTTGCATATTTTCGTTGGAAAACACACTGAAAAGCCATATTAAGAGCTATATTTGTGAGTTTTTCACTGACAATTCCATTTTTTTTAGCCAAGCCTTGACCTCCCTAATTGAAAGATATGAATTAGAATCATGGGAACGTATTTTCATCGTATTTTGCATATTTTCGTTGGAAAACACGCTGAAAAGCCATATTAAGAGCTATATTTGAGAGTTTTTCACTGACAATTCCATTTTTTTAGCCAAGCCTTGCCCTCCCTAATTGAAGGATACGAATTAGAATCGTGGGAACGTATTTTCATCGTATTTTGCATATTTTCGTTGGAAAACAGACTGAAAAGCCATATTAAGAGCTATATTTGTGAGTTTCTCAATGACAATTCCATTTTTTTTTAGCCAAGCCTTGCCCTCCCTAATTGAAGGATACGAATTAGAATCATGGGAACGTATTTTCATCGTATTTTGCATATTTTCGTTGGAAAACACACTGAAAAGCCATATTAAGAGCTATATTTGAGAGTTTTTCACTGACAATTCCATTTTTTTAGCCAAGCCTTGACCTCCCTAATTGAAGGATATGAATTAGAATCACGGGAACGTATTTTCATCGTATTTTGCATATTTGCGTTGGAAAACACACTGAAAAGCCATATTAAGAGCTATATTTGTGAGTTTTTCACTGACAATTGCATTTTTTAGCCAAGCTTTGCCCTCCCTAATTGAAGGATACGAATTAGAATCATGGGAACGTATTTTCATCGTATTTTGCATATTTTCGTTGGAAAACAGACTGAAAAGCCATATTAAGAGCTATATTTGTGAGTTTCTCACTGACAATTCCATTTTTTTTAGCCAAGCCTTGCCCTTCTTAATTGAAGGATACGAACTAGAATCATGGGAACGTATTTTCATCGTATTTTGCATATTTTCGTTGGAAAACTGCCTGAAAAGCCATACTAAGAGCTATATTTGAGAATTTTTCACTGACAATTCCATTTTTTTAGCCAAGCCTTGACCTCCCTAATTGAAGGATATGAATTAGAATCATGCGAACGTATTTTCATCGTATTTTGCATATTTTCGTTCGAAAACGCACTGAAAAGCCATATTAAGAGCTATATTTGTGAGTTTTTCACTGACAATTCCATTTTTTTAGCCAAGCCTTCACCTCCCTAATTGAAGGATATGAATTAGAATCATGGGAACGTATTTTCATCGTATTTTGCATATTTTTGTTGGAAAACACACTTAAAAGCCATATTAAGAGCTATATCTGTGAGTTTTTCACTGACAATTCTATTTTTTTAGCCTTGCCCACCTTAATTGAAGGATACGAATTAAAATTCTGGGAACGTATTTTCATCGTATTTTGCATATTTTCGTTGAAAAACACACTGAAAAGCCATATTAAGAGCTATATTTGTGAGTTTTTCACTGACAATTCCATTTTTTTAGCCAAGCCTTGACCTCCCTAATTGAAGGATACGAATTAGAATCATGGGAACGTATTTTCATCGTATTTTGCATATTTTTGTTGGAAAACACACTGAAAAGCCATATTAAGAGCTATATCTGTGAGTTTTTCACTGACAATTCTATTTTTTTAGCCAAGCCTTGCCCTCCCTAATTGAAAGATACGAATTAGAATCATGGGAACGTATTTTCATCGTATTTTGCATATTTTCGTTCGAAAACGCACTGAAAAGCCATATTAAGAGCTATATTTGTGAGTTTTTCACTGACAATTCCATTTTTTTAGCCAAGCCTTCACCTCCCTAATTGAAGGATATGAATTAGAATCATGGGAACGTATTTTCATCGTATTTTGCATATTTTTGTTGGAAAACACACTGAAAAGCCATATTAAGAGCTATATCTGTGAGTTTTTCACTGACAATTCTATTTTTTTAGCCTTGCCCACCTTAATTGAAGGATACGAATTAAAATTCTGGGAACGTATTTTCATCGTATTTTGCATATTTTCGTTGGAAAACAACCTGAAAAGCCATATTAAGAGCTATATTTGTGAGTTTTTCACTGACAATTCCATTTTTTTAGTCAAGCCTTGCCCTCCCTAATTGAAGGATACGAATTAGAATCATGGGAACGTATTTTAATCGTATTTTGCATATTTTTGTTGGAAAACAAACTGAAAAGCCATATTAAGAGCTTTATTTGTGAGTTTTTCACTGACAATTCTATCTTTTTTAGCCAAGCCTTGCCCTCCCTAATTGAAAGATACGAATTAGAATCATGGGAACGTATTTTCATCGTTGTTTGCATATTTTCGTTGAAAAACACACTGAAAAGCCATATAAAGAGCTATATTTGTGAGTTTTTCACTGACAATTCCATTTTTTGGCCAAGCCTTGACCTCCCTAATTGAAAGATACGAATTAGAATCATGGGAACGTATTTTCATCGTATTTTGAATATTTTCGTTGGAAAACACACTGAAAAGCCATATTAAGAGCTATATTTGTGAGTTTTCACTGACAATTCCATTTTTTAGCCAAGCCTTGCCCTCCCTAATTGAAGGATACGAATTAGAATCATGGGAACGTATTTTCATCGTATTTTGCATATTTTCGTTTGAAAACACACTGAAAAGCCATATTAAGAGCTATATTTGTGAGTTTTTCACTGACAATTCCATTTTTTTAGCCAAGCCTTGACCTCCCTAATTGAAGGATACGAATTAGAATCATGGGAACGTATTTTCATCGTATTCTGCATATTTTCGTTGGAAAACACACTGAAAAGCCATATTAAGAGCTATATTTGAGAGTTTTTCACTGACAATTCCATTTTTTTAGCCAAGCCTTGACCTCCCTATTTAAAGGATATGAATTAGAATCATGGGAATGTATTTTCATAGCATTTTACATATTTTGGTTGGAAAACACACTGAAAAGCCATATTAAGAGCTATATTTGTGAGTTTTTCACTGACAATTCCATTTTTTTAGCCAAGCCTTGACCTCCCTAATTGAAGGATATGAATTAGAATCATGGGAACGTATTTTCATCGTATTTTGCATATTTTCGTTGGAAAACACACTGAAAAGACATATTAAGAGCTATATTTGTGAGTTTTTCACTGACAATTCCATTTTTTTAGCCAAGCCTTGACCTCCCTAATTGAAGGATATGAATTAGAATCTTTGGATTCTAATTTTTTTAGCCTTGCCCACCTTAATTGAAGGATACGAATTAAAATTCTGGGAACGTATTTTCATCGTATTTTGCATATTTTCGTTGGAAAACACACTGAAAAGCCATATTAAGAGCTATATTTGTGAGTTTTTCACTGACAATTCCATTTTTTTAGTCAAGCCTTGCCCTTCCTAATTGAAGGATACGAATTAGAATCATGGGAACGTATTTTAATCGTATTTTGCATATTTTTGTTGGAAAACACACTGAAAAGCCAAATTAAGAGTTATATTTGTGAGTTTTTCACTGACAATTCCATTTTTTTAGCCAAGCCTTGACCTCCCTAATTGAAGATATGAATTAGAATCATGGGAACGTATTTTCATCGTATTTTGCATATTTTTGTTGGAAAACAGGCTGAAAAGCCATATTAAGAGCTTTATTTGTGAGTTTTTCACTGACAATTCTACTTTTTTAGCCAAGCCTTGCCCTCCCTAATTGAAAGATACGAATTAGAATCATGGGAACGTATTTTCATCGTAGTTTGCATATTTTCGTTCAAAAAAACACTGAAAAGCCATATAAAGAGCTATATTTGTGATTTTTTCACTGACAATTCCATTTTTTGGCCAAGCCTTGCCCTCCCTAATTGAAAGATACGAATTAGAATCATGGGAACGTATTTTCATCGTATTTTGAATATTTTCGTTGGAAAACACACTGAAAAGCCATATTAAGAGCTATATTTGAGAGTTTTTCACTGACAATTCCATTTTTTTAGCCAAGCCTTGCCCTCCCTAATTGAAGGATACGAATTAGAATCATGGGAACGTATTTTCATCGTATTTTGCATATTTTCGTTTGAAAACAGACTGAGAAGCTATATTAAAAGCTATATTTGTGAGTTTTTCACTGACAATTCCATTTTTTTAGCCATGCCTTGCCCTCCCTAATTGAAGGATACGAATTAGAATCATGGGAACGTATTTTCATCGTATTTTGTATATTTTCGTTAGAAAACACACTGAAAAGCCATATTAAGAGCTATATTTGTGAGTTTTTCACTGACAATTCCATTTTTTTAGCCAAGCCTTGACCTCCCTATTTGAAGGATATGAATTAGAATCATGGGAACGTATTTTCATCGCATTTTACATATTTTGGTTGGAAAACACACTGAAAAGCCATATTAAGAGCTATATTTGTGAGTTTTTCACTGACAATTCCATTTTTTTAGCCAAGCTTTGACCTCCCTAATTGAAGGATATGAATTAGAATCATGGGAACGTATTTTCATCGTATTTTGCATATTTTCGTTGGAAAACACACTGAAAAGCCATATTAAGAGCTATATTTGTGAGTTTTTCACTGACAATTCCATTTTTTTAGCCAAGCCTTGACCTCCCTAATTGAAGGATATGAATTAGAATCATGGGAACGTATTTTCATTGTATTTTGCGTAACTTTCATTGTAACTTTTAGCAATCCCCCCGGGGACTTCGGGGGATTAAGTCATCCTAAAAGACATATTTATCATATTTTCGACCATGCTGAACAAAATGGCTATCTAAAAATTTTGATCAGATGACTTTGGGAAAAAAATGAGCGTGGGAGGGGGCCTAGTTGCCCTCCATTTTTTTGGTCACTTAAAAAGGGCACTAGAACTTTTAATTTATGTTCCAAAGAGCCCTCTTACGATATTCTAGGACCACTGGGTCGATACGATCACCCCTGGGAAAAAAAAAACAAAACAAAAAAACAAATAAACACGCATCCGTGATCTTTCTTCTGGCAAAAAATGAAAAAATTCCACATTTTTGTAGATAGGAGCTTGAAACTTCTATAGTAGGGATTCTCTAATACGCTGAATGTGATGTTGCGACTTTCATGAAGGTTCTATAACTTTTAGGGGGTCTTTTTTCTATTTTTGAAAATCAGCCAAATTTTCTCAGGCGCGTAACTCTTGATGGGTAGCATTAAACTTGATGAAAGTTATATATTTGAAATCAGCATTGAAGTCAGATTCTTTTGATGTATCTATTGGTATCAAAAACCCGTTGTCTAGAGTTTTGAGCACCATTAAGCCGGGTCGCTTGAGATTGAGAAAGAGACAGAAAGAGACAAAAAATAAAAAAAACTCTCAATCACTCTCAATCTCGCACAATATCTCTCAATCACTCTCAATCTCGCACAATATCTCTCAGTCACTCTCAACCTCTTTAACATTGAGATTGAGAGTGATTGAGAGATATTGTGCAAGATTGAAAGATCTTTCAATCAAGTGATCCGGGTCGCTCCTTACTTACAGTTCGTTACCACGAACTCTCAAGAAGGAGACAGCTGGAGACAGCGAGGCTGGAGGAGGGGGTGATTCGGTTGAATTTTTCTGTGGAGGTAGTTTCTTTGGTGTAGGGGACATTTCTATGAAGGGAGCGCCGGATTTCCAAGCATTATTTAAAAAACGATCAGAAATTAAATAAAAAAAAACAAATTTTTTTCAACTGAAAATAAGAAGCAACATTAGAACTTAAAACGAACAGAAATTATAACGTATATGAGGGGGTTCTCCCCAAGTCAATACCTCGCTCTTTAAGCTACAGTTTTTTTAGTACTTTCAAAAGAGCTATCTATTCTAACTAAACGGCCTTCGTGATTCAGGGGTTTGTAAATTAAATTTGTTTTTAACTTTTAACGTAAAGAGCGAGGTATTGACTAAGGGGAGAACCCCTCATATACGTAATAACATATACGTAATAAAAAAAACAATAAAAAATAAGCGATACGGCACAATAGTGATCGAAACTTTTAAAAACGGAATTTTGATGTCAATAAATTTATCAAAAGAATGGGTTTATAATGCTGATTCTAAATATATAAATTTTATTAAGTTTAGTATTACTCATCAAAGGCTACGAGCCTTGGAAAATTTACCCGATTTTTTAAAGAGGGGGGAAACATCCCCTACAAGTGAAGGAATTTTAATGAAAATCACACCGTCACATTCAGCGTATCAGAAAACCCTATTACATAGGTTTCAAGCTCATATCTGCAAAAATCTGTAACTTTGTATTTTTTGCTAGTAGAAAAATATACGAATATAGAAGTTAGTTACGTAAGTTAATTTGTAAATTACGTCATAACAAAATTTAGAGACATCCATTTAGCAAAAGAAAAGTAAAAATTTTATGCAAATTTTGTTTACTTATTCAATGACGGGGAGCGAAAATAAAAGTTGCATTAACTAAAAAATTAGAATCATGGGAACGTATTTTCATCATATTTTGCACATTTTCGTTGAAAAACAGACTGAAAAGCCATATTAAGAGCTATATTTGAGAGTTTTTCACTGACAATTCCATTTTTTTAGCCAAGCCTTGACCTCCCTAATTGAAGGATATAAATTAGAATCACGGGAACGTATTTTCATCGTATTTTGCATATTTTCGTTGGAAAACAGACTGAAAAGCCATATTAAGAGCTATATTTGTGAGTTTTTCACTGACAATTCCATTTTTTAGCCAAGCCTTGCCCTGCCTAATTGAAGGATACGAATTAGAACCATGGGAACGTATTTTCATCGTATTTTGCATATTTTCGTTTGAAAACAGACTGAAAAGCCATATTAAGAGCTATATTTGTGAGTTTTTCACTGACAATTCCATTTTTTTAGCCAAGCCTTGACCTCCCTAATTGAAGGATATGAATTAGAATGATGAGAACGTATTTTCATCGTATTTTGCATATTTTCGTTGGTAAACAGACTGAAAAGCCATATTAAGTGCTATATTTGTGAGTTTTTCACTGACAATTCCATTTTTTAGCCAAGCCTTAACCTCCCTAATTGAAGGATACGAATTAGAATCATGGGAACGTATTTTCATCGTATTTTGCATATTTTCGTTGAAAAACAGACTGAAAAGCCATATTAAGAGCTATATTTGTGAGTTTCTCACTGACAATTCTATTTTTTTAGCCAAGCCTTGACCTCCCTAATTGAAGGATACGAATTAGAATCTTGGGAACGTATTTTCATCGTATTTTGCATATTTTCGTTGGAAAACACACTGAAAAGCCATATTAAGAGCTATATTTGAGAGTTTTTCACTGACATTCCCATTTTTTTAGCCAAGCCTTGACCTCCCTAATTGAAGGATATCAATTAGAATCATGGGAACGTATTTTCATCGTATTTTGCATATTTTGGTTGGAAAACACACTGAAAAGCCATATTAAGAGCTATATTTGTGAGTTTTTCACTGACAATTCCATTTTTTAGCCAAGCCTTGCCCTCCCTAATTGAAGGATACGAATTAGAATCATGGGAACATATTTTCATCGTATTTTGCATATTTTTGTTTGAAAACAGACTGAAAAGCCATATTAAGAGCTATATTTGTGAGTTTTTCACTGACAATTCCATTTTTTTAGCCAAGCCTTGACCTCCCTAATTGAAGGATACGAATTAAAATTCTGGGAACGTATTTTCATCGTATTTTGCACATTTTCGTTGGAAAACACACGGAAAAGCCATATTAAGAGATATATTTGAGAGTTTGTCACTAACAATTCCATTTTTTTGCTAAGCCTTGACCTCCCTAATTGAAGGATATGAATTTGAATCTTGGGAACGTATTTTCATCGTATTTTGCATATTTTGGTTGGAAAACACACTGAAAAGCCATATTAAGAGCTTTATTTGTGAGATTTTCACTGACAATTCCATTTTTTTAGCCAAGCCTTGCCCTCCCTAATTGAAGGATACGAATTAGAATCATGAGAACGTATTTTCATCGTAGTTTGCATATTTTCGTTGGAAAACACACTGAAAAGCCATATTAAGAGCTATATTTGAGAGTTTTTCACTGACAATTCCATTTTTTTAGCCAAGCCTTGCCCTCCCTAATTGAAGGATACGAATTAGAATCATGGGAACGTATTTTCATCGTATTTTGCATATTTTCGTTGGAAAACAGACTGAAAAGCTATATTAAAACTATATTTGTGAGTTTTTCACTGACAATTCCATTTTTTTAGCCAAGCCTTTGCCTTCCCTAATTGAAGGATACGAATTAGAATCATGGGAACGTATTTTCATCGTATTTTGCCTTTTTTTGGTTGGAAAACACACTGAAAAACCATATTAAGAGCTATATTTGAGAGTTTTTCACTGACAATTCCATTTTTTTAGCCAAGCCTTGCCCTCCCTAATTGAAGGATACGAATTAGAATCATGGGAACGTATTTTCATCGTATTTTGCATATTTTCGTTGGAAAACAGACTGAAAAGCTATATTAAAACTATATTTGTGAGTTTTTCACTGACAATTCCATTTTTTTAGCCAAGCCTTGCCCTCCCTAATTGAAGGATACGAATTAGAATCATGGGAACGTATTTTCATCGTATTTTGCATATTTTTGTTGGAAAACACACTGAAAAGCCATATTAAGAGCTATATTTGTGAGTTTTTCACTGACAATTCCATTTTTTTAGCCAAGCCTTGACCTCCCTAATTGAAGGATATGAATTAGAATCATGGGAACGTATTTTCATCGTATTTTGCATATTTTGGTTGGAAAACACACTGAAAAGCCATATTAAGAGCTATATTGGTGAGTTTTTCACTGACAATTCCATTTTTTTAGCCAAGCCTTGACCTCCCTAATTGAAGGTGTACATGTGTACACATGTGTTTACATGTGTGTACATGTGTGTACATGTGTGTACACACATGTGTGTACATGTGTGTACATGTGTGTAAATGTGTGTACATATGTGTACATGTGTATGCATGTGTGTACATAGGTATACATGTGTGTACACATGTACACATGTACACATATGTACACACATGTACACACATGTGTGTACACACATGTACACTCATTTACAAACATGTACACACATGTGTGTACATGTGTGTACATGTGTGTACACACATGTACACACATGTACACACTTGTACACACATTTATACACATGTACATACATGTAAACACATGTACACACATTTACACACATGTGGGAAAAACCCCTGGGAAAAAAAACAAAAAAAAACAAAAAAACAAATAAACACGCATCCGTGATCTTTCTTCTGGCAAAAAATGCAAAATTCCACATTTTTGTAGATAGGAGCTTGAAACTTCTATAGTAGGGTTCTCTAATATGTTGAATATGATGGTGCGACTTTCATTAAGGTTCTATAACTTTTAGGGGGTCTTTCCCCCTATTTTTGAAAATCAGCCAAATTTTCTCAGGCGCGTAACTTTTGATTGGTAGTACTAGGTTGCGAGGTTGAGAGTAATTGAGAGATATTGTGCGAGATTGAGAGTGATTGAGAGATATTGTGCGACATTGAGAGTTATTGAGAGATTTTGCACAATATCTCTCAATCACTCTCAATTACGCTCAATCACTCAATCTCTCTCTTTCTGTCTCTGGTCAGATTGAAAAAAAAACTCTCAATCACTCTCAATCTCGCACAATATCTCTCAATCTCACTCAATTACGCTCAATCACGTTATTTGACAGTTAAAGAAAGAGATTGAGAGAGATTTTATTTTATTTTTTTATTTGATTGATATTTTTAACGATTGAGAGGTTTCAACTCTCAATCAAAAAGACAAAAAAATATCAAAAATATAAAAATAACGTGATTGAGCGTAATTGAGAGAGATTGAGAGATATTGTGCGAGATTGAGAGTGAGGTTGAGAGTGATTGAGAGATATTGTGCGAGATTGAGAGTTATTGAGAGATTTTGCACAATATCTCTCAATCACTCTCAATTACGCTCAATCACTCAATCTCTCTCTTTCTGTCTCTGGTCAGATTGAAAAAAAAACTCTCAATCACTCTCAATCTCGCACAATATCTCTCAATCTCACTCAATTACGCTCAATCACGTTATTTGACAGTTAAAGAAAGAGATTGAGAGAGATATTATTTTATTTTTTTATTTGATTGATATTTTTAACGATTGAGAGGTTTCAACTCTCAATCAAAAAGACAAAAAAATATCAAAAATATAAAAATAACGTGAATGAGCGTGGGAGGGGGTCTAGTTGCCCTTCATTTTTTGGTCACTTAAAAAGGGCCCTAGAACTTTTAATTTCCGTTCCAATGAGCCCTCCCACGATATTCTAGGACCACTGGGTCGATACGATCACCCCTAGGAAAAAAAAAACAAAAAAAAAAAAACAAAAAAAACAAATAAACACGCATCCGTGATCTTTCTTCTGGCAAAAAATGCAAAATTCCACATTTTGGTGGATAGGAGCTTGAAACTTCTATAGTAGGGTTTAGACGACACAGAGTAGGGTTTAGACGACACAGAGACGACACAGAGAGTCGTCTCTGTGTCGTCTCTGTGTCTGTGTAATCTCTGTGTCGTCTCTGTGTCGTCTCTGTGTCTGTGTCTGTGTCGTCTCTGTGTCGTCTCTGTGTCGTTTCTGTGTCTGTGTCGTCTCTGTGTCGTCTCTGTGCCGTCTCTGTGTCGTCTCTGTGTCTGTGTCGTCTCTGTGTCGTCTCTGTGTCGTCGTCTCTGTGTCGTCTCTGTGTCGTCTCTGTGCCGTCTCTGTGCCGTCTCTGTGTCGTCTCTGTGTCGTCTCTGTGTCGACACAGAGACGACACAGAGACGACACAGAGTCGTCTCTGTGTCGTCTCTGTGTCTGTGTCGTCTCTGTGTCGTCTCTGTGTCTGTGTCGTCTCTGTGTCGTCTCTGTGTCTTCTCTGTGTCGTCGTCTCTGTGTCGTCTCTGTTTTGTCTCTGTGCCGTCTCTGTGTCATCTCTGTGTCGTCTCTGTGTCGTCTCTTTGTCTGTGTCGTCTCTGTGTCGTCTCTGTGTCGTCTCTGTGTCTGTGTCGTCTCTGTGTCTGTGTCGTCTCTGTGTCTGTGTCGTCTCTGTGTCTGTGTCGTCTCTGTGTCGTCTCTGTGTCACAGAGACGACACAGAGACGACACAGAGAGTCGTCTATGTGTCGTCTCTGTGTCTTTGTCGTCTCTGTGTCGTCTCTGTGTCGTCTCTGTGTTGTCTCTGTGTCGTCGTCTCTGTGTCGTCTCTTTGTCGTCTCTCTGCCGTCTCTGAGTCGTCTCTGTGTCGTCTCTGTGTCGTCTCTCTGTGTCGTCTCTGTGTCGACACAGAGACGACACAGAGAGTCGTCTCTGTGTCGTCTCTGTGTCTGTGTCGTCTCTGTGTCGTCTCTGTGTCGTCTCTGTGCCGTCTCTGTGTCGTCTCTGTGTCGTCTCTGTGTCTTCTCTGTGTCGTCTCTCTGTGTCGACACAGAGACGAAACAGAGACGACACAGAGACGACACAGAGTCGTCTCTGTGTCGTCTCTGTGTCTGTGTCGTCTCTGTGTCGTCTCTTTGTCACAGAGACGACACAGAGACGACATAGAGACGAAACAGAGAGTCGTCTCTGTGTCGTCTCTGTGTCTGTGTCGTCTCTGTATCGTCTCTGTGTCGTCTCTGTGTCGTCGTCTCTGTTTCGTCTCTGTGTAATCTCTGTGCCATCTCTGTGTCGTCTCTGTGTCGTCTCTTTGTCGTCTCTGTGTCGTCTTTCTGTGTCGTCTCTGTGTCGACACAGAGACGACACAGAGTCGTCTCTGTGTTGTCGTCTCTGTGTCGTCTCTCTGTCGTCATCTCTGTGTCGTCTCTGTGTCGTCTCTGTGCCATCTCTGTGCCGTATCTGTGTCGTCTCTGTGTCTTCTCTCTGTGTCGTCTCTGTGTCGACACAGAGACAACACAGAGACGACACAGAGTCGTCTCTGTGTCGTCTCTGTGTCCGTGTCGTCTCTGTGTCGTCTCTGTGTCTCTGTCGTCTCTGTGTCGTCTCTGTGTCGTCTCTGTGTCGTCGTCTCTGTGTCGTCTCTGTGTCGTCTCTGTGTCGTCTCTGTGTCGTCTCTGTGTCGTCTCTCTGTGTCGTCTCTGTGTCGACACAGAGACGACACAGAAACGACACAGAGATGACACAGAGTCGTCTCTGTGTCGTCTCTGTGTCTGTGTCGTCTCTGTGTCGTCTCTGTGTCGTCTCTGTGTCGTCTCTGTGTCACAGAAACGACACAGAGATGACACAGAGAGTCGTCTCTGTGCCGTCTCTGTGCCGTCTCTGTGTCGTCTCTGTGTCGTCTCTGTGTCGTCGTCTCTGTGTCGTCTCTGTGTCGTCGTCTCTGTGTTGTCTCTGTGCCATCTCTGTGTCGTCTCTGTGTCGTCTCTGTGTCGTCTCTGTGTCGTCTCTCTGTGTCGTCTCTGTGTCGACACAGAGATGAAACAGAGACGACACAGAGACGACACAGAGAGACGACACAGAGACGACACAGAGACGAAACAGAGACGACACAGAGACGGCACAGAGACGACACAGAGACGACACAGAGACGACGAAACAGAGACGACGACATAGAGAGACGACACAGAGACGACAAAGCGACGACACAGAGACGACACAGAGACGGCACAGAGACGACACAGAGACGACACATTGACGACACAGAGACGACACAGAGACGACACAGACACAGAGACGACACAGAGACGACTCTCTGTTTCGTCTCTGTGTCGTCTCTGTGTCTTTGTCGTCTCTGTGTCGTCTCTGTGTCGTCTCTGTGTCGTCTCTTTGTCACAGAGACGACACAGAGACGACACAGAGACGAAACAGAGAGTCGTCTCTGTGTCGTCTCTGTGTCTGTGTCGTCTCTGTGTCGTCTCTGTGTCGTCAATGTGTCGTCTCTGTGTCGTCTCTGTGCCGTCTCTGTGTCGTCTCTGTGTCGTCGCTTTGTCGTCTCTGTGTCGTCTCTCTATGTCGTCGTCTCTGTGTCGTCGTCTCTGTGTCGTCTCTGTGTCGTCTCTGTGCCGTCTCTGTGTCGTCTCTGTGTCGTCTCTGTGTCGTCTCTGTGTCGTCTCTCTGTGTCGTCTCTGTGTCGACACAGAGACGACACAGAGTCGTCTCTGTGTCTGTGTCATCTCTGTGTCGTCTCTGTGTCGTCTCTGTGTCGTCGTCTCTGTGTCGTCTCTGTGTCGTCGTCTCTGTGTCGTCTCTGTGTCGTCTCTGTGTCGTCTCTCTGTGTCGTCTCTGTGTCGACACAGAGACAACACAGAGACGAGACAGAGACGACACAGAGTCGTCTTTGTGTCGTCTCTGTGTCTGTGTCGTCTCTGTGTCGTCTCTGTGTCGTCGTCTCTGTGTCGTCTATTTGTCGTCTCTGTGTCGTCTCTGTGTCGTCTCTCTGTCATCGTCTCTGTGTCGTCTCTTTGTCGTCTCTGTGCCATCTCTGTGTCGTCTCTGTGTTGTCTCTGTGTCGTCTCTCTGTTTCGTCTCTGTGTCGACACAGAGACGACACAGAGACGACACAGAGAGTCGTCTCTGTGTCTGTGTCGTCTCTGTGTCGTCTCTGTGTCTGTGTTGTCTCTGTGTCGTCTCTGTGTCGTCTCTCTGTGTCGTCTCTGTGTCGACGCAGAGACGACACAGAGACGACACAGAGTCGTCTCTGTGTCGTGTCTCTGTCTTCTCTGTGTCGTCTCTGTGTCTGTGTCGTCTCTGTGTCGTCTCTGTGTCGTCGTCTCTGTGTCGTCTCTGTGTCGTCTCTGTGCCGTCTCTGTGTCGTCTCTGTGTCATCTTTGTGTCGTATCTGTGTCGTCTCTCTGTGTCGTCTCTGTGTCGACACAGAGACGACACAGAGACGACACAGAGTCGTCTCTGCTTCGTCTCTGTGTCTGTGTCGTCTCTGTGTCGTCTCTGTGTCGTCTCTGTGTCGTCTCTGTGTCGTCTCTTTGTCGTTTCTGTGTCTTTGTCGTCTCTGTGTCGTCTCTGTGTCGTCTCTGTGTCGTCTCTGTGTCGTCGTATCTGTGTCTTCTCTGTGCTATCTCTGTGTCGTCTCTGTGTCGTCTCTGTGTCGTCTCTGTGTCGTCTTTCTGTATCGTCTCTGTGTCGACACAGAGACGACACAGAGACGACACAGAGACGACACAGAGTCGTCTCTGTGTCGTCTCTGTATCTGTGTCGTCTCTGTGTCTGTGTCGTCTCTGTGTCGTCTCTGTGTTGTCTCTGTGTCGTCTCTGTGTCATCTCTGTGTCGTCTCTGTGTCGTCGTCTCTGTGTCGTCTCTGTGTCGTCTCTGTGCCGTCTCTGTGTTTTCTCTGTGTCGTCTCTCTGTGTCGTCTCTGTGTCGACACAGAGACGACACAGAGACGACACAGAGTCGTCTCTGTGTCGTCTCTGTGTCTGTGTCGTCTCTGTGTCGTCTCTGTGTCGTCTCTGTGTTGTCTCTGTGTCGTCGTCTCTGTGTCGTCTCTTTGTCGTCTCTCTGCCGTCTCTGTGTCGTCTCTGTGTCGTCTCTGTGTCGTCTCTCTGTGTCGTCTCTGTGTCGACACAGAGACGACACAGAGACGACACAGAGAGTCGTCTCTGTGTCGTCTCTGTGTCTGTGTCGTCTCTGTGTCGTCTCTGTGTCGTCTCTGTGCCGTCTCTGTGTCGTCTCTGTGTCTTCTCTGTGTCGTCTCTGTGTCGTCTCTCTGTGTCGACACAGAGACGAAACAGAGACGACACAGAGACGACACAGAGTCGTCTCTGTGTCGTCTCTGTGTCTGTGTCGTCTCTGTGTCGTCTCTGTGTCGTCTCTTTGTCACAGAGACGACACAGAGACGACATAGAGACGAAACAGAGAGTCGTCTCTGTGTCGTCTCTGTGTCTGTGTCGTCTCTGTATCGTCTCTGTGTCGTCTCTGTGTCGTCGTCTCTGTGTCGTCTCTGTGTAATCTCTGTGCCATCTCTGTGTCGTCTCTGTGTCGTCTCTTTGTCGTCTCTGTGTCGTCTTTCTGTGTCGTCTCTGTGTCGACACAGAGACGACACAGAGTCGTCTCTGTGTTGTCGTCTCTGTGTCGTCTCTCTGTCGTCATCTCTGTGTCGTCTCTGTGTCGTCTCTGTGCCGTCTCTGTGTCGTCTCTGTGTCTTCTCTCTGTGTCGTCTCTGTGTCGACACAGAGACAACACAGAGACGACACAGAGTCGTCTCTGTGTCGTCTCTGTGTCCGTGTCGTCTCTGTGTCGTCTCTGTGTCTGTGTCGTCTCTGTGTCGTCTCTGTCTCGTCTCTGTGTCGTCGTCTCTGTGTCGTCTCTGTGTCGTCTCTGTGTCGTCTCTGTGTCGTCTCTCTGTGTCGTCTCTGTGTCGACACAGAGACGACACAGAGACGACACAGAGACGACACAGAGATGACACAGAGTCGTCTCTGTGTCGTCTCTGTGTCTGTGTCGTCTGTGTGTCGTCTCTGTGTCGTCTCTGTGTCGTCTATGTGTCACAGAAACGACACAGAGATGACACAGAGAGTCGTCTCTGTGCCGTCTCTGTGCCGTCTCTGTGTCGTCTCTGTGTCGTCTCTGTGTCGTCGTCTCTGTGTCGTCTCTGTGTCGTCGTCTCTGTGTCGTCTCTGTGCCATCTCTGTGTCGTCTCTGTGTCGTCTCTGTGTCGTCTCTGTGTCGTCTCTCTGTGTCGTCTCTGTGTCGACACAGAGATGAAACAGAGACGACACGGAGACGACACAGAGTCGTCTCTGTGTCGTCTCTGTGTCTGTGTCGTCTCTGTGTCGTCTCTGTGTCGTCTCTGTGTCGTCTCTTTGTCACAGAGACGACACAGAGACGACACAGAGACGAAACAGAGAGTCGTCTCTGTGTCGTCTCTGTGTCTGTTTCGTCTCTGTGTCGTCTCTGTGTCGTCTCTGTGTCGTCTCTGTGCCGTCTCTGTGTCGTCTCTGTGTCGTCGCTTTGTCGTCTCTGTGTCGTCTCTCTATGTCGTCGTCTCTGTGTCGTCGTCTCTGTGTCGTCTCTGTGTCGTCTCTGTGCCGTCTCTGTGTCGTCTCTGTGTCGTCTCTGTGTCGTCTCTGTGTCGTCTCTCTGTGTCGTCTCTGTGTCGACACAGAGACGACACAGAGTCGTCTCTGTGTCTGTGTCGTCTCTGTGTCGTCTCTGTGTCACAGAGACGACACAGAGACGACACAGAGTCGTCTCTGTGTCTGTGTCATCTCTGTGTCGTCTCTGTGTCGTCTCTGTGTCGTCGTCTCTGTGTCGTCTCTGTGTCGTCTCTCTGTGTCGTCTCTGTGTCGACACAGAGACAAACAGAGACGACACAGAGACGACACAGAGTCGTCTTTGTGTCGTCTCTGTGTCTGTGTCGTCTCTGTGTCGTCGTCTCTGTGTCGTCTATGTGTCGTCTCTGTGTCGTCTCTGTGTCGTCTCTCTGTCATCGTCTCTGTGTGGTCTCTTTGTCGTCTCTGTGCCATCTCTGTGTCGTCTCTGTGTTGTCTCTGTGTCGTCTCTCTGTTTCGTCTCTGTGTCGACACAGAGACGACACAGAGACGACACAGAGAGTCATCTCTGTGTCTGTGTCGTCTCTGTGTCTGTGTCGTCTCTGTGTCGTCTCTGTGTCGTCTCTCTGTGTCGTCTCTGTGTCGACGCAGAGACGACACAGAGACGACACAGAGTCGTCTCTGTGTCGTGTCTGTGTCTTCTCTGTGTCGTCTCTGTGTCGTCTCTGTGTCGTCGTCTCTGTGTCGTCTCTGTGTCGTCTCTGTGCCGTCTCTGTGTCGTCTCTGTGTCATCTCTGTGTCGTATCTGTGTCGTCTCTCTGTGTCGTCTCTGTGTCGACACAGAGACGACACAGAGACGACACAGAGTCGTCTCTGCTTCGTCTCTGTGTCTGTGTCGTCTCTGTGTCGTCTCTGTGTCGTCTCTGTGTCGTCTCTGTGTCGTCTCTTTGTCGTTTCTGTGTCTGTGTCGTCTCTGTGTCGTCTCTGTGTCGTCTCTGTGTCGTCTCTGTGTCGTCTCTGTGTCGTCGTATCTGTGTCTTCTCTGTGCTATCTCTGTGTCGTCTCTGTGTCGTCTCTGTGTCGTCTCTGTGTCGTCTCTCTGTATCGTCTCTGTGTCGACACAGAGACGACACAGAGACGACACAGAGTCGTCTCTGTGTCGTCTCTGTATCTGTGTCGTCTCTGTGTCTGTGTCGTCTCTGTGTCGTCTCTGTGTTGTCTCTGTGTCGTCTCTGTGTCATCTCTGTGTCGTCTCTGTGTCGTCGTCTCTGTGTCGTCTCTGTGTCGTCTCTGTGCCGTCTCTGTGTCTTCTCTGTGTCGTCTCTGTGTCGTCTCTGTGTCGTCTCTCTGTGTCGTCTCTGTGTCGACACAGAGACGACACAGAGACGACACAGAGTCGTCTCTGTGTCGTCTCTGTGTCTGTGTCGTCTCTGTGTCTGTGTCGTCTCTGTGTCTGTGTCGTCTGTGTGTCGTCTCTGTGTCGTCTCTGTGTCGTCGTCTCTGTGTCGTCTCTGTGTCGTCTCTGTCCCGTCTCTGTGTCGTCTCTGTGTCGTCTCTGTGTCGTCACTCTGTGTCGTCTCTGTGTCGACACAGAGACGACACAGAGACGACACAGAGTCGTCTCTGTGTCGTCTCTGTGTCTGTGTCGTCTCTGTGTCGTCTCTGTGTCACAGAGACGACACAGAGACGACACAGAGACGACACAGATAGTCGACTCTGTGTCGTCTCTGTGTCTGTGTCGTCTCTGTGTCGTCTCTTTGTCACAGAGACTACACAGAGACGACACAGAGACGAAACAGAGAGTCGTCTCTGTGTCGTCTCTGTGTCTGTGTCGTCTCTGTGTCGTCTCTGTGTCGTCAATGTGTCATCTCTGTGTCGTCTCTGTGCCGTCTCTGTGTCGTCTCTGTGTCGTCGCTTTGTCGTCTCTGTGTCGTCTCTCTATGTCGTCGTCTCTGTGTCGTCGTCTCTGTGTCGTCTCTGTGTTGTCTCTGTGCCGTCTCTGTGTCGTCTCTGTGTCGTCTCTGTGTCGTCTCTCTGTGTCGTCTCTGTGTCGACACAGAGACGTCACAGAGTCGTCTCTGTGTCTGTGTCGTCTCTGTGTCGTCTCTGTGTCACAGAGACGACACAGAGACGACACAGAGTCGTCTCTGTGTCTGTGTCATCTCTGTGTCGTCTCTGTGTCGTCTCTGTGTCGTCGTCTCTGTGTCGTCTCTGTGTCGTCTCTCTGTGTCGTCTCTGTGTCGACACAGAGACAACACAGAGACGACACAGAGACGACACAGAGTCGTCTTTGTGTCGTCTCTGTGTCGTCTCTGTGTCGTCTCTGTGTCGTCGTCTCTGTGTCGTCTATGTGTCGTCTCTGTGTCGTCTCTGTGTCGTCTCTCTGTCATCGTCTCTGTGTCGTCTCTTTGTCGTCTCTGTGCCATCTCTGTGTCGTCTCTGTGTTGTCTCTGTGTCGTCTCTCTTTTTCGTCTCTGTGTCGACACAGAGACGACACAGAGACGACACAGAGAGTCGTCTCTGTGTCTGTGTCGTCTCTGTGTCGTCTCTGTGTCTGTGTCGTCTCTGTGTCGTCTCTGTGTCGTCTCTCTGTGTCGTCTCTGTGTCGACGCAGAGACGACACAGAGACGACACAGAGTCGTCTCTGTGTCGTGTCTGTGTCTTCTCTGTGTCGTCTCTGTGTCTGTGTCGTCTCTGTGTCTGTGTCGTCTCTGTGTCGTCTCTGTGTCGTCGTCTCTGTGTCGTCTCTGTGTCGTCTCTGTGCCGTCTCTGTGTCGTCTCTGTGTCATCTCTGTGTCGTATCTGTGTCGTATCTCTGTGTCGTCTCTGTGTCGACACAGAGACGACACAGAGACGACACAGAGTCGTCTCTGCTTCGTCTCTGTGTCTGTGTCGTCTCTGTGTCGTCTCTGTGTCGTCTCTTTGTCGTTTCTGTGTCTGTGTCGTCTGTCTGTCGTCTCTGTGTCGTCTCTGTGTCGTCTCTGTGTCGTCTCTGTGTCGTCTCTGTGTCGTCGTATCTGTGTCTTCTCTGTGCTATCTCTGTGTCGTCTCTGTGTCGTCTCTGTGTCGTCTCTGTGTCGTCTCTCTGTATCGTCTCTGTGTCGACACAGAGACGACACAGAGACGACACAGAGTCGTCTCTGTGTCGTCTCTGTATCTGTGTCGTCTCTGTGTCTGTGTCGTCTCTGTGTCGTCTCTGTGTAGTCTCTGTGTCGTCTCTGTGTCATCTCTGTGTCGTCTCTGTGTCGTCGTCTCTGTGTCGTCTCTGTGTCGTCTCTGTGCCGTCTCTGTGTTTTCTCTGTGTCGTATCTGTGTCGTCTCTGTGTCGTCTCTCTGTGTCGTCTCTGTGTCGACACAGAGACGACACAGAGACGACACAGAGTCGTCTCTGTGTCGTCTCTGTATCTGTGTCGTCTCTGTGTCTGTGTCGTCTCTGTGTCGTCTTTGTGTCGTCTCTGTGTCGTCTCTGTGTCGTCGTCTCTGTGTCGTCTCTGTCCCGTCTCTGTGTCGTCTCTGTGTCGTCTCTGTGTCGTAACTCTGTGTCGTCTCTGTGTCTGTGTCGTCTCTGTGTCGTCTCTGTGTCACAGAGACGACACAGAGACGACACAGAGACGACACAGATAGTCGACTCTGTATCGTCTCTGTGTCTGTGTCGTCTCTGTGTCGTCTCTGTGTCGTCGTCTCTGTGTCGTCTCTGTGTCGTCTCTGTGTCGTCTCTGTCTCGTCTCTGTGTCGTCTCTGTGTCTGTGTCGTCTCTGTGTCGTCTCTGTGACGTCTCTGTGCCGTCTCTTTGTCGTCTCTGTGTCGTCTCTGTGTCGTCTCTGTGTCGTCTCTGTGTCGTCTCTGTGTCTGTGTCGTCTCTTTGTCGTCTCTGTGTCTGTGTCGTCTCTGTGTCGTCTCTTTGTCGTCTCTGTGTCGTCTCTGTGTCGTGTCTGTGTCGTCGTCTCTGTGTCGTCTCTGTGTCGTCTCTGTGCCGTCTCTGTGTCGTCTCTGTGTCGTCTCTGTGTCGTCTCTGTGTCGTCTCTCTGTGTCGTCTCTGTGTCGACACAGAGACGACACAGAAACGACACAGAGACGACACAGAGTCGTCTCTGTGTCGTCTCTGTGTCTTTGTCGTCTCTGTGTCGTCTCTGTGTCGTCTTTGTGTCTGTGTCGTCTCTGTGTCGTCTCTGTGTCGTCTATGTGTCATCTTTGTGTCATCTCTGTGTCGTCGTCTCTGTGTCATCTCTGTGCGTCTCTTTGTCGTCTCTGTGTCGTCTCTGTATCGTCTCTGTGTCGTCTCTCTGTGTCTGTGTCGTCTCTTTGTCGTCTCTGTGTCACAGAGACGACACAGATACGACACAGAGAGTCGTCTCTGTGTCGTCGTCTCTGTGTCATCTCTGTGTCGTCTCTGTGCCGTCTCTGTGCCGTCTCTGTGTCGTTTCTGTGTCATCTCTGTGTCTGTGTCGTCTATATGTCGTCTCTGTGTCGTCTCTGTGTCGTCTCTGTGTCATCTCTGTGCCGTCTCTGTGTCGTCTCTGTGTTGGGTCTGTGTCGTCGTCTGTGTGTCGTCTCTGTGTCGTCTCTGTGTCGTCTCTTTGTCGTCTCTGTGTCATCTCTCTGTGTCGTCTCTGTTTCGACACAGAGACGACACAGAGACGACACAAAGTCGTCTCTATGTCGTCTCTGTGTGGTCTCTGTGTTTGTGTCGTCTCTGTGTCGTCTCTGTGTCGTCTCTGTGTCGTCGTCTCTGTGTCGTCTCTGTGTCGTCGTCTCTGTGTCGTCTCTGTGTCGTCTCTCTGCCATCTCTGTGTCGTCTCTGTGTAGTCTCTGTGTCGTCTCTGTGTCGTCTCTCTGTGTCGTCTCTGTGTCGGCACAGAGACGACACAGAGACGACACAGAGTCGTCTCTGTGTCGTCTCTGTGTCTTTGTCGGCTCTGTGTCGTCTCTGTGTCATCTCTTTGTCACAGAAACGACGCAGAGTGTCGTCTCTGTGTCGTCTCTGTGTCTGTGTCGTCTCTGTGTCGTCTCTGTGTCGGCGTCTCTGTGTCGCCTCTGTGTCGTCTCTGTGCCGTCTCTGTGCCGTCTCTGTTTCGTCTCTGTGTCGTCTTTGTGTCGTCTCTCTGTGTCGTCTCTGTGTCGACACAGAGACGACACAGAGTCGTCTCTGTGTCGTCCCATTGTTGTCTCTGTGTCTGTGTCGCCTCTGTGTCGTCTCTGTGCCGTCTCTGTGCCGTCTCTGTTTCGTCTCTGTGTCGTCTTTGTGTCGTCTCTCTGTGTCGTCTCTGTGTCGACACAGAGACGACACAGAGTCGTCTCTGTGTCGTCTCTGTGTCTTTGTCGGCTCTGTGTCGTCTCTGTGTCATCTCTTTGTCACAGAAACGACGCAGAGTGTCGTCTCTGTGTCGTCTCTGTGTCTGTGTCGTCTCTGTGTCGTCTCTGTGTCGGCGTCTCTGTGTCGCCTCTGTGTCGTCTCTGTGCCGTCTCTGTGCCGTCTCTGTTTCGTCTCTGTGTCGTCTCTGTGTCGTCTCTCTGTGTCGTCTCTGTGTCGACACAGAGACGACACAGAGACAACACAGAGACGACACAGAGTCGTCTCTGTGTCGTCTCTGTGTCTGTGTCGTCTCTGTGTCGTCTCTGTGTCTGTGTCGTCTCTGTGTCGTCTCTGTGTCGTCTATGTGTCGTTTCTGTGTCATCTCTGTGTCGTCGTCTCTGTGTCGTCTCTGTGCGTCTCTTTGCCGTCTCTGTGTCGTCTCTTTGTCGTCTCTGTGTCGTCTCTCTGTGTCGTCTCTGTGTCGACACAGAGACGACACAGAGTCGTCTCTGTGTCGTCCCTGTGTTGTCTCTGTGTCTTTGTCGTCTCTGTGTCGTCTCTGTGTCACAGAGACGACATAGAGACGACACAGAGACGACACAGAGAGTCGTCTCTGTGTCGTCTCTGTGTCTGTGTCGTCTCTGTGTCGTCTCTGTGTCGTCGTCTCTGTGTCGTCTCTGTGTCGTCTCTCTGCCGTCTCTGTGTCGTCTCTGTGTCGTCTCTGTGTCGTCTCTGTGTCGACACAGAGACGAAAAAGAGAGACGACACAGAGACAACACAGAGACGACACAGAGATGGCACAGAGACGACAAAGAGACGACACAGAGACGATGACAGAGAGACGACACAGAGACGACACAGAGACGACACATAGACGACACAGAGACGACGACACAGAGACGACACAGAGAAGACACAGAGACGACACAAAGACGACTCTGTGTCGTCTCTGTGTCGTCTCTGTGTTGTCTCTGTGTCGACACAGAGACGACACAGAGAGACGACACAGAGACGACACAGAGACGACACAGAGACGACACAGAGACGACACAGAGATGACACAGACACAGAGACGACTCTGTGTCGTCTCTGTGTCGTCTCTGTGACACAGAGACGACACAGAGACGACACAGAGTCGTCTCTGTGTCAGTGTCATCTCTGTGTCGTCTCTGTGTCGTCTCTGTGTCGTCGTCTCTGTGTCGTCTCTGTGTCGTCTCTCTTTTTTGTCTCTGTGTCGACACAGAGACGACACAGAGACGACACAGAGAGTCGTCTCTGTGTCTGTGTCGTCTCTGTGTCGTCTCTGTGTCTGTGTCGTCTCTGTGTCGTCTCTGTGTCGTCTCTCTGTGTCGTCTCTGTGTCGACGCAGAGACGACACAGAGACGACACAGAGTCGTCTCTGTGTCGTGTCTGTGTCTTCTCTGTGTCGTCTCTGTGTCTGTGTCGTCTCTGTGTCTGTGTCGTCTCTGTGTCGTCGTCTCTGTGTCGTCTCTGTGTCGTCTCTGTGCCGTCTCTGTGTCGTCTCTGTGTCATCTTTGTGTCGTATCTGTGTCGTCTCTCTGTGTCGTCTCTGTGACGACACAGAGACGACACAGAGACGACACAGAGTCGTCTCTGCTTCGTCTCTGTGTCTGTGTCGTCTCTGTGTCGTCTCTGTGTCGTCTCTGTGTCGTCTCTTTGTCGTTTCTGTGTCTGTGTCGTCTCTGTGTCGTCTCTGTGTCGTCTCTGTGTCGTCTCTGTGTCGTCTCTGTGTCGTCTCTGTGTCGTCGTATCTGTGTCTTCTCTGTGCTATCTCTGTGTCGTCTCTGTGTCGTCTCTGTGTCGTCTCTGTGTCGTCTCTCTGTATCGTCTCTGTGTCGACACAGAGACGACACAGAGACGACACAGAGTCGTCTCTGTGTCGTCTCTGTATCTGTGTCGTCTCTGTGTCTGTGTCGTCTCTGTGTCGTCTCTGTGTTGTCTCTGTGTCGTCTCTGTGTCATCTCTGTGTCGTCTCTGTGTCGTCGTCTCTGTGTCGTCTCTGTGTCGTCTCTGTGCCGTCTCTGTGTTTTCTCTGTGTCGTCTCTGTGTCGTCTCTGTGTCGTCTCTCTGTGTCGTCTCTGTGTCGACACAGAGACGACACAGAGACGACAAAGAGTCGTCTCTGTGTCGTCTCTGTGTCTGTGTCGTCTCTGTGTCTGTGTCGTCTCTGTGTCGTCTGTGTGTCGTCTCTGTGTCGTCTCTGTGTCGTCGTCTCTGTGTCGTCTCTGTCCCGTCTCTGTGTCGTCTCTGTGTCGTCTCTGTGTCGTCACTCTGTGTCGTCTCTGTGTCTGTGTCGTCTCTGTGTCACAGAGACGACACAGAGACGACACAGAGACGACACAGATAGTCGACTCTGTATCGTCTCTGTGTCTTTGTCGTCTCTGTGTCGTCTCTGTGTCGTCGTCTCTGTGTCGTCTCTGTGTCGTCTCTGTGTCGTCTCTGTCTCGTCTCTGTGTCGTCTCTGTGTCTGTGTCGTCTCTGTGTCGTCTCTGTGTCGTCTCTGTGCCGTCTCTTTGTCGTCTCTGTGTCGTCTCTGTGTCGTCTCTGTGTCGTCTCTCTGTGTCGTCTCTGTGTCTGTGTCGTCTCTTTGTCGTCTCTGTGTCTGTGTCGTCTCTGTGTCGTCTCTTTGTCGTCTCTGTGTCGTCTCTGTGTCGTCTCTGTGTCGTCGTCTCTGTGTCGTCTCTGTGTCGTCTCTGTGCCGTCTCTGTGTCGTCTCTGTGTCGTCTCTGTGTCGTCTCTGTGTCGTCTCTCTGTGTCGTCTCTGTGTCGACACAGAGACGACACAGAAACGACACAGAGACGACACAGAGTCGTCTCTGTGTCGTCTCTGTGTCTTTGTCGTCTCTGTGTCGTCTCTGTGTCGTCTCTGTGTCGTCTCTGTGCCGTCTCTGTGTCGTCTCTGTGTCGTCTCTGTGTCGTCTCTGTGTCGTCTCTCTGTGTCGTCTCTGTTTCGACACAGAGACGACACAGAGACGACACAGAGTCGTCTCTTTGTCGTCTCTGTGTCTGTGTCGTCTCTATGTCACAGAGACGACACAGAGACGACACAGAGAGTCATCTCTGTGTCGTCTCTGTGTCTGTGTCGTCTCTGTGTCGTCTCTGTGTTGGGTCTGTGTCGTCTCTGTGTCGTCGTCTGTGTGTCGTCTCTGTGTAGTCTCTGTGCCGTCTCTGTGCCGTCTCTGTGTCGTCTCTGTGTCGTCTCTGTGTCGTCTCTGTGTCGTCTCTGTGTCGTCTCTGTGCCGTCTATGTGTCGTCTCTGTGTCGTCTCTGTGTCGTCTCTGTGTCGTCTCTCATTGTCGTCTCTGTGTCGACACAGAGACGACACAGAGTCGTCTCTGTGTCGTCTCTGTGTGTCTCTGTGTTTGTGTCGTCTCTGTGTCGTCTCTGTGTCGTCTCTGTGTCTGTGTCGTGTCTGTGTCGTCTCTGTGTCGTCTCTGTGTCGTCGTCTCTGTGTCGCCTCTGTGTCGTCTCTGTGCCGTCTCTCTGTCGTCTCTGTGTCGTTTCTGTGTCGTCTTTGTGTCGTCTCTCTGTGTCGTCTCTGTGTCGACACAGAGACGACACAGAGACGACACAGAGTCGTCTCTGTGTCGTCTCTGTGTCTGTGTCGTCTCTGTGTCGTCTCTGTGTCACAGAGACGACACAGAGATGACACAGAGAGTCGTCTCTGCGTCGTCTCTGTGTCTGTGTCGTCTCTGTGTCGTCTCTGTGTCGTCTCTGTGTCGTCGTCTCTGTGTCGTCTCTGTGTCGTCTCTGTGCCGTCTCTGTGTCGTCTCTGTGTCGTTTCTGTGTCGTCTCTCTGTGTCGTCTCTGTGTCGACACAGAGACGACACAGAGACACACAGAGACGACACAGAGTCGTCTCTGTGTGGTCTCTGTGTCTGTGTCATCTCTGTGTCGTCTCTGTGTCTGTGTCGTCTCTGTGTCGTCTATGTGTCGTCTCTGTGTCATCTCTGTGTCGTCGTCTCTGTGTCGTCTCTGTGCGTCTCTTTGCCGTCTCTGGGTCGTCTCTGTGTCGTCTCTGTGTCGTCTCTCTGTGTCTGTGTCGTCTCTATGTCGTCTCTGTGTCACAGAGACGACACAGAGAGTCGTCTCTGTGTCGTCTCTGTGTCTGTGTCGTCTCTGTCTCGTCTCTGTGTCATCTCTGTGTCGTCTCTGTGTCGTCTCTGTGTCGTCGTCTCTGTGTCATCTCTGTGTCGTTTCTGTGTCGTCTCTGTGTCGTCTCTGTGTCGTCTCTGTGTCGTCTCTGTGTCGTCTCTCTGTGTCGTCTCTTTGTCGACACAGAGACGACACAGAGTCGTCTCTATGTCGTCTCTGTGTCTGTGTGGTCTCTTTGTCGTCTCTGTGTCGTCTCTGTGTCGTCTCTGTGTCGTCTCTGTGTCGTCGTCTCTGTGTCGTCTCTGTGCCGTCTCTGTGTCGTCTCTGTGTCGTCTCTGTGTCGTCTCTGTGTCGTCTCTCTGTGTCGTCTATGTGTCGACACAGAGACGACACAGAAACGACACAGAGACGACACAGAGTCGTCTCTGTGTCGTCTCTGTGTCTGTGTGGTCTCTGTGTCGTCTCTGTGTCGTCTCTGTGCCGTCTCTGTGTCGTCTCTGTGTCGTCTCTGTGTCGTCTCTCTGTGTCGTCTCTGTTTCGACACAGAGACGAAACAGAGACGACACAGAGACGACACAGAGACGACACAGAGTCGTCTCTGTGTCGTCTCTGTGTCTGTGTCGCCTCTGTGTCGTCTCTGTGTCACAGAGACGACACAGAGACGACACAGAGAGTCGTCTCTGTGTCTGTGTCGTCTCTGTGTCGTCTTTGTGTTGGGTCTGTGTCAGCTCTGTGTCGTCGTCTATGTGTCGTCTCTGTGTCGTCTCTGTGCCGTCTCTGTGTCGTCTTTGTGTCGTCTCTGTGTTCTCTCTCTGTGTCGTCTCTGTGTCGACACAGAGACGACACAGAGACGACACAGAGACGACACAAAGTCGTCTCTATGTCGTCTCTGTGTGGTCTCTGTCTTTGTGTCGTCTCTGTGTCGTCTCTGTGTCGTTCTCTGTGTCGTCTCTGTGTCGTCTCTGTGTCGTCCCTGTGCCGTCTCTGTGTTGTCTCTGTGTCGTCTCTGTGTCGTCTCTGTGTCGTCTCTCATTGTCGTCTCTGTTTCGACACAGAGACGACACAGAGACGACACAGAGTCGTCTCTGTGTCGTCTCTGTGTCACAGAGACGACACAGAGAGTCGTCTCTGTGTCGTCTCTTTGTCTGTGTCGTGTCTGTGTCGTCTCTGTGTCGTCTCTGTGTCGTCGTCTCTATTTCGCCTCTGTGTCGTCTCTGTGGCGTCTCTGTGTCGTCTCTGTGTCGTCTCTGTGTCGTCTTTCTGTCGTCTCTCTGTGTCGTCTCTGTGTCTGTGTCGTCTCTGTGTCGTCTCTGTGTCGTCTCTGTGTCGTCGTCTCTGTGTCGTCTCTGTGTCGTCTCTGTGCCATCTCTGTGTCGTCTCTGTGTCGTCTCTGTGTCGTCTCTGTGTCGTCTCTCTGTGTCGTCTCTGTGTCTGTGTCTTCTCTGTGTCGTCTCTGTGTCGTCTTTGTGTCTGTGTCGTCTCTGTGTCGTCTCTGTGTCGTCTATGTGTCATCTTTGTGTCATCTCTGTGTCGTCGTCTCTGTGTCATCTCTGTGCGTCTCTTTGTCGTCTCTGTGTCGTCTCTGTGTCGTCTCTGTGTCGTCTCTCTGTGTCTGTGTCGTCTCTTTGTCGTCTCTGTGTCACAGAGACGACACAGATACGACACAGAGAGTCGTCTCTGTGTCGTCGTCTCTGTGTCATCTCTGTGTCGTCTCTGTGCCGTCTCTGTGTCGTCTCTGTGTCGTTTCTGTGTCATCTCTGTGTCTGTGTCGTCTATGTGTCGTCTCTGTGTCGTCTCTGTGTCGTCTCTGTGTCATCTCTGTGCCGTCTCTGTGTCGTCTCTGTGTTGGGTCTGTGTCGTCGTCTGTGTGTCGTCTCTGTGTCGTCTCTGTGTCGTCTCTTTGTCGTCTCTGTGTCATCTCTCTGTGTCGTCTCTGTTTCGACACAGAGACGACACAGAGACGACACAAAGTCGTCTCTATGTCGTCTCTGTGTGGTCTCTGTGTTTGTGTCGTCTCTGTGTCGTCTCTGTGTCGTCTCTGTGTCGTCTCTGTGTCGTCGTCTCCGTGTCGTCTCTGTGTCGTCGTCTCTGTGTCGTCTCTGTGTCGTCTCTCTGCCATCTCTGTGTCGTCTCTGTGTAGTCTCTGTGTCGTCTCTGTGTCGTCTCTCTGTGTCGTCTCTGTGTCGGCACAGAGACGACACAGAGACGACACAGAGTCGTCTCTGTGTCGTCTCTGTGTCTTTGTCGGCTCTGTGTCGTCTCTGTGTCATCTCTTTGTCACAGAGACGACGCAGAGTGTCGTCTCTGTGTCGTCTCTGTGTCTGTGTCGTCTCTGTGTCGTCTCTGTGTCGGCGTCTCTGTGTCGCCTCTGTGTCGTCTCTGTGCCGTCTCTGTGCCGTCTCTGTTTCGTCTCTGTGTCGTCTTTGTGTCGTCTCTCTGTGTCGTCTCTGTGTCTGTGTCGTCTCTGTGTCGTCTCTGTGTCGTCTCTGTGTCGTTTCTGTGTCGTCTCTGTGTCGTCGTCTCTGTGTCGTCTCTGTGCCGTCTCTGTGTCGTCTCTGTGTCGTCTCTGTGTCGTCTCTCTGTGTCGTCTCTGTGTCGACACAGAGACGACACAGAGACAACACAGAGACGACACAGAGTCGTCTCTGTGTCGTCTCTGTGTCTGTGTCGTCTCTGTGTCGTCTCTGTGTCTGTGTCGTCTCTGTGTCGTCTCTGTGTCGTCTATGTGTCGTTTCTGTGTCATCTCTGTGTCGTCGTCTCTGTGTCGTCTCTGTGCGTCTCTTTGCCGTCTCTGTGTCGTCTCTGTGTCGTCTCTGTGTCGTCTCTCTGTGTCGTCTCTGTGTCGACACAGAGACGACACAGAGTCGTCTCTGTGTCGTCCCATTGTTGTCTCTGTGTCTGTGTCGTCTCTGTGTCGTCTCTGTGTCACAGAGACGACATAGAGACGACACAGAGACGACACAGAGAGTCGTCTCTGTGTCGTCTCTGTGTCTGTGTCGTCTCTGTGTCGTCTCTGTGTCGTCGTCTCTGTGTCGTCTCTGTGTCGTCTCTCTGCCGTCTCTGTGTCGTCTCTGTGTCGTCTCTGTGTCGTCTCTCTGTGTCGTCTCTGTGTCGACACAGAGACGACAAAGAGACGACAAAGAGACGACACAGAGTCGTCTCTGTGTCGTCTCTGTGTCTGTGTCGTCTCTGTTTCGTCTCTGTGTCGTCTCTGTGTCACAGAGACGACACAAAGACGACACAGAGACGAAACAGAGAGTCGTCTCTGTGTCGTCTCTGTATCTGTGTCGTCTCTGTGTCGTCTCTATGTCGTCTCTGTGTCGTCTCTGTGTCGTCTCTGTGTCGTCTCTGTGTCGTCTCTGTGTCATCGTCTCTGTGTCGTCTCTGTGTCGTCTCTGTGCCATCTCTGTGTCGTGTCTGTGTCACAGAGATGACACAGAGAGTCGTCTCTGTGTCGTCTCTGTGTCTGTGTCGTGTCTGTGTCGTCTCTGTGTCGTCTCTGTGTCGTCGTCTCTGTGTCGCCTCTGTGTCGTCTCTGTGCCGTCTCTGTGTCGTCTCTGTGTCGTCTCTGTGTCGTCTCTGTGTCGTCTCTCTGTGTCGTCTCTGTGTCTGTGTCGTCTCTGTGTCACAGAGACGACACAGAGACGACACAGAGAGTCGTCTCTGTGTCGTCTCTGTGTCTGTGTCGTCTCTGTGTCTGTGTCGTCTCTGTGTCGTCTCTGTGTCGTCGTCTCTGTGTCGTCTCTGTGTCGTCTCTGTGCCGTCTCTGTGTCGTCGCTGTGTCGTCTCTGTGTCGTCTCTGTGTCGTCTCTCTGTGTCGTCTCTGTGTCGACACAGAGACGACACAGAGTCGTCTCTGTGTCGTCTCTGTGTCCTTGTCTCTCTGTGTCGTCTCTGTGTCATCTCTGTGTCTGTGTCGTCTCTGTGTCGTCTCTGTGTCGTCTATGTGTCGTCTCTGTGTCATCTCTGTGTCGTCGTCTCTGTGTCATCTCTTTGCGTCTCTTTGTCGTCTCTGTGTCGTCTCTGTGTCGTCTCTGTGTCGTCTCTCTGTGTCTGTGTCGTCTCTTTGTCGTCTCTGTGTCACAGAGACGACACAGAGACGACACAGAGAGTCGTCTCTGTGTCGTCTCTGTGTCTGTGTCGTCTCTGTCTCGTCTCTGTCTCGTCTCTGTGTCGTCTCTGTGTCGTCTCTGTGTCGTCTCTGTGTCGTCGTCTCTGTGTCATCTCTGTGTCGTCTCTGTGCCGTCTCTGTGTCGTCTCTTTGTCGTCTCTGTGTCATCTCTGTGTCTGTGTCGTCTATGTGTCGTCTCTGTGTCGTCTCTGTGTCGTCTCTGTGCCGTCTCTGTGTCGTCTCTGTGTCGTCTCTGTGTCGTCTCTCTGTGTCGTCTCTGTATCGACACAGAGACGACACAGAGACGACACAGAGACGACACAGAATCGTCTCTGTGTCGTCTCTGTGTCGTCTCTGTGTCATCTCTGTGTCTGTGTCGTCTATGTGTCGTCTCTGTGTCGTCTCTGTGTCGTCTCTGTGTCGTCTCTGTGCCGTCTCTGTGTCGTCTCTGTGTCGTCTCTGTGTCGTCTCTCTGTGTCGTCTCTGTGTCGTCTCTGTGTCTGTGTCGTCTCTGTGTCGTCTCTGTGTCTGTGTCGTCTCTGTGTCGTCTCTGTGTCGTCTATGTGTCGTCTCTGTGTCATCTCTGTGTCGTCGTCTCTGTGTCGTCTCTGTGCGTCTCTTTGCCGTCTCTGTGTCGTCTCTGTGTCGTCTCTCTGTGTCGTCTCTGTGTCGACACAGAGACGACACAGAGACGACACAGAGTCGTCTCTGTGTCGTCTCTGTGTCTGTGTCGTCTCTGTGTCGTCTCTGTGTCACAGAGACGACATAGAGACGACACAGAGACGACACAGAGAGTCGTCTCTGTGTCGTCTTTGTGTCTGTGTCGTCTCTGTGTCGTCTCTGTGTCGTCGTCTCTGTGTCGTCTCTGTGTCGTCTCTCTGCCGTCTCTGTGTCGTCTCTGTGTCGTCTCTGTGTCGTCTCTCTGTGTCGTCTCTGTGTTGACACAGAGACGAAACAGAGACGACCCAGAGACGACACAGAGTCGTCTTTGTGTCGTCTCTGTGTCTGTGTCGTCTCTGTTTCGTCTCTGTGTCGTCTCTGTGTCACAGAGACGACACAAAGACGACACAGAGACGAAACAGAGAGTCGTCTCTGTGTCGTCTCTGTGTCTGTGTCGCCTCTGTGTCGTCTCTGTGTCGTCTCTGTGTCGTCTCTGTGCCGTCTCTGTGTCGTCTCTGTGTCGTCTCTGTGTCGTCTCTGTGTCGTCTCTCTGTGTCGTCTCTGTTTCGACACAGAGACGACACAGAGACGACACAGAGTCGTCTCTGTGTCGTCTCTGTGTCTGTGTCGTCTCTGTGTCGTCTCTGTGTCACAGAGACGACACAGAGAGTCGTCTCTGTGTCTTTGTCGTCTCTGTGTCGTCTCTGTGTTGGTTCTGTGTCGTCGTCTGTGTGTCGTCTCTGTGTGGTCTCTTTGTCGTCTCTGTGTCATCTCTCTGTGTCGTCTCTGTTTCGACACAGAGACGACACAGAGACGACACAGAGACGACACAAAGTCATCTCTATGTCGTCTCTGTATGGTCTCTGTGTTTGTGTCGTCTCTGTGTCGTCTCTGTGTCGTCTCTGTGTCGTCTCTGTGTCGTCTCAGTGTCGTCGACTCTGTGTCGTCTCTGTGTCGTCGTCTCTGTGTCGTCTCTGTGTCCTCTCTGTGCCATCTCTGTGTCGTCTCTGTGTAGTCTCTGTGTCATCTCTGTGTCGTCTCTCTGTGTCGTCTCTGTGTCGACACAGAGACGACACAGAGACGACACAGAGTCGCCTCTGTGTCGTCTCTGTGTCTTTGTCGGCTCTGTGTCGTCTCTGTGTCACAGAGACGACGCAGAGAGTCGTCTCTGTGTCGTCTCTGTGTCTGTGTCGTCTCTGTGTCGTCTCTGTGTCGGCGTCTCTGTGTCGCCTCTGTGTCGTTTCTGTGCCGTCTCTGTGTCGTCTCTGTGTCGTCTTTGTGTCGTCTCTCTGTGTCGTCTCTGTGTCGACACAGAGACGACACAGAGACGACACAGAGACGACACAAAGCCGTCTCTATGTCGTCTCTGTGTGGTCTCTGTCTTTGTGTCGTCTCTGTGTCGTCTCTGTGTCGTTCTCTGTGTCGTCTCTGTGTCGTCTCTGTGTCGTCTCTGTGCCGTATCTGTGTTGTCTCTGTGTCGTCTCTGTGTCGTCTCTGTGTCGTCTCTCATTGTCGTCTCTGTTTCGACACAGAGACGACACAGAGACGACACAGAGTCGTCTCTGTGTCGTCTCTGTGTCTTTGTCGTCTCTGTGTCGTCTCTGTGTCTGTGTCGTGTCTGTGTCGTCTCTGTGTCGTCTCTGTGTCGTCGTCTCTGTGTCGCCTCTGTGTCGTCTCTGTGGCGTCTCTTTGTCGTCTCTGTGTCGTCTCTGTGTCGTCTTTGTGTCGTCTCTCTGTGTCGTCTCTGTGTCTGTGTCGTCTCTGTGTCGTCTCTGTGTCGCAGAGACGACACAGAGAGTCGTCTCTGTGTCGTCTCTGTGTCTGTGTCGTCTCTGTGTCGTCTCTGTGTCGTCTCTGTGTCGTCTCTGTGTCGTCGTCTCTGTGTCGTCTCTGTGTCGTCTCTGTGCCATCTCTGTGTCGTCTCTGTGTCGTCTCTGTGTCTTTGTCTTCTCTGTGTCGTCTCTGTGTCGTCTCTGTGTCTGTGTCGTCTCTGTGGCGTCTATGTGTCGTCTCTGTTTCATCTTTGTGTCGTCGTCTCTGTGTCATCTCTGTGCGTCTCTTTGTCGTCTCTGTGTCGTCTCTGTGTCGTCTCTGTGTCGTCTCTTTGTCGTCTCTGTGTCACAGAGACGACACAGAGACGACACAGAGAGTCGTCTCTGTGTCGTCTCTGTGTCGTCTCTGTGTCGTCGTCTCTGTGTCATCTCTGTGTCGTCTCTGTGCCGTCTCTGTGTTGTCTCTGTGTCGTTCTTGTGTCATCTCTGTGTCTGTGTCGTCTATGTGTCGTCTCTGTGTCGTCTCTGTGTCATCTCTGTCCCGTCTCTGTGTCGTCTCTGTGTCGTCTCTGTGTCGTCTCTGTGTCGTCTCTGTGTCTGTGTCGTCTCTGTGTCGTCTCTGTGTTGGGTCTGTGTCGTCGTCTGTGTGTCGTCTCTGTGTCGTCTCTGTGTCGTCTCTTTGTCGTCTCTGTGTCATCTCTCTGTGTCGTCTCTGTTTCGACACAGAGACGACACAGAGACGACACAGAGACGACACAGAGACGACACAAAGTCGTCTCTATGTCGTCTCTGTGTGGTCTCTGTGTTTGTGTCGTCTCTGTGTCGTCTCTGTGTCGTCTCTGTGTCGTCGTCTCTGTGTCGTCTCTGTGTCGTCGTCTCTGTGTCGTCTCTGTGTCGTCTCTCTGCCATCTCTGTGTCGTCTCTGTGTAGTCTCTGTGTCGTCTCTGTGTCGTCTCTTTGTCACAGAGACGACGCAGAGTGTCGTCTCTGTGTCGTCTCTGTGTCTGTGTCGTCTCTGTGTTGTCTCTGTGTCAGCGTCTCTGTGTCGCCTCTGTGTCGTCTCTGTGCCGTCTCTGTGTCGTCTCTGCGTCGTCTCTGTGTCGTCTTTGTGTCGTCTCTCTGTGTCGTCTCTGTGTCGACACAGAGACGACACAGAGTCGTCTCTGTGTCGTCTCTTTGTCTGTGTTGTCTCTGTGTCTGTGTCGTCTCTGTGTCGTCTCTGTGTCGTCTCTGTGTCGTCGTCTCTGTGTCGTCTCTGTGCCGTCTCTGTGTCGTCTCTGTTTCGTCTCTGTGTCGTCTCTCTGTGTTGTCTCTGTGTCGTCTCTGTGTCTGTGTCGTCTCTGTGTCGTCTCTGTGTCGTCTATGTGTCGTCTCTGTGTCATCTCTGTGTCGTCGTCTCTGTGTCGTCTCTGTGCGTCTCCTTGCCGTCTCTGTGTCGTCTCTGTGTCGTCTGAGACGACATAGAGACGACACAGAGACGACACAGAGAGTCGTCTCTGTGTCGTCTCTGTGTCTGTGTCGTCTCTGTGTCGTCGTCTCTGTGTCGTCTCTGTGTCGTCTCTCTGCCGTCTCTGTGTCGTCTCTGTGTCGTCTCTGTGTCGTCTCTCTGTGTCGTCTCTGTGTCGACACAGAGACGACACAGAGACGACAAAGAGACGACACAGAGTCGTCTCTGTGTCGTCTCTGTGTATGTGTCGTCTCTGTTTCGTCTCTGTGTCGTCTCTGTGTCACAGAGACGACACAAAGACGACACAGAGACGAAACAGAGAGTCGTCTCTGTGTCGTCTCTGTGTCTGTGTCGTCTCTGTGTCGTCTCTATGTCGTCTCTGTGTCGTCTCTGTTTCGTCTCTGTGTCGTCTCTGTGTCGTCTCTGTGTCGTCTCTGTGTCATCGTCTCTGTGTCGTCTCTGTGTCGTCTCTGTGCCGTCTCTGTGTCGTGTCTGTGTCACAGAGACGACACAGAGAGTCATCTCTGTGTCGTCTCTGTGTCTGTGTCGTGTCTGTGTCGTCTCTGTGTCGTCGTCTCTGTGTCGCCTCTGTGTCGTCTCTGTGCCGTCTCTGTGTCGTCTCTGTGTCGTCTCTGTGTCGTCTTTGTGTCGTCTCTCTGTGTCGTCTCTGTGTCTGTGTCGTCTCTGTGAGGTCTCTGTGTCACAGAGATGACACAGAGACGACACAGAGAGTCGTCTCTGTGTCGTCTCTGTGTCTGTGTCGTCTCTGTGTCGTCTCTGTGTCGTCTCTGTGTCGTCGTCTCTGTGTCGTCTCTGTGTCGTCTCTGTGCCGTCTCTGTGTCGTCTCTGTGTCGTCTCTGTGTCGTCTCTGTGTCGTCTCTCTGTGTCGTCTCTGTGTCGTCTCTCTGTGTCGTCTCTGTGTCGACACAGAGACGACACAGAGTCGTCTCTGTGTCGTCTCTGTGTCTGTGTCGTCTCTGTGTCGTCTCTGTGTCGTCTCTGTGTCTGTGTCGTCTCTGTGTCGTCTCTGTGTCGTCTATGTGTTGTCTCTGTGTCATCTCTGTGTCGTCGTCTCTGTGTCATCTCTTTGCGTCTCTTTGTCGTCTCTGTGTCGTCTCTGTGTCGTCTCTCTATGTCTGTGTCGTCTCTTTGTCGTCTCTGTGTCACAGAGACGACACAGAGACGACACAGAGAGTCGTCTCTGTGTCGTCTCTGTGTCTGTGTCGTCTCTGTCTCGTCTCTGTATCGTCTCTGTGTCGTCTCTGTGTCGTCTCTGTGTCGTCGTCTCTGTGTCATCTCTGTGTCGACTCTGTGCCGTCTCTGTGTCGTCTCTGTGTCGTCTCTGTGTCATCTCTGTGTCTGTGTCGTCTATGTGTCGTCTCTGTGTCGTCTCTGTGTCGTCTCTGTGTCGTCTCTGTGCCGTCTCTGTGTCGTCTCTGTGTCGTCTCTGTCTCGTCTCTGTGTCGTCTCTGTGTCATCTCTGTGTCTGTGTCGTCTATGTGTCGTCTCTGTGTCGTCTCTGTCTCGTCTCTGTGTCGTCTCTGTGTCGTCTCTGTGTCGTCTCTGTGTCGTCTCTCTGTGTCGTCTCTGTGTCGACACAGAGACGACACAGAGACAACACAGAGACGACACAGAGTCGTCTCTGTGTCGTCTCTGTGTCTGTGTCGTCTCCGTGTCGTCTCTGTGTCGTCTCTGTGTCTGTGTCGTCTCTGTGTCGTCTCTGTGTCGTCTGTGTGTCGTCTCTGTGTCATCTCTGTGTCGTCGTCTCTGTGTCGTCTCTGTGAGTCTCTTTGCCGTCTCTGTGTCGTCTCTGTGTCGTCAGACGACACAGAGACGACACAGAGTCGTCTCTGTGTCGTCTCTGTGTCTCTGTCGTCTCTGTGTCGTCTCTTTGTCACAGAGACGACATAGAGACGACACAGAGACCGCACAGAGAGTCGTCTCTGTGTCGTCTCTGTGTCTGTGTCGTCTCTGTGTCGTCTCTGTGTCGTCGTCTCTGTGTCGTCTCTGTGTCGTCTCTCTGCCGTCTCTGTGTCGTCTCTGTGTCGTCTCTCTGTGTCGTCTCTGTGTTGACACAGAGACGACACAGAGACGACAAAGAGACGAAACAGAGAGTCGTCTCTGTGTCGTCTCTGTGTCTGTGTCGTCTCTGTGTCGTCTCTATGTCGTCTCTTTGTCGTCTCTGTGTCTGTGTCGTCTCTGTGTCGTCTCTTTGTCACAGAGACGACATAGAGACGACACAGAGACGACACAGAGAGTCGTCTCTGTGTCGTCTCTGTGTCTGTGTCGTCTCTGTGTCGTCTCTATGTCGTCTCTGTGTCGTCTCTGTGTCGTCTCTGTGTCGTCTCTGTGTCGTCTCTGTGTCATCTCTGTGTCGTCTCTCTGTGTCGTCTCTTTTTCGACACAGAGATGACACAGAGACGACACAGAGTCGTCTCTGTGTCGTCTCTGTGTCTGTGTCGTCTCTGTGTCACAGAGACGACACAAAGAGTCGTCTCTGTGTCTTTGTCGTCTCTGTTTCGTCTCTGTGTCGTCTCTGTGTCGTCTCTGTGTCGTCTCTGTGTCATCGTCTCTGTGTCGTCTCTGTGTCGTCTCTGTGCCGTCTCTGTGTCGTGTCTGTGTCACAGAGACGACACAGAGAGTCATCTCTGTGTCGTCTCTGTGTCTGTGTCGTGTCTGTGTCGTCTCTGTGTCGTCGTCTCTGTGTCGCCTCTGTGTCGTCTCTGTGCCGTCTCTGTGTCGTCTCTGTGTCGTCTCTGTGTCGTCTTTGTGTCGTCTCTCTGTGTCGTCTCTGTGTCTGTGTCGTCTCTGTGAGGTCTCTGTGTCACAGAGATGACACAGAGACGACACAGAGAGTCGTCTCTGTGTCGTCTCTGTGTCTGTGTCGTCTCTGTGTCGTCTCTGTGTCGTCTCTGTGTCGTCGTCTCTGTGTCGTCTCTGTGTCGTCTCTGTGCCGTCTCTGTGTCGTCTCTGTGTCGTCTCTGTGTCGTCTCTGTGTCGTCTCTCTGTGTCGTCTCTGTGTCGTCTCTCTGTGTCGTCTCTGTGTCGACACAGAGACGACACAGAGTCGTCTCTGTGTCGTCTCTGTGTCTGTGTCTTCTCTGTGTCGTCTCTGTGTCGTCTCTGTGTCTGTGTCGTCTCTGTGTCGTCTCTGTGTCGTCTATGTGTTGTCTCTGTGTCATCTCTGTGTCGTCGTCTCTGTGTCATCTCTTTGCGTCTCTTTGTCGTCTCTGTGTCGTCTCTGTGTCGTCTCTGTGTCGTCTCTCTATGTCTGTGTCGTCTCTTTGTCGTCTCTGTGTCACAGAGACGACACAGAGACGACACAGAGAGTCGTCTCTGTTTCGTCTCTGTGTCTGTGTCGTCTCTGTCTCGTCTCTGTATCGTCTCTGTGTCGTCTCTGTGTCGTCTCTGTGTCGTCGTCTCTGTGTCATCTCTGTGTCGACTCTGTGCCGTCTCTGTGTCGTCTCTGTGTCGTCTCTGTGTCATCTCTGTGTCTGTGTCGTCTATGTGTCGTCTCTGTGTCGTCTCTGTGTCGTCTCTGTGTCGTCTCTGTGCCGTCTCTGTGTCGTCTCTGTGTCGTCTCTGTGTCGTCTCTGTGTCGTCTCTGTGTCGTCTCTGTGTCTGTGTCGTCTCTGTGTCGTCTCTGTGTCGTCTCTGTCTCGTCTCTGTGTCGTCTCTGTGTCGTCTCTGTGTCGTCTCTGTGTCGTCTCTCTGTGTCGTCTCTGTGTCGACACAGAGACGACACAGAGACAACACAGAGACGACACAGAGTCGTCTCTGTGTCGTCTCTGTGTCTGTGTCGTCTCCGTGTCGTCTCTGTGTCGTCTCTGTGTCTGTGTCGTCTCTGTGTCGTCTCTGTGTCGTCTGTGTGTCGTCTCTGTGTCATCTCTGTGTCGTCGTCTCTGTGTCGTCTCTGTGAGTCTCTTTGCCGTCTCTGTGTCGTCTCTGTGTCGTCAGACGACACAGAGACGACACAGAGTCGTCTCTGTGTCGTCTCTGTGTCTCTGTCGTCTCTGTGTCGTCTCTTTGTCACAGAGACGACATAGAGACGACACAGAGACCGCACAGAGAGTCGTCTCTGTGTCGTCTCTGTGTCTGTGTCGTCTCTGTGTCGTCTCTGTGTCGTCGTCTCTGTGTCGTCTCTGTGTCGTCTCTCTGCCGTCTCTGTGTCGTCTCTGTGTCGTCTCTCTGTGTCGTCTCTGTGTTGACACAGAGACGACACAGAGACGACAAAGAGACGAAACAGAGAGTCGTCTCTGTGTCGTCTCTGTGTCTGTGTCGTCTCTGTGTCGTCTCTATGTCGTCTCTTTGTCGTCTCTGTGTCTGTGTCGTCTCTGTGTCGTCTCTGTGTCACAGAGACGACACAAAGACGACACAGAGACGACACAGAGTCGTCTCTGTGTCGTCTTTGTGTCTGTGTCGTCTCTGTGTCGTCTCTATGTCGTCTCTGTGTCGTCTCTGTGTCGTCTCTGTGTCGTCTCTGTGTCGTCTCTGTGTCATCTCTGTGTCGTCTCTCTGTGTCGTCTCTTTTTCGACACAGAGATGACACAGAGACGACACAGAGTCGTCTCTGTGTCGTCTCTGTGTCTGTGTCGTCTCTGTGTCACAGAGACGACACAGAGAGTCGTCTCTGTGTCTTTGTCGTCTCTGTGTCGTCTCTGTGTTGGTTCTGTGTCGTCGTCTGTGTGTCGTCTCTGTGTGGTCTCTTTGTCGTCTCTGTGTCATCTCTCTGTGTCGTCTCTGTGTCGACACAGAGACGACACAGAGACGACACAGAGACGACACAAAGTCGTCTCTATGTCGTCTCTGTGTGGTCTCTGTCTTTGTGTCGTCTCTGTGTCGTCTCTGTGTCGTATCTGTGTCGTCTCTGTGTCGTCGTCTCTGTGTCGTCTCTGTGTCGTCGTCTCTGTGTCGTCTCTGTGTCCTCTCTGTGCCATCTCTGTGTCGTCTCTGTGTAGTTTCTGTGTCATCTCTGTGTCATCTCTCTGTGTCGTCTCTGTGTCGTCTCTGTGTCGGCGTCTCTGTGTCGCCTCTGTGTCGTCTCTGTGCCGTCTCTGTGTCGTCTCTGTGTCGTCTTTGTGTCGTCTCTCTGTGTCGTCTCTGTGTCGACACAGAGACGACACAGAGACGACAGAGAGACGACACAAAGTCGTCTCTATGTCGTCTCTGTGTGGTCTCTGTCTTTGTGTCGTCTCTGTGTCGTCTCTGTGTCGTTCTCTGTGTCGTCTCTGTGTCGTCTCTGTGTCGTCTCTGTGCCGTCTCTGTGTTGTCTCTGTGTCGTCTCTGTGTCGTCTCTCATTGTCGTCTCTGTTTCGACACAGAGACGACACAGAGACGACACAGAGTCGTCTCTGTGTCGTCTCTGTGTCTTTGTCGTCCCTGTGTCGTCTCTGTGTCTGTGTCGTGTCTGTGTCGTCTCTGTGTCGTCTCTGTGTCGTCGTCTCTGTGTCGCCTCTGTGTCGTCTCTGTGGCGTCTCTGTGTCGTCTCTGTGTCGTCTCTGTGTCGTCTTTGGGTCGTCTCTCTGTGTCGTCTCTGTGACTGTGTCGTCTCTGTGTCGTCTCTGTGTCTGTGTCGTCTCTGTGTCGTCTCTGTGTCGTCTCTCATTGTCGTCTCTGTTTCGACACAGAGACGACACAGAGACGACACAGAGTCGTCTCTGTGTCGTCTCTGTGTCTTTGTCGTCCCTGTGTCGTCTCTGTGTCTGTGTCGTGTCTGTGTCGTCTCTGTGTCGTCTCTGTGTCGTCGTCTCTGTGTCGCCTCTGTGTCGTCTCTGTGGCGTCTCTGTGTCGTCTCTGTGTCGTCTCTGTGTCGTCTTTGTGTCGTCTCTCTGTGTCGTCTCTGTGACTGTGTCGTCTCTGTGTCGTCTCTGTGTCTGTGTCGTCTCTGTGTCGTCTCTGTGTCGTCTCTGTGTCGTCTCTGTGTCGTCTCTCTGTGTCGTCTCTGTGTCAACACAGAGACGACACAGAGTCGTCTCTGTGTCGTCTCTGTGTCTTTGTCTTCTCTGTGTCGTCTCTGTGTCGTCTCTGTGTCTGTGTCGTCTCTGTGTCGTCTCTGTGTCGTCTATGTGTCGTCTCTGTTTCATCTTTGTGTCGTCGTCTCTGTGTCATCTCTGTGCGTCTCTTTGTCGTCTCTGTGTCGTCTCTGTGTCGTCTCTGTGTCGTCTCTGTGTCGTCTCTTTGTCGTCTCTGTGTCACAGAGACGACACAGAGACGACACAGAGAGTCGTCTCTGTGTCGTCTCTGTGTCGTCTCTCTGTGTCATCTCTGTGTCAACACAGAGACGACACAGAGTCGTCTCTGTGTCGTCTCTGTGTCTTTGTCTTCTCTGTGTCGTCTCTGTGTCGTCTCTGTGTCTGTGTCGTCTCTCTGTCGTCTCTGTGTCGTCTATGTGTCGTCTTTGTTTCATCTTTGTGTCGTCGTCTCTGTGTCATCTCTGTGCGTCTCTTTGTCGTCTCTGTGTCGTCTCTGTGTCATCTCTGTGTCGTCTCTGTGTCGTCTCTTTGTCGTCTCTGTGTCACAGAGACGACACAGAGACGACACAGAGAGTCGTCTCTGTGTCGTCTCTGTGCCGTCTCTGTGTCGTCTCTGTGTCGTTTCTGTGTCATCTCTGTGTCTGTCATCTCTGTGTCATCTCTGAGACGACACAGAGACGACACAGAGACGACACAGAGACGAGACAGAGACGACACAGACACAGAGACGACACAGAGACGACTCTCTGTGTCGTCTCTTTGTAGTCTCTGTGTCACAGAGACGACAAAGAGACGACACAGACACAGAGAGACGACACAGAGACGACACAGAGACGACACAGAGACGACAAAGAGACGCAAAGAGATGACACAGAGACGACGACACAGAGATGACACAGAGACGACACATAGACGACACAGGGACGACACAGAGACGACACAGACACAGAGACGACACAGAGACGACACAGAGAAGACACAGACACAGAGACGACACAGAGACGACTCTGTGTCGTCTCTGTGTCGACACAGAGACGACACAGAGAGACGACACAGAGACGACACAGAGACGACACAGAGACGACACAGAGACGGCACAGAGACGACACAGAGACGACACAGAGACGACGACACAGAGACGACACAGAGACGACACAGAGACGACACAGACACAGAGACGACACAGAGACGACTCTCTGTGTCGTCTCTGTGTCGTCTCTGTGACACAGAGACCTCACAGAGACGACACAGACACAGAGACGACACAGAGAGACGACACAAAGACGACACAGAGACGGCACAGAGACGACACAGAGACGGCACAGAGACGACACAGAGGCGACACAGAGACGACGACACAGAGACGACACAGAGACGACACAGACACGACACAGACACAGAGACGACACAGAGATGACTCTCTGTGTCGTCTCTGTGACACAGACACGACACAGAGACGGCACAGAGACGACACAGAGACGACACAGAGACGATGACACAGAGACGATGACACAGAGACGACACAGAGACGACACAGAGACGACACAGAGACGAAACAGAGACGACACAGAGACGACATAGAGACGACACAGAGACGACACAGACACAGAGACGACACAGAGACGACTCTCTGTTTCGTCTCTGTGTCGTCTTTGTGTCGTCTCTGTGACACAGAGACGACACAGAGACGAAACAGAGACGACACATACACAGAGACGACACAGAGACGAATCTGTGTCGTCTCTCTGTCGTCTCTGTGTCGACACAGAGACGACACAGAGAGACGACACAGAGACGACACAGAAACGACACAGAGACGGCAGAGAGACGACACAGAGACGACACAGAGACGACGACACAGAGACGACACAGAGACGACACAGACACAGAGACGACACAGAGACGACTCTCTGTGTCGTCTCTGTGTCGTCTCTATGTCGTCTCTGTGACACAGAGACGACACAGACACAGAGACGACACAGAGACGACTCTGTGTCGTCTCTGTGTCGACACAGAGACGACACAGAGAGACGACACAGAGACGACGAAGAGACGACACAGAGACGGCAAGGAGACGCACAGAGACGACACAGAGACGACGACACAGAGATGACACAGAGACGACAAACAGACGACACAGAGACGACACAGAGACGACACAGACACAGAGACGACACAGAGACGACACAGAGACGACACAGACACAGAGACGACACAGAGACGACTCTGTGTCGTCTCTGTGTTGTCTCTGTGTCGTTTCTGTGTCGACACAGAGACGACACAGAGAGACGACACAGAGACGACACAGAGACGACACAGAAACGACACAGAGAAGGCACAGAGACGACACAGAGACGACGACACAGAGACGACATAGAGACGACACAGAGACGACACAGACACAGAGACAACACAGAGACGACTCTCTGTGTCGTCTCTGTGACACAGAGACGACACAGAGACGACACAGACACAGAGACGACACAGAGACGACTCTGTGTCGTCTCTGTGTCGACACAGAGACGACACAGAGAGACGACACAAAGACGACACAGAGACGACACAGAGACGACACAGAGACGGCACAGAGACGACACAGAGGCGACACAGAGACGCCGACACAGAGACAACACAGAGACGCCGACACAGAGACAACACAGAGACGACACAGACACAGAGACGACACAGAGACGACACTCTGCGTCGTCTCTGTGACAAAGAGACGACACAGAGACGACACAGAGACTACACAGAGACGACACAGAGATGGCAGAGAGACGACACAGAGACGACACAGAGACGACGACACAGAGACGACACAGAGACGACGACACAGAGACGACACAGAGACGACACAGAGACGACACAGAGACGACACAAACACAGAGACCACACAGAGACGACATAGAGACGACTTTGTGTCGTCTCTGTGTCGTCTCTGTGTCGTCTCTGTGTCGTCTCTGTGTCGAAACAGAGACGACACAGAGAGATGACACAGAGACGACAAAGAGACGACACAGAGACGACACAGAGACGACACACAGACGACGACACAGACCCAACACAGAGACGACACAGAGACGACACAGACACAGAGACGACACAGAGACGACACAGAGACGACACAGAGACGACACAGAGACGGCACAGAGATGACACAGAGACGACACAGAGACGACACAGAGACGACACATAGACGACACAGACACAGAGATGACACAGAAACGACACAGAGACGACACAGAGACGGCACAGAGACGACACAGAGACGACTCTCTGTGTCGTCTCTGTGTCGTCTCTGTGACACAGAGACGACAAAGAGACGACACAGAGACGACACAGAGACGACACAGAGACGACACAGAGACGACACAGAGACGACAAAGAGACGCACAGAGATGACACAGAGACGACGACACAAAGATGAAACAGAGACGACACATAGACGACACAGAGACGACACAGAGACGACACAGACACAGAGACGACACAGAGACGACACAGAGAAGACAAAGACACAGAGACGACACAGAGACGACTCTGTGTCGTCTCTGTGTTGACACAGAGATGACACAGAGAGACGACACAGAGACGACACAGAGACGACTCTCTGTGTCGTCTCTTTGTCGTCTCTGTGACACAGATATGACACAGAGACGACACAGAGACGACACAGAGACGACACAGAGACGACAAAGAGACGCACAGAGATGAAACAGAGACGACGACACAAAGATGAAACAGAGACGACACATAGACGACACAGAGACGACACAGAGACGACACAGACACAGAGACGACACAGAGACGACACAGAGAAGACAAAGACACAGAGACGACACAGAGACGACTCTGTGTCGTCTCTGTGTTGACACAGAGACGACACAGAGAGACGACACAGAGACGACACAGAGACGACACAGAGATGGCACAGAGACGACACAGAGACGACACAGAGACGACGACACAGAGACGACACAGAGACGACACAGAGACGACACAGAGACGACACAGAGACGACACAGAGACGACACAGACACAGAGACGACACAGAGACGACTCTCTGTGTCGTCTCTGTGACACAGAGACGACACAGAGACGACACAGACACAGAGACGACACAGAGAGACGACACAAAGACGACACAGAGACGACACAGAGACGACACAGAGACGCCACAGAGACGACACAGAGGCGACACAGAGACGACGACACAGAGACGACACAGAGACGACACAGACACGACACAGACACAGAGACGACACAGAGACGACAAAGACACAGAGACGACACAGAGACGACTCTGTGTCGTCTCTGTGTCGTCTCTGTGTCGAAACAGAGACGACAATGAGAGACGACACAGAGACGACACAGAGACGACACAGAGACAACACAGAGACGGCACAGAGACGACACAGAGACGACACAGAGACGACACAGAGAACGACACAGAGACGACACAGAGACGACACAAAGACAGAGACCACACAGAGACGACATAGAGACGACTTTGTGTCGTCTCTGTGTCGTCTCTGTGTCGTCTCTGTGTCGACACAGAGACGACACAGAGAGACGACACAGAGACGACACAGAGACGACACAGAGACGGCACAGAGACGACACAGAGGCGACACAGAGACGCCGACACAGAGACGACACAGAGACGACACAGAGAGACGACACAGAGATGACACAGAAACTACACAGAGACGACACAGAGATGGCACAGAGAGGACACAGAGATGACACAGAGACGACGACACAGAGACGACACAGAGACGACGACACAGAGACGACACAGATACGACACAGAGACGACACAGAGACGACACAAACACAGAGACCACACAGAGACGACATAGAGACGACTTTGTGTCGTCTCTGTGTCGTCTCTGTGTCGTCTCTGTGTCGAAACAGAGACGACACAGAGAGATGACACAGAGACGACAAAGAGACCACACAGAGACGACACACAGACGACGACACAGAACCAACACAGAGACGACACAGAGACGACACAGACACAGAGACGACACAGAGACGACTCTGTGTCGTCTCTGTGTTGTCTCTGTGTCGTTTCTGTGTCGACACAGAGACGACACAGAGAGACGACACAGAGACGACACAGAGACGACACAGAAACGACACAGAGAAGGCACAGAGACGACACAGAGACGACGACACAGAGACGACAGAGAGACGACACAGAGACGACACAGACACAGAGACAACACAGAGACGACTCTCTGTGTCGTCTCTGTGTCGTCTCTGTGACACAGAGACGACACAGAGACGACACAGACACAGAGACGACACAGAGACGACTCTGTGTCGTCTCTGTGTCGACACAGAGACGACACAGAGAGACAACACAAAGACGACACAGAGACGACACAGAGACGACACAGAGACGGCACAGAGACGACACAGAGGCGACACAGAGACGCCGACACAGAGACAACACAGAGACGCCGACACAGAGACAACACAGAGACGACACAGACACAGAGACGACACAGAGACGACACTCTGCGTCGTCTCTGTGACAAAGAGACGACACAGAGACGACACAGAGACTACACAGAGACGACACAGAGATGGCAGAGAGACGACACAGAGACGACACAGAGACGACGACACAGAGACGACACAGAGACGACGACACAGAGACGACACAGAGACGACACAGAGACGACACAAACACAGAGACCACACAGAGACGACATAGAGACGACTTTGTGTCGTCTCTGTGTCGTCTCTGTGTCGTCTCTGTGTCGTCTCTGTGTCGAAACAGAGACGACACAGAGAGATGACACAGAGACGACAAAGAGACGACACAGAGACGACACAGAGACGACACACAGACGACGACACAGACCCAACACAGAGACGACACAGAGACGACACAGACACAGAGACGACACAGAGACGACACAGAGACGACACAGAGACGACACAGAGACGGCACAGAGATGACACAGAGACGACACAGAGACGACACAGAGACGACACATAGACGACACAGACACAGAGATGACACAGAAACGACACAGAGACGACACAGAGACGGCACAGAGACGACACAGAGACGACTCTCTGTGTCGTCTCTGTGTCGTCTCTGTGACACAGAGACGACAAAGAGACGACACAGAGACGACACATAGACGACACAGAGACGACAAAGAGACGCACAGAGATGACACAGAGACGACGACACAAAGATGAAACAGAGACGACACATAGGCGACACAGAGACGACACAGAGACGACACAGACACAGAGACGACACAGAGACGACACAGAGAAGACAAAGACACAGAGACGACACAGAGACGACTCTGTGTCGTCTCTGTGTTGACACAGAGACGACACAGAGAGACGACACAGAGACGACACAGAGACGACACAGAGATGGCACAGAGACGATACAGAGACGACACAGAGACGACGACACAGAGACGACACAGAGACGACACAGAGACGACACAGAGACGACACAGACACAGAGACGACACAGAGACGACACAGACACAGAGACGACACAGAGAGACGACACAAAGACGACACAGAGACGACACAGAGACGACACAGAGACGCCACAGAGATGACACAGAGGCGACACAGAGACGACGACACAGAGACGACACAGAGACGACACAGACACGACACAGACACAGAGACGACACAGAAACGACAAAGACACAGAGACGACACAGAGACGACTCTGTGTCGTCTCTGTGTCGTCTCTGTGTCGAAACAGAGACGACAATGAGAGACGACACAGAGACGACACAGAGACGACACAGAGACAACACAGAGACGGCACAGAGACGACACAGAGACGACACAGAGACGACACAGAGAACGACACAGAGACGACACAGAGACGACACAAAGACAGAGACCAGACAGAGACGACATAGAGACGACTTTGTGTCGTCTCTGTGTCGTCTCTGTGTCGTCTCTGTGTCGACACAGAGACGACACAGAGAGACGACACAAAGACGACACAGAGACGACACAGAGACGGCACAGAGACGACACAGAGGCGACACAGAGACGCCGACACAGAGACGACACAGAGACGACACAGAGAGACGACACAGAGATGACACAGAAACTACACAGAGACGACACAGAGATGGCACAGAGAGGACACAGAGACGAAACAGAGACGACGACACAGAGGCGACACAGAGACGACGACACAGAGACGACACAGATACGACACAGAGACGACACAGAGACGACACAAACACAGAGACCACACAGAGACGACATAGAGACGACTTTGTGTCGTCTTTGTGTCGTCTCTGTGTCGTCTCTGTGACACAGATACGACAAAGAGACGACACAGAGACGACACAGAGACGACACAGAGACGACACAGAGACGACAAAGAGACGCACAGAGATGACACAGAGACGACGACACAAAGATGAAACAGAGACGACACATAGACGACACAGAGACGACACAGAGACGACACAGACACAGAGACGACACAGAGACGACACAGAGAAGACAAAGACACAGAGACGACACAGAGACGACTCTGTGTCGTCTCTGTGTTGACACAGAGACGACACAGAGAGACGACACAGAGACGACACAGAGACGACACAGAGATGGCACAGAGACGATACAGAGACGACACAGAGACGACGACACAGAGACGACACAGAGACGACACAGAGACGACACAGAGACGACACAGACACAGAGACGACACAGAGACGACAAAGACACAGAGACGACACAGAGAGACGACACAAAGACGACACAGAGACGACACAGAGACGACACAGAGACGCCACAGAGATGACACAGAGGCGACACAGAGACGACGACACAGAGACGACACAGAGACGACACAGACACGACACAGACACAGAGACGACACAGAAACGACAAAGACACAGAGACGACACAGAGACGACTCTGTGTCGTCTCTGTGTCGTCTCTGTGTCGAAACAGAGACGACAATGAGAGACGACACAGAGACGACACAGAGACGACACAGAGACAACACAGAGACGGCACAGAGACGACACAGAGACGACACAGAGACGACACAGAGAACGACACAGAGACGACACAGAGACGACACAAAGACAGAGACCAGACAGAGACGACATAGAGACGACTTTGTGTCGTCTCTGTGTCGTCTCTGTGTCGTCTCTGTGTCGACACAGAGACGACACAGAGAGACGACACAAAGACGACACAGAGACGACACAGAGACGGCACAGAGACGACACAGAGGCGACACAGAGACGCCGACACAGAGACGACACAGAGACGACACAGAGAGACGACACAGAGATGACACAGAAACTACACAGAGACGACACAGAGATGGCACAGAGAGGACACAGAGACGAAACAGAGACGACGACACAGAGGCGACACAGAGACGACGACACAGAGACGACACAGATACGACACAGAGACGACACAGAGACGACACAAACACAGAGACCACACAGAGACGACATAGAGACGACTTTGTGTCGTCTTTGTGTCGTCTCTGTGTCGTCTCTGTGTCGAAACAGAGACGACACAGAGAGATGACACAGAGACGACAAAGAGACCACACAGAGACGACACACAGACGACGACACAGAACCAACACAGAGACGACACAGAGACGACAAAGACACAGAGACGACTCTCTGTGTCGTCTCTGTGACACAGAGACGACACAGAGACGACACAGACACAGAGACGACACAGAGACGACACAGACACAGAGACGACACAGAGACGACACAGAGACGACATAGAGACGACACAGAGACGACACAGACACAGAGACGACACAGAGACGACTCTCTGTTTCGTCTCTGTGTCGTCTTTGTGTCGTCTCTGTGACACAGAGACGACACAGAGACGACACAGAGACGACACAGACACAGAGACGACACAGAGACGACATAGAGACGACACAGAGACGACACAGACACAGAGACGACACAGAGACGACTCTCTGTTTCGTCTCTTTGTCGTCTCTGTGTCGTCTCTGTGTCAACACAGAGACGACACAGAGAGACGACACAGAGACGACACAGAGACGGCAGAGAGACGACACAGAGACGACACAGAGACGACGACACAGAGACGACACAGAGACGACACAGACACAGAGACGACACAGAGACGACTCTCTGTGCGGTCTCTGTGTCGTCTCTATGTCGTCTCTGTGACAAAGAGACGACACAGAGACGACAGAGACACAGAGACGACACAGAGACGACTCTGTGTCGTCTCTGTGTCGTCTCTGTGTCGACACAGAGACGACACAGAGAGACGACACAGAGACGACACAGAGACAACACAGAGACGGCACAGAGACGACACAGAGACGACACAGAGACGACACAGAGAACGACACAGAGACGACACAGAGACGACACAAAGACAGAGACCAGACAGAGACGACATAGAGACGACTTTGTGTCGTCTCTGTGTCGTCTCTGTGTCGTCTCTGTGTCGACACAGAGACGACACAGAGAGACGACACAAAGACGACACAGAGACGACACAGAGACGGCACAGACACAGAGACGACACAGAGACGACTCTCTGTGCGGTCTCTGTGTCGTCTCTATGTCGTCTCTGTGACAAAGAGACGACACAGAGACGACAGAGACACAGAGACGACACAGAGACGACTCTGTGTCGTCTCTGTGTCGTCTCTGTGTCGACACAGAGACGACACAGAGAGACGACACAGAGACGACACAGAGACGACACAGAGACGGCAAAGAGACGCACAGAGACGACACAGAGACGACGACACAGAGATGACACAGAGACGACACACAGACGACACAGAGACGACACAGACACAGAGACGACACAGAGACGACACGGAGACGACACAGACACAGAGACGACACAGAGACGACTCTGTGTCGTCTCTGTGTTGTCTCTGTGTCGTCTCTGTGTCGACACAGAGACGACACAGAGAGACGACACAGAGACGACACAGAGACGACACAGAGACGACACAGAGACGGCACAGAGACGACACAGAGACGACACAAAGACTAGACAGAGACGACACAGAGACGACACATAGACGACACAGACACAGAGATGACACAGAGACGACACAGAGACGACACAGAGACGACACAGAGACGACACAGAGACGGCACAGAGACGACACAGAGACGACACAGAGACGACACAGAGACGACACATAGACGACACAGAGACGACACAGAGACGATACAGAGACGAGACAGAGACGACACAGACACAGAGACGACACAGAGACGACTCTCTGTGTCGTCTCTGTGTCGTCTCTGTGACACAGAGACGACAAAGAGACGACACAGACACAGAGAGACGACACAGAGACGACACAGAGACGACACAGAGACGACAAAGAGACGCAAAGAGATGACACAGAGACGACGACACAGAGATGACACAGAGACGACACATAGACGACACAGAGACGACACAGAGACGAAACAGACACAGAGACGACACAGAGACGACACAGAGAAGACACAGACACAGAGACGACACAGAGACGACTCTGTGTCGTCTCTGTGTCGACACAGAGACGACACAGAGAGACGACACAGAGACGACACAGAAACGACACAGAGACGACACAGAGACGGCACAGAGACGACACAGAGACGACACAGAGACGACGACACAGAGACGACACAGAGACGACACAGAGACGACACAGAGACGACACAAACACAGAGACGACACAGAGACGACTCTCTGTGTCGTCTCTGTGTCGTCTCTGTGACACAGAGACCTCACAGAGACGACACAGACACAGAGACGACACAGAGAGACGACACAAAGACGACACACAGACGACACAGAGACGACACAGAGATGGCACAGAGACGACACAGAGGCGACACAGAGACGACGACACAGAGACGACACAGAGACGACACAGACACGACACAGACACAGAGACGACACAGAGATGACTCTCTGTGTCGTCTCTGTGACACAGACACGACACAGAGACGGCACAGAGACGACACAGAGACGACACAGAGACGATGACACAGAGATGACACAGAGACGACACAGAGACGACACAGAGACGAAACAGAGACGACACAGAGACGACATAGAGACGACACAGAGACGACACAGACACAGAGACGACACAGAGACGACTCTCTGTTTCGTCTCTGTGTCGTCTTTGTGTCGTCTCTGTGACACAGAGACGACACAGAGACGAAGCAGAGACGACACATACACAGAGACGACACAGAGACGACTCTGTGTCGTCTCTTTGTCGTCTCTGTGTCGTCTCTGTGTCGACACAGAGACGACACAGAGAGACGACACAGAGACGATACAGAGACGACACAGAGACGGCAGAGAGACGACACAGAGACGACACAGAGACGACGACACAGAGACGACACAGAGACGACACAGAGACGACACAGAGACGACTCTCTGTGTCGTCTCTGTGTCGTCTCTATGTCGTCTCTGTGACACAGAGACGACACAGACACAGAGACGACACAGAGACGACTCTGTGTCGTCTCTGTGTCGACACAGAGACGACACAGAGAGACGACACAGAGACGACACAGAGACGACAAAGAGACGGCAAGGAGACGCACAGAGACGACACAGAGACGACGACACAGAGATGACACAGAGACGACAAATAGACGACACAGAGACGACACAGAGACGACACAGACACAGAGACGACACAGAGACGACACAGAGACGACACAGACACAGAGACGACACAGAGACGACTCTTTATCGTCTCTGTGTTGTCTCTGTGTCGTTTCTGTGTCGACACAGAGACGACACAGAGAGACGACACAGAGACGACACAGAGACGACACAGAGACGGCACAGAGACGACACAGAGACGACGACACAGAGACGACACAGAGACGACACAGACACAGAGACAACACAGACACAGAGACGACACAGAGACGACTCTGTGTCGTCTCTGTGTTGTCTCTGTGTCGTCTCTGTGTCGACACAGAGACGACACAGAGAGACAACACAAAGACGACACAGAGACGACACAGAGACGACACAGAGACGGCACAGAGACGACACAGAGGCGACACAGAGACGCTGACACAGAGACAACACAGAGACGACACAGACACAGAGACGACACAGAGACGACACTCTGCGTCGTCTCTGTGACAAAGAGACGACACAGGGACGACACAGAGACTGCACAGAGACGACACAGAGATGGCAGAGAGACGACACAGAGACGACACAGAGACGACGACACAGAGACGACACAGAGACGACGACACAGAGACGACACAGAGACGACACAGAGACGACACAAACACAGAGACCACACAGAGACGACATAGAGACGACTTTGTGTCGTCTCTGTGTCGTCTCTGTGTCGTCTCTGTGTCGTCTCTGTGTCGAAACAGAGACGACACAGAGAGATGACACAGAGACGACAAAGAGACGACACAGAGACGACACAGAGACGACACACAGACGACGACACAGACCCAACACAGAGACGACACAGAGACGACACAGACACAGAGATGACACAGAAACGACACAGAGACGACACAGAGACGACACAGAGACGGGACAGAGATGACACAGAGACGACACAGAGACGACACATAGACGACACAGACACAGAGATGACACAGAAACGACACAGAGACGACACAGAGACGGCACAGAGACGACACAGAGATGACACAGAGACGACGACACAGAGACGACACAGAGACGACACAGAGACGACTCTCTGTGTCGTCTCTGTGTCGTCTCTGTGACACAGAGACGACAAAGAGACGACACAGAGACGACACAGAGACGACAAAGAGACGCACAGAGATGACACAGAGACGACGACACAAAGAGGAAACAGAGACGACACATAGACGACACAGAGACGACACAGAGACGACACAGACACAGAGACGACACAGAGACGACACAGAGAAGACAAAGACACAGAGACGACACAGAGACGACACAGAGACGACACAGAGATGGCACAGAGACGACACAGAGACGACACAGAGACGACACAGAGACGACACAGACACAGAGACGACACAGAGACGACTCTCTGTGTCGTCTCTGTGACACAGAGACGACACAGAGACGACACAGACACAGAGACGACACAGAGAGACGACACAAAGACGACACAGAGACGACACAGAGACGACACAGAGACGCCACAGAGACGACACAGAGGCGACACAGAGACGACGACACAGAGACGACACAGAGACGACACAGACACGACACAGACACAGAGACGACACAGAGACGACAAAGACACAGAGACGACACAGAGACGACTCTGTGTCGTCTCTGTGTCGTCTCTATGTCGAAACAGAGACGACAATGAGAGACGACACAGAGACAACACAGAGACGGCACAGAGACGACACAGAGACGACACAGAGACGACACAGAGAACGACACAGAGACGACACAGAGACGACACAAAGACAGAGACCACACAGAGACGACATAGAGACGACTTTGTGTCGTCTCTGTGTCGACACAGAGACGACACAGAGAGACGACACAGAGACGACACAGAGACGACACAGAGACGGCACAGAGACGACACAGAGACGACACAGAGACGACGACACAGAGACGACACAGAGACGACACAGAGAAGACACAGACACAGAGACGACACAGAGACGACTCTGTGTCGTCTCTGTGTCGACACAGAGACGACACAGAGAGACGACACAGAGACGACACAGAGACGACACAGAGACGACACAGAGACGGCACAGAGACGACACAGAGACGACACAGAGACGACGACACAGAGACGACACAGAGACGACACAGAGACGACACAGACACAGAGACGACACAGAGACGTCTCTCTGTGTCGTCTCTGTGTCGTCTCTGTGACACAGAGACCTCACAGAGACGACACAGACACAGAGACGACACAGAGAGACGACACAAAGACGACACAGAGACGACACAGAGACGACACAGAGACGGCACAGAGACGACACAGAGGCGACACAGAGACGACGACACAGAGACGACACAGAGACGACACAGACACGACACAGACACAGAGACGACACAGAGATGACTCTCTGTGTCGTCTCTGTGACACAACCACGACACAGAGACGGCACAGAGACGACACAGAGACGACACAGAGACGATGACACAGAGACGACACAGAGACGACACAGAGACGACACAGAGACGACACAGAGACGACACAGAGACGACACAGAGACGACACAGAGACGACACAGACACAGAGACGACACAGAGACGACTCTCTGTTTCGTCTCTGTGTCGTCTTTGTGTCGTCTCTGTGACACAGAGACGACACAGAGACGAAACAGAGACGACACATACACAGAGACGACACAGAGACGACTCTGTGTCGTCTCTTTGTCGTCTCTGTGTCGTCTCTGTGTCGACACAGAGACGACACAGAGAGACGACACAGAGACGATACAGAGACGACACAGAGACGGCAGAGAGACGACACAGAGACGACACAGAGACGACGACACAGAGACGACACAGAGACGACACAGACACAGAGACGACACAGAGACGACTCTCTGTGTCGTCTCTGTGTCGTCTCTATGTCGTCTCTGTGACACAGAGACGACACAGACACAGAGACGACACAGAGACGATTCTGTGTCGTCTCTGTGTCGACACAGAGACGACACAGAGAGACGACACAGAGACGACACAGAGACGACACAGAGACGGCAAGGAGACGCACAGAGACGACACAGAGACGACGACACAGAGATGACACAGAGACGACAAATAGACGACACAGAGACGACAGAGAGACGACACAGACACAGAGACGACACAGAGACGACACAGAGACGACATAGAGACGACTTTGTGTCGTCTCTGTGTCGTCTCTGTGTCGTTTCTGTGTCGACACAGAGACGACACAGAGAGACGACACAGAGACGACACAGAGACGACACAGAGACAACACAGAGACGACACAGAGACGACGACACAGAGACGACACAGAGACGACACAGAGACGACACAGACACAGAGACAACACAGACACAGAGACGACACAGAGACGACTCTGTGTCGTCTCTGTGTCGACACAGAGACGACACAGAGAGACGACACAAAGACGACACAGAGACGACACAGAGACGACACAGAGACGGCACAGAGACGACACAGAGGCGACACAGAGACGCTGACACAGAGACAACACAGAGACGACACAGACACAGAGACGACACAGAGACGACACTCTGCGTCGTCTCTGTGACAAAGAGACGACACAGAGACGACACAGAGACTACACAGAGACGACACAGAGATGGCAGAGAGACGACACAGAGACGACACAGAGACGACCACATAGAGACGACACAGAGAGACGACACAGAGACGACACAGAGACGACACAGAGACGACACAGAGACGACACAAACACAGAGACCACACAGAGACGACATAGAGACGACTTTGTGTCGTCTCTGTGTCGTCTCTGTGTCGTCTCTGTGTCGTCTCTGTGTCGAAACAGAGACGACACAGAGAGATGACACAGAGACGACAAAGAGACGACACAGAGACGACACAGAGACGACACACAGACGACGACACAGACCCAACACAGAGACGACACAGAGACGACACAGACACAGAGACGACACAGAGACGACACAGAGACGACACAGAGACGACACAGAGACGGGACAGAGATGACACAGAGACGACACAGAGACGACACATAGACGACACAGACACAGAGATGACACAGAAACGACACAGAGACGACACAGAGACGGCACAGAGACGACACAGAGATGACACAGAGACTACGACACAGAGACGACACAGAGACGACACAGAGACGACACAGAGACGACACAGAGACGACACAGAGACGACAAAGAGACGCACAGAGATGACACAGAGACGACGACACAAAGATGAAACAGAGACGACACATAGACGACACAGAGACGACACAGAGACGACACAGACACAGAGACGACACAGAGACGACACAGAGAAGACAAAGACACAGAGACGACACAGAGACGACAAAGAGATGGCACAGAGACGACACAGAGACGACACAGAGACGACGACACAGAGACGACACAGAGACGACACAGAGACGACACAGACACAGAGACGACACAGAGACGACTCTCTGTGTCGTCTCTGTGACACAGAGACGACACAGAGACGACACAGACACAGAGACGACACAGAGAGACGACACAAAGACGACACAGAGACGACACAGAGACGACACAGAGACGCCACAGAGACGACACAGAGGCGACACAGAGACGACGACACAGAGACAACACAGAGACGACACAGACACGACACAGACGCAGAGACGACACAGAGACGACAAAGACACAGAGACGACTCTGTGTCGTCTCTGTGTCGTCTCTGTGTCGAAACAGAGACGACAATGAGAGACGACACAGAGACGACACAGAGACGACACAGAGACAACACAGAGACGGCACAGAGACGACACAGAGACGACACAGAGACGACAAAGAGAACGACACAGAGACGACACAGAGACGACACAAAGACAGAGACCACACAGAGACGACATAGAGACGACTTTGTGTCGTCTCTGTGTCGTCTCTGTGTCGTCTCTGTGTCGACACAGAGACGACACAGAGAGACGACACAAAGACGACACAGAGACAACACAGAGACGGCACAGAAACGACACAGAGGCGACACAGAGACGCCGACACAGAGACGACACAGAGACGACACAGACACAGAGACGACACAGAGACGACTCTCTGCGTCGTCTCTGTGACACAGAGACGACACAGAGACGACACAGAGCCGACAAAGACACAGAGACGACACAGAGGCGACTTGGTGTCGTCTCTGTGTCGTCTCTGTGTCGACACAGAGGCGACGAGACGACACAGAGAGACGACACAGAGATGACACAGAGACTACACAGAGACGACACAGAGATGGCACAGAGAGGACACAGAGACGACACAGAGACGACGACACAGAGACGACACAGAGTCGACGACACAGAGACGACACAGAGACGACACAGAGACGACACAGAGACGACACAAACACAGAGACCATACAGAGACGACTTAGAGACGACTTTGTGTCGTCTCTGTGTCGTCTCTGTGTCGTCTCTGTGTCGAAACAGAGACGACACAGAGAGATGACACAGAGACGACAAAGAGACCACACAGAGACGACACACAGACGACGACACAGAACCAAAACAGAGACGACACAGAGACGACAAAGACACAGAGACGACTCTCTGTGTCGTCTCTGTGACACAGAGACGACACAGAGACGACACAGACACAGAGACGACACAGAGACGACTCTGTTGTGTCGTCTCTGTGTCGTCTCTGTGTCGTCTCTGTGTCGTCTCTGTGTCATCGTCTCTGTGTCGTCTCTGTGTCGTCTCTGTGCCGTCTCTGTGTCGTCTCTGTGTCGTCTCTGTGTCGTCTCTGTGTCGTCTCTGTGTCGTCTCTCTGTGTCGTCTCTGTGTCTACACAGAGACGACACAGAGTCGTCTCTGTGTCGTCTCTGTGTCTTTGTCGGCTCAGTGTCGTCTCTGTGTCTGTGTCGTCTCTTTGTCGTCTCTGTGTCGGCGTCTCTGTGTCACCTCTGTGTCGTCTCTCTGCCGTCTCTGTGTCGTCTCTGTGTCGTCTCTGTGTCGTCTTTGTGTCGTCTCTCTGTGTCGTCTCTTTGTCGACACAGAGACGACAAAGAGTCGTCTCTGTGTCGTCTCTGTGTTTGTGTCGTCTCTGTGTCGTCTCTGTGTCTGTGTCGTCTCTTTGTCGTCTCTGTGTCGTCTCTGTGTCGTCTCTGTGTCGTCGTCTCTGTGTCGTCTCTGTGCCGTCTCTGTGTCGTCTCTGTGTCGTCTCTCTGTGTCGTCTCTGTGTCGACACAGAGACGACACAGAAACGACACAGAGACAACACAGAGACGACACAGAGTCGTCTCTGTGTCGTCTCTGTGTCTGTGTCGTCTCTGTGTCGTCTCTGTGTCGTCTCTGTGTCAGTGTCGTCTCTGTGTCGTCTCTGTGTCGTCTATGTGTCGTCTCTGTGTCATCTCTGTGTCGTCGTCTCTGTGTCGTCTCTGTGCGTCTCTTTGCCGTCTCTGTGTCGTCTCTGTGTCGTCTCTGTGTCGTCTCTCTGTGTCGTCTCTCTGTCGACACAGAGACGACACAGAGACGACACAGAGTCGTCTCTGTGTCGTCTCTGTGTCTGTGTCGTCTCTGTGTCGTCTCTGTGTCACAGAGACGACACAGAGACGACACAGAGAGTCGTCTCTGTGTCGTCTCTGTGTCTGTGTCGTCTCTGTGTCGTCGTCTCTGTGTCGTCTCTGTGTCATCTCTCTGCCGTCTCTGTGTCGTCTCTGTGTCGTCTCTGTGTCGTTTCTGTGTCGTCTCTGTGTCGTCTCTCTGTGTCGTCTCTTTGTCGACCCAGAGACGACACAGAGTCGTCTCTGTGTCGTCTCTGTGTCTGTGTCGTCTCTGTGTCGTCTCTGTGTCGTCTCTTTGTCGTCTCTGTGCCGTCTCTGTGTCGTCTCTGTTTCGTCTCTGTGTCGTCTCTGTGTCGTCTCTCTGTTTCGTCTCTGTTTCGACACAGAGACGACACAGAGACGACACAGAGACGACACAGAGTCGTCTCTGTGTCGTCTCTGTGTCTGTGTCGTCTCTTTGTCGTCTCTGTGTCGTCTCTGTGTCGTCTCTTTGTCTGTGTCGTCTCTGTGTCGTCTCTGTGTCGTCGTCTCTGTGTTGTCTCTGTGTCGTCTCTGTGCCATCTCTGTGTCGTCTCTGTGTCGTCTCTGTGTCGTCTCTGTGTCGTCTCTCTGTTTTGTCTCTGTGTCGACACAGAGACGACACAGAGACGACACAAAGTCGTCTCTGTGTCGTCTCTTTGTCGTCTCTGTGTCTGTGTCGTCTCTGTGTCGTCTCAGTGTCGTCGTCTCTGTGCCGTCCCTGTGTCGTCTCTGTTTCGTCTCTGTGTCGTCTCTGTGTCGTCTCTGTGTCGTCTCTGTGTCTGTGTCGTCTCTGTGTCATTTCTGTGTCTGTGTCGTCTCTGTGTCGTGTCTGTGTCGTCTCTGTGTCGTCTCTGTGTCGTTTCTGTGTCGTCGTCTCTGTGTCGTCTCTGTGTCGTCTCTGTGCCGTCTCTGTGTCGTCTCTGTGTCGTCTCTGTGTCGTCTCTGTGTCGTCTCTCTGTGTCGTCTCTGTATCGACTGAGAGACGACACAGAGACGACACATAGACGACACAGAGACGACACAGAGTCGTCTCTGTGTCGTCTCTGTGTCTGTTTCGTCTCTGTGTCGTCTCTGTGTCGTCTCTGTGTCATCTCTGTGTCACAGAGATGACACAGAGACGACACAGAGACGACACAGAGAGTCGTCTCTGGGTCGTCTCTGTGTCGTCTCTGTGTCGTCTCTGTGTCGTCGTCTCTGTGTCGTCTCTTTGCCATCTCTGTGTCGTCTCTGTGTCGTCTCTCTGTGTCGTCTCTGTGTTGACACAGAGACGACACAGAGACGACACATAGACGACACAGAGACGACACAGAGTCGTCTCTGTGTCGTCTCTGTGTCTGTGTCGTCTCTGTGTCATCTTTGTGTTGTCTCTGTGTCGTCTCTGTGTCGTCTCTGTGTCGTCGTCTCTGTGTCGTCTCTGTGTCGTCTCTGTGCCGTCTCTGTGTCGTCTCTGTGTCGTCTCTGTGTCGTCTCTGTGTCGTCTCTGTGTCTGTGTCATCTCTGTGTCGTCTATGTGTCTGTGTCGTCTCTGTGTCGTCTCTGTGTCGTCTCTGTGTCGTCTCTGTGCCGTCTCTGTGTCGTCTCTGTGTCGTCTCTGTGTCGTCTCTGTGTCGTCTCTCTGTGTCGTCTCTGTGTCGACACAGACGACACAGAGACGACACAGAGTCGTCTCTGTGTCGTCTCTGTGTCTGTGTCGTCTCTGTGTCGTCTCTGTGTCGTCTCTGTGTCACAGAGACGACACAGAGACGACACAGAGAGTCGACTCTGTGTCTTCTCTGTGTCTGTGTCGTCTCTGTGTCGTCTCTGTGTCGTCGTCTCTGTGTCGTCTCTGTGTCGTCTCTGTGCCGTCTCTGTGTCGTCTCTGTATCGTCTCTGTGTCGTCTCTCTGTGTCGTCTCTTGTGTCGACACAGAGACGACACAGAGACGACACAGAGTCGTCTCTGTGTCTGTGTCGTCTCTGTGTCGTCTCTGTGTCTGTGTCGTCTCTGTGTCGTCGTCTCTGTGTCGTCTCTGTGCCGTCTCTGTGTCGTCTCTGTGTCGTCTCTGTGTCGTCTCTGTGTCGTCTCTCTGTGTCGTCTCTGTATCGACACAGAGACGAAACAGAGTCGTTTCTGTGTCGTCTCTGTGTCTGTGTCGTCTCGTTGTCGTCTCTTTGTCGTCTCTGTGTCACAGAGACGACACATAGACGACACAGAGAGTCGTCTCTGTGTCGTCTCTGTGTCTGTGTCGTCTCTGTGTCGTCTCTGTGTCGTCTCTGTGTCGTCGTCTCTGTGTCGTCTCTGTGTCGTCTCTGTGCCGTCTCTGTGTCGTCTCTGTGTCATCTCTGTGTCGTCTCTGTGTCGTCTCTCTGTGTCGTCTCTGTGTCGACACAGAGACGAAACAGAGACGAGACAGAGTCGTCTCTGTGTCGTCTCTGTGTCTGTGTCGTCTCTGTGTCATCTCTGTGTCGTCTCTGTGTCGTCTCTGTGTCGTCTCTGTGTCGTCTCTGTGCCGTCTCTGTGTCGCCTCTGTGTCGTCTCTGTGTCGTCTCTGTGTCGTCTCTGTGTCGTCTCTGTGTCGTCTTTGTGTCTGTGTCGTCTTTGTATCGTCTCTGTGTCGTCTCTATGTCACGACACAGAGTCGTCTCTGTGTCGTCTCTGTGTCGTCTCTGTGTCTGGGTCGTCTCTTCGTCGTCTCTGTGTCATCTCTGTGTCGTCGTCTCTGTGTCGTCGTCTCTGTGTCGTCTCTGTGTCGTCTCTGTGCCGTCTCTGTGTCGTCTCTGTGTCGTGTCTGTGTCGTCTCTGTGTCGTCTCTCTGTGTCGTCTCTGTGTCGACACAGAGACGACACAGAGACGACACAGAGAGTCTTCTCTGTGTCTCTAGAGAAAGAGGCTACTTTGGCGAAAGAGGATCCCTAGAGAAAGAGGCTACTTTGGCGAGGATATCTTTGGAAGATATGTGGTCTCAAGCTCTTCAGAGGTTTTTTTGGAGAGGACCGGTTGTCGCCTTATGCGCGAGACGGCGTGGGAGGAACTAAGTCTAAGTAAGTCATTTTGTTCAACGTAGATGAAATTTTTGGAAATTAGGTGTTTGAAGATTACAACCCCCCCCCCCCTAAAGCCCTCAGGGTAAGGGTTGTAAGTTATGCCCTGGGGGGCATATAAGGTTTTTATAGAAAGAGTTGTCATAGAAACTTCAAAAAGGGCTCATTCGATTTGAAATTGACTCACGCCCATCATTTCCTCAAACACATCCAATCAAGATTTTGAGATTTTAAGAAAGAGGCTAATTTGCCGAGGATATCTTTGGAAGATCTGTGGTCTCAAGCTCTTCAGAGGCTGTCGTGGAGAGGCGCCGTTGTCACCTTATGTGCCAGACGGTGTGGGAGGAAGTAATTCTAAATAAGTCATTTTGTTGTACGTAGTTGAAAGTTCAAGAAATTAGGTCTTTTAGGATGACAACCCCCCACCCCACAACTCTCTGTACAAGGGCTGTAAGTTATGCCCTAGGGGCATATAAGGTTCTCATAGACAACTTTATGCCCTGGGGGCATATAAGGTTTTTATAGAAAGCGTTGTCGTAGAAACTTCAAAAAGGGCTCATTCAAATGGGAATTGAGAGGGCTATTGTCCTGATTAATAGTGAAAAGTGATGCCATGCTGGGCAATGGAGGGCTGGTTCAAACGAAAATTAAAAGATCTAGTGTCCTTTTTAAGGGACCGAAAAATTGGAAGACAACTAGCCACCGTCTCACGCCTTTTTTTCCTGAAAGTCGTCCGATCAAAATTTTGGGATAGCCATTTTGTTCAGTATTGTTGAAAGGTATAATAGATATGTCTTTAGAGATAACATGACCCCTCAGAACCACCAAAGGAAGGGTCGCAAGTTATGAAATTTGCCCATTGTTTACAAAGAATATTTGTTATAGGAAAGTATACAACATTTTCCAAGAGAGGAAGGAGGTCTTCTGGGGATGGATTTTCTATAGGGAGAATTTCCCATTGGGATTGAAGTTTCTGGGGTGAATTTTTCAGAGGAAATTTTACATGGGGAGAATTTACCAGAATTTGTATAAAGAATGTTTGTTATTTTTCTTTTTTCTCGTTGTTGATCCCATTGTATATGTGAAGACACTCTGAGGGAACTCTCAGGAGGAAGTTTTCAGCGGAGTTGGAATTCTCTTGGGATCTTTTTTTGGGGGGAGGGGATTTTCCACGCGAGAAATTTCTATGGGAGAATTATCACCAGGAGAAATCCTCCATGAAAAATTTCTGGGGGATAAACTCTTCAGGGAGGGGTGGGGGGGTATTTTCCAAACAGGGATATTCCCCAATGACCTTAAAAAGGATTAGAAACTAAATGAATGCAAGTCTTTCTTTAAATAAAAGTATGGTAAGAAGTACTTTTCAGGCAGAATCGTAAGCATAAAATTTTCTGGGAGGATTCTTAACAGGGATTTCCCATTGGGATTGAAGTTTTTGGGGTGAATTTTTCAGAGGAAATTTTACATGGGGAGAATTTACCAGAATTTGTATAAAGAATGTTTGTTATTTTTCTTTTTTCTCGTTGTTGATCCCATTGTATATGTAAAGACACTCTGAGGGAACTCTCAGGAGGAAGTTTTCAGCGGAGTTGGAATTCTCTTGGGATCTTTGGGATTCAAGCACCTATTTACACAAAAGTGGAATTTTGCATTTTTTTTTGGCCGAAAGAAAGATCACAGATGCGTGTTTATTTGTTTTTTTTGCCTCTTTGTATGTTTTTCCATCACGCCATCTCCTTCGCTTAAATATTTAGGTCTTCCATACGGCCGAGATAAGAAAACAACGAGAACTTCTGGCCTCGAAATCAGCTTTATAGTTTCTTTTTCTTAAAACTGGCATATTGACATTTCTGGACACAAATACGATCTAAAAATGTCACACCTTTAAGGAAGAATTTGTATTTTTCCCAGGGTGGTCGTATCGAGCCCTTAGTGACGCCGTGACATTTAGAAAAGGCTCACATTGTCTGCGGTTAGAAGACAATCGAGACTGAGAATCAATATATACTCCTCCTAATTGCTCATTGGTAAGGGCTTGATAAATCATTCTATCGGGTGCGGTACCTGATAACTAAGTAAATTTGAAATTGTCGAAATATAAGCTATCCTTCCATCGCATTCATGGTCTTTATTGTGGACAAAGGCCTATAATGCGTATATGTATTTATGTGTTACTATCTACCAATGGATCAAACTTATTTGCAATACTTTGTTGGTTTACTTAATTTAGTTAATAATCTTAAGGCACAAATATTTGATTCTCAAATTCATATCATAATTAATAATATTTTGTGCCACACAAAATGTGACCATGACTAAAAATAGATTTAAAGTGTTGTTATAAATATACCATTCGTCTATAAACCAATTATTCGAAAGGAATATATTGCAAAGCATAGATTTATCAAACAGTTCGTGGTAGTCTTGATAACAATAGATACATCAAAAGAATCGAATTGGATTGCTTAATCAAAATATATGAAATCCATCAAGTTTGATGTTACTCATCAAAATTACGAGCCTGAGAAAATTTGCCAAATTTTCAAAAAAGGGAGAAATCAACCCAAAAGTATCAAGTAAGATGTCCCTTTCTCGGCCTTCTCTTTTTAAGACTCAAGTGAATCTTAAGCTAGCAGCAGTCACATATTCCAATTATTCGTCAACAAAAACAAAGCATAATTTGTCTAATTCATTTGAAAATGATATGGTCGGAATAAATCACAATATATCACAATAACAATATAATAACAATATAAACAATATAAACATTAATAAATTAAGTTCGAAGATACCCTTAAAAAGTTGTGATACCAACAAAAATGTTATGGCGAAGAAGGCCGGCTATTTTCGAAAGTTACCAGAAAAAATAAGCTATTTACAACAAAAAGGAGATATCCAGTTTAAAACTAGATATAATCCATAAAGAAATGAATATTAGTTCTTAGTCACTGGCTTGAAATACAGGGGGGCATTTGAAGAATGCTACTAGTTTTTGTATTTGCAGACACCGCCATCCATTTCTGTCTTCAGTCAAAGGAGAGATAAGCTGCATCCAAGATGGTTCCTATTTGATCATTTAGTAGCATGTTGCTGTGCCTGCATTGGAAAGTCAACAATGGTAGCTTTAGGGTTTGTAACATATCACTATGTCGGTCGACTTCGAACTTTGGGTTCCACTTCCGAGGAAATGACACTTGCTCCAAGAGAGATCGGGCCCAATTACGTATATTTATTACTAATAAAAACGTTCGTAAATAAAATTAAACAAGTTTCGAGAAAGCCATTTAACTAAATAAAAGTAGACCGGTTGTCGCATAAGGCGACAACCGGTCGTCTCCAAGAAAACCTCTGAAGAGCTTGAGACCACATATCTTCCAAAGATATCCTCGCCAAAGTAGCCTCTTTCTCTAGGGATCCTCTTTCGCCAAAGTAGCCTCTTTCTCTAGAGACACAGAGAAGACTCTCTGTGTCGTCTCTGCTGTGTCGACACAGAGACGACACAGAGAGACGACGACACAGAGACGACACAGAGACGACACAGAGACGGCACAGAGACGACACAGAGACGACACAGAGACGACGACACAGAGACGACGACACAGAGATGACACAGAGACGACACAGAGACGACCCAGACACAGAGACGACACAGAGACGACACAGAGACGACTCTGTGTCGTGACACAGAGACGACACAGAGACGATACAGAGACGACACAGATACAAAGACGACACAGAGACGACTCTGTGTCGTCTCTGTGTCGAAACAGAGACAACACAGAGAGACGACAAAGAGACGACACAGAGACGACACAGAGACGACATAGAGGCGACACAGAGACGACACAGAGACGGCACAGAGACGACACAGAGACGACACAGAGACGACCGACACAGAGACGACACAGAGACGACTCTGTGTCGTCTCTGTGTCGTCTCTGTGTCGACACAGAGACGACACAGAGAGACGACACAGAGACGACACATAGATGACACAGAGACGACACAGAGACGGCACAGAGACGACACAGAGACGACACAGAGACGACGACACAGAGACGACACAGAGACGACACAGAGACGACACAGACACAGAGACGACACAGAGACGACTCTCTGTGTCGTCTGTGTGTCGTCTCTGTGACACAGAGACGACAAAGAGACGACAACGAGACGACACAGACACAGAGACGACACAGAGACGACTCTGTGTCGTCTCTGTGTCGATACAGAGACGACACAGAGAGACGACACAGAGACGACACAGAGACGACACAGAGACGACACAGAGACGGCACAGAGACGACACAGATCCCAAGAGAATTCCAACTCCGCTGAAAACTTCCTCCATGCATATGCTATGATCCCAAGAGAATTTCAGACTGATCAACAGATTTCAAAGGTCTTTGGAAAAAAAATATAGCAAAAAGGGCATAAAATGTCCAAATCTTGTTTATTTGGCTACCTGTTTTCAAGAAAACCTCTGAAGAGCTTGAGACCACATATCTTCCAAAGATATCCTCGCCAAAGTAGCCTCTTTCTCTAGGGATCCTCTTTCGCCAAAGTAGCCTCTTTCTCTAGAGACACAGAGAAGACTCTCTGTGTCGTCTCTGTGTCGTCTCTGTGTCGACACAGAGACGACACAGAGAGACGACACAGAGACGACACAGACACGACACAGAGACGACACAGAGACGGCACAGAGACGACACAGAGACGACGACACAGAGACGACGACACAGAGACGACACAGAGACGACACAGAGACGACCCAGACACAGAGACGACACAGAGACGACTCTGTGTCGTGACACAGAGACGACACAGAGACGATACAGAGACGACACAGACACAAAGACGACACAGAGACGACTCTGTGTCGTCTCTGTGTCGTCTCTGTGTCGAAACAGAGACGACACAGAGAGACGACAAAGAGACGACACAGAGACGACACAGAGACGACACAGAGACGACACAGAGACGACACAGAGACGGCACAGAGACGACACAGAGACGACACAGAGACGACACAGAGACGACACAGAGACGACACAGACACAGAGACGACACAGAGACGACTCTGTGTCGTCTCTGTGTCGTCTCTGTGTCGTCTCTGTGTCGACACAGAGACGACACAGAGAGACGACACAGAGACGACACAGAGATGACACAGAGACGACACAGAGACGGCACAGAGACGACACAGAGACGACACAGAGACGACGACACAGAGACGACACAGAGACGACACAGACACAGAGACGACACAGAGACGACTCTCTGTGTCGTCTATGTGTCGTCTCTGTGACACAGAGACGACAAAGAGACGACAACGAGACGACACAGACACAGAGACGACACAGAGACGACTCTGTTTCGTCTCTGTGTCGATACAGAGACGACACAGAGAGACGACGACACAGAGACGACACAGAGACGACACAGAGACGGCACAGAGACGACACAGATCCCAAGAGAATTCCAACTCCGCTGAAAACTTCCTCCATGCATATGCTATGATCCCAAGAGAATTTCAGACTGATAACAAGATTTCAAAGGTCTTTGGAAAAAAAATATAGCAAAAAGGGCATAAAATGTCCAAATCTTGTTTATTTGGCTACCTGTTGGTGACAGTTTGTTCTCATGGCTGAATGCGTTTTTGTGCATTCCGACCGTCGACTCAGAGTGGGCATCAGAAGTTGCCGTCGTCTCATCTTGAAGCAGTTGTTGTTTCAGACATTCTTCCGAAAGCCTGCAGGCAAGACAGTCACAAAGATTAATCAATAAATACACCGTATGGTGTATTTATTGATTAAGCCATGTAGTCAAAAAGGAATAATTTATCTTTTGTGGGAAGCTGACAAAGATTAATCAGTGAGAGCAAAATCAGTACTAATTTCACAAAGAATTGGCCAGTTTTTTCTTTAAACAAAAATTTAATTTTGCTGTCGAGACCATGGGCACAATATGATATTAAAAAAAAAAAAAAAAAAAATGTGGTAGAGCCACATTTTCACTCTTAGGTTAATAATTGAGAAGTGCCTAAGTTTTCAAACACCTTTGGTCCTCAGTTTTATAGATTATGAGCAAGCGTTCGATTCTGTTGATAGAGGAGCTTTAGTAAAGGTTTTATCCTTGTATGGTATATATATATATATATATATATATATATATATATATATATATATATATATATATATATATATATATATATATATATATATATATATATATATATATATATATATATATATATATATATATATATATATATATATATATATATATATATATATATCATTGGGACAGTCATCCCAATGAGAAAATTTAAATATAAAAAAGCAACATTTTCAGTAGTAAACTCTTTGAAGTATTCTAAATATGATATTAAAAAAAAAAAAAAAAAATGTGGTAGAGCCACATTTTCACTCTTAGGTTAATAATTGAGAAGTGCCTAAGTTTTCAAACACCTTTGGTTAATAATTGAGAAGTACCTAAGTTTTAAAACACCTTTGGTTCTCAGTTTTATAGATTATGAGCAAGCGTTCGATTCTGTTGATAGAGGAGCCCTGTTTTAAGAAAAAGAAACTATAAAGCTGATTTCGAGGCAAAGAGTTCTCGTTGTTTTCTTATCTCGGCCGTACCACACTCTCAAAGGCACTCCACAAAGTGCCAGCCAGGATACAAAGATTCATGATAGCTTTCATGATTCGTCGTATATCCACCCGGTGAGGAAACAATCAATAAATGTTAGTGATTTTTTGGTTGATTTGGTGATTTTCTTCAATAATGTAGTGGTTCATGTGGTGATTTAGTGTTGTCTTTCTTTATTCAATATAAAACTGACTATAAATAGTGATAAATCCCTAGAGGTGGCGAGTCTGGGCAGTGTTGAACTATGGCTCTTTAATCCAAGATGGATTAAAGGAGGACGGAAGCCAAGACATGTTTTCATTGAACAAATTCAAGGTGATAACAAAAATTCACTGGATACAGGATTTTCATCCACGGCAACTTCTGATGCCCACTCTGAGTCGACGGTCGGAATGCACAAAAACGCATTCAGCCAGGAGAACGAACTGTCACCAACTAAGTAAACTTTTCTCCGAATTTCAGTTTTATTTTATTCAACATCTTGTGGTGTAACGAATTAACTTTTCTTACCTGAAGGCTTTCGGAAGAATGAGAAATACTTAAACTGGGCCCTTCTTCTGGTGGAAATTAAAATCGATCCGTATGACAATTAAATCGTTGGTTCATGAAATTTCCTTTGAACTGGTGTCGAAGATTATTGAGTTTAATTAATTTTTTTTTTTTACGGATCTTTCACGGGCCTTTTTATCTGTGAGAACAAAATGGAAAGGTATCAAAAATAGTGTTCTGTCAATTTTTTAAAGCAACGTAAAGTAATAATGTAAAATTTTCCGTTTAGAAAATTTTACATTACTACTCAATACCAGCATACCATCTAATAGAACAGGTTTTGGGAAGTATACAACCATTTTCAGGAAGGATTTTTTCTGGGGGGGGGCTAGAGGAGGGGGTTACTCTGGAGAAATTGAGACAAGGCAGGTGCCTGCCATAATTAGTTAAAAAGGATACTTACCAAAAGTAGATGCTTGTCAAGATGGTTTTTGAATCTGTTTAGAGTTGATGCTGACACTACTTCTTTGACTATCTAAATGACTATCTAATAGATGGCCTGCCAAAAATATTTTATGTTTTACTTTACAGGAAATATTGTCCTCATGTTATGCATAGGAAATTGCATAAAGACTAGTCTACATCTGTTATAACCTACGGAAGAAATAAATCTTTCTGTAACTTGGGTTTGAGTTTAAATATAATTTTCTAGGAAATAACTAATGTTTTATTAATTTGAAAGATGCCATTTGACTAGAAGCAGCCATTTGAACTTAACGAGTGGAGGTTAAAGGGCGAAGCCTCCTCCTACTCAGGGTGGTTTTTCCCTTTTTTTAGGTTTTCTTGAATACAATCATTATTTCTAGCTTTTTGACACACTCATTGACACAGAGAGTCATGGAAGTGATCACATCCTGTGGAATTGTGACTCTAACACAATTTTGTGTTAACTAGCAAAATTGCAAAATTAAATGAAATATATAAACACTAGTCAAAAAACAGGAGGTTAATTTAAGCATGGATACCTTCTACTACGACCTCCAAAGGACTATCGACAGGACACTTTCATTTGAAAAAACTTGTTTTTTTAATTTAATTTTTGATCGTTTTTTAAATAATGCTTGGAAATCCGGCGCCCCTATCTCAAAATTTTAATTTAGCCAACACCGGATATCTAGTCACCAAAATCCTTCCTAAATTCTGTCGCGCTGTTTGTTGTCCATATTTAGTTGCATTTTCTATTTGCTGTTTCTATAAGAAAACTTTTTGATAAAATGAGCTTGCATAATAAGCAGTTATATATATTACTCCATCCACAAGCGTGCGATAAGCATGCAGGACCTAGAACGGCACATCAAAAAATTTTTGCATATTTTCTTCAATAATCTTCGACACCAGTTCAAAGGAAATTTCATGAACCAACGATTTAATTGTCATACGGATCGATTTTAATTTCCACCAGAAGAAGGGCCCAGTTTAAGTATTTCTCATTCTTCCGAAAGCCTGCAGGTAAGAAAAGTTCCGAAAGCCTACACCTCTTCTCTACCCTGCCCTAGAACCCGTGTTTGGGCTTAGTTTTTTACATGAAAAAAAACGTTAACCAAGGTGTCAATTTTACCAAGGTGTCAAGGTGTCAATTTAACCAAGGTCACAATTAGGTGTAATTACATTTACACCTAATTACACCTAATTTACACCTACAATTACAATTACACCTAATTTACACCTAATTTGTTTCTTAGGTAGTTTGCTCCTCTTTTTTGAGATTTTTGTCAAAGCACTGTGCCTATATAACCCAAACAACAGTAATTACAATACAGTATATAGCAGTAATTACCTGGCTGTACTGTCTGCAGTCAGCGAGGTTTTTCGATCTCTCATTTCTTTCCTTATGAGAGCTGGTATAGTGATATGTCTGGAGTCAGTATAATTGATAACCAACTCCACAGCCTTGTTAGTTCTAAGATTTGTTTGGTATTTTTTTTTCAACTGTGAAAAAACAAATTCAAGATTATTAAAATTCTATTAAATATTTTAATTAAATATTTAATATATAGAGTTGGTATTCGGTTAGGTCATGTTAGATTAGGTAATTAATATAATGTGTTCTGGGCAGCCTGCTTTCCATAGTTTTCTGTTGTAGCTTTCATAATTTTGTTACTAAAGTAGGCTATTATCAGGGATGCGTGTTTATTTGTTTCTTCTTTTTACCAGGGGTGATTGTATCGACCCAGTGGTCCTAAAATGTTGCAAGAGGGCTCATTCTCAGAACATTGCAAAAACTGATTTTGAAAAAAAAACTTCTTTAGCAAGTGTAACCATTCACTGAAATACTAGAATAAGATGCAAAACCAACCAAAATAAAATAATTTCCACAGACTCAGAGAATATTTTTGCCACTAATTGCTGGTAAATCAACATAAATATAGAATTTAAATTCTATATTTATGTATCTATAATGGTTCTAGGCGTTCACCCCCCCCCCCCTCCCAGGCGATTACGCCCTGGAAAATATCCTCCCGGTAAATACCCCCCCCCCCCCGTGGACAATAAGGCTTCAAATTTGAGAATTCTATTTGAGTTTATGGATTTTTTGTAAGAAACCATAAATTCAAGACATACAAAATATTACAAAATAAACAAATGGCAAAAAAATAACTTCTAAATACAATACAAAACTAGTAAATATCTTGATTTTATAAATAATCAAATAAAAAAAACAAGTTTTTTTAAACTGAAAGTAAGGAGCGACATTAAAACTTAAAACGAACAGAAATTATTCCGTATATGAAAGGGGCTGTCCCCTCCTCAAATTTGAACTAAAACTGTGGAAAGAGTGCTTTTATGGGGGTCCTAGAGGGTCTTCTGTTAAGTGATGCTCTACTCGAAACTATGGATAGTTTCGAGTAGTTTGGTCCTTTCAGGTAAATATGATGTGTTCTTGAAGGTATCATCATACATAGATGACGTATTACTAAAATTCGCAACTGAGACAAGTTGAATGCAGGCAATTTCTCAAACCGTTTCATTTTTTTTTATGTTTCCCAGTGAATAAATTAGAGAGAAACTATGCATTCTAATTAAATAAACGGATTTCGGGAAAAAAATGTGCGAGACAATAGGCAAGTTTCAGCTGAGTTAGATTTTTGAAGGAAATCTCGAGATAAATAAGCTAATGAAAAGAAAATAGTGTAGTTGGGATAGAACAGCCCTCTGAGTCTGAAGAACTCATTGTAATGCACTCCTTTTAATGCATGCATATATATATATATATATATATATATATATATATATATATATATATATATATATATATATATATATATATATATATATATTTATATATTATATATATTTTTTGGGGGGGGGGGGGTATCAGCTGAAAGTTCAAGAGTGCGTTTGAACCCTGAAATATGGTAGTTGACTATTGTTGAATACAGTCAGGTCAGCTCTGTTTTGTAGTGTAATCATGACAATGTCCGAACATAGAAATTTTGCTGCTTTGTCAGTAAGACAACTTCAATAAATCAAATAATAGTAACATTTTGATTACTAAATATCAGTATATGTATATTAAACTGACAATGCACATAAATTTGTATTTTTTTAGTAAAATGCAAATTCTGTTCTGGCCTTGGGAAGGCATAGGGGTATCAGTTTCATATTAATTTACTTTTATTTAGTTAAATGGCTTTCTCGAAACTTGTTTAATTATATTTACGAACGTTTTTATTAGTAATAAATATACGTAACTCAGTCGGATAAGCCCTATAATAGCGAAAGAATCCCAAGAGAATCCTCCATGCGGAGTTGGAATTCTCTTGGGATCATAACCGGTAAATTAAGTCCAGTTCCTTTGGGAATCATTTCACCAGAGACCTAACGGGATTATGAAACCTGGTTTAATTTAAACGACCTTGTCTTTGAGTGAAAGTCTTTCCAGGAGGAAGAAAAACGACTCGGACTGTCACTGACTGAGATAAGCGCCCGGGACCTGGATGAGGCCAAAATAAACAACTGTTACAACTTAGCAAGAGGCAGGGGGTGTATCACCCCCCCCCCCTCACCCCCTTTGAGCCACTCCTGGTTGAGAAAACCGAATGAAAATCGTACCATTCGTGAAATACATATTTCCTATTACAATTATCAAACACCTAGTGGTAACAAACTGTTGGTAGGGAGGGAATGGAAAGTCGAAAAATAGATTTTGACAACAATAGATACATTCAAAGAATTGGTTTTTTATGCTGATTCCAAATATGTAAAATTCTTTAGGTTTAATGTTACCTATCAAAAGCTTAGAGACTGAAAAAAATTGCCTGATTTTCGAAAAAGGGATGAACAGCCCCAAAAAGTCAAGAGATCTTAATGAAAACATCACCATCAGATTCTGTATATTATAGAACCTCACCGTAAGGTTTCAGACCCCTATCTGCAAAAATGTAGAATTTTTGTATTTTTTTGCGAGAAAAAATTTCGAAGTTAGCACTCTCGATACACAATAATCCCTTACGACCAACAAATCTCCCGGTCGTAGGCTTAGTCTCAGCAGATCTCAGTGTAAATTACTGCTCTACCGTTTACAACACCCCGGCTGGTACCCAAGTCGTGTACAAGTGATTTTGGCATTCGACCTTATAGAATTTTTGATTTATTTGACGGTGAAGCTGCCCTGTCGCCGTCTCCCGAGGGCAAGCAACCGCCGAACCTTGGCTCCGAAGCACTAGCACTCATTGCTAAAAGCTAAAGGACCAGGTTACGTTTAGCCACCAGTGAGTCCGAACGCACGGTACCATTGTGAACTCCAGCACAGATTCTACCTTCAGAGGCTTTCAGGTATAATGACTCGGACGTAGCCTCGCACCATTGTCCGTTCGACCAAGTGCAAAACCAAATGTCCGAACCTGCGGTTCCTCTCGTACTTCGCAGGATTACTATAGCAACGGCTTTGAACGTCTGTAGGGTAAAACTAACCTGTCTCACGACGGTCTAAACCCAGCTCACGTTCCCTGTAGGTGGGTGAACAATCCTACACTTGGCGAATACTGCTTCGCAATGATAGGAAGAGCCGACATCGAAGGATCAAAAAGCGACGTCGCTATGAACGCTTGGCCACCACAAGCCAGTTATCCCTGTGGTAACTCTTCTGACACATCTTGCTTAAAACTCTTAAAGCCAAAAGGATCGATAGGCCATGCTTTCGCAGTCCGTACTCGTACTGAAAGTCGGGATCAAGCCAGCATTTGCCCTTTTCCTCTACGGGAGGTTTCTGTCCTCCCCGAGCTGGCCTTAGGACACCTGCGTTATCATTTGACAGATGTACCGCCCCAGTCAAACTCCCCATCTGGCACTGTCTTCAGCACGGATCAAGAGCGCCACCCGCTGTTGGACTCCCTTGACACCACAAACAAGTCCCCAAAGGGCCTTGCCTCCGCTTCACTGAGTAAGTGAAGCGACCATGAAAGTAGTGGTATTTCATTGCCGAAGTTACCATCTCCCACTTATGCTACACCTCTCATGTCACTCCACAATGCCGAACTAGAGCCAAGCTCAACAGGGTATTCTTTCCCCGCAGACGTTACCAGGCCCGTTCCCCTGGCAGTTGGTTCGCTAGACAGTACATAGGGACAGTGGGAATCTCGTTAATTCATTCGTGCGCGTCACTAATTTAGATGACGAGGCATTTGGCTATTTTTGCGTTATCATTTGTCTCCTGGCCGCAACCTTGGTCCTAGAACATAAGCTACAACTAGGAGGAGAGAGTACCCACGCACCTGTACTCAACCATACAGCCCGAAGGCTCCAATCTCTAGACTCACTCCTTCTAACTAAGGAGTGAGCTCACCCTGCGCAGGTTCTCAACTCAGCCTTATGAGGGTTAAAATGCCGGCCGGTCTGGGTTGACAACGGGTTTTCACTGCCCATTGCCAACCTAGTGGCCCCAATCGGTCCTGATCAGCCCAATCCCATAAGGGGAGTAGACTGTAACGTACTAACGTTTATTTGGAAAAGAACAAAGATAGGAAAGGAAAAATTCAAAATTCTTTTGAGAAGAAGCCTTACAAAGCCACCGGTTAGGTGAGATGCCACTGAAGACCTGATAAGCAGACCAACCCTGGCAACTCCACTCTCCGGAAGCCAGATTCCAGTTATAACCTTCCAGCACCCATGTTTCCACATACAGACCCGTCCTGGCTACGGGCTTGGCCATAGGGACCCTGCCTGTGGTCCATCTCGTCTCAGTCCCAGCGTCTTGGGCGGTTCTTGTCTGTTGAGGCCGAACCTACTAACCAGACCTCCCCAACCTCTTCTGAGAGAAGGCAATCTGCCCCGACAGAGCAGTCCCACATCTGCCATAGGCACCCGTCCATAACCACCGAAGAGATCCAGCCCTACCTTTGGACGGTCCCGTATATGGGAGTGAAGCAAACTTATAACTGGCTTGTTGGGTTTAGCGGAGCATGTCCATAGGAACAAGTCCGTCCAACATCCAGGAATTTTCGCGAACCGAAATCATCTGTCGTTGTGGTTTAACCCGAGTCTCTAGCCCCCGTGCGGAGCACTTGCCGAACGCGACATCCCCTGGTCAGTCCCCCATTACCTGGACTGGCCAGGGGCCGTAACTGCATAGGTCAATACATCTGCGTTAACAACACTACTGGAGCACACATTCAATTGATTACCACATACTACTAAATTCCTCCGACGTAAAGCACTTCTACTGGTGAGGGTTAATGCATTGTTACCATTGCCGTTTCGTGAGGTCTGAAGGCTACTATGTAACCTCAACATCAATATGCTCGCTTTAATTACCCGGATGATGTTAACCTTGGCGAAGCTATGTCATATACCAAGAATCTTGTTAATCTTCGAGTTGGAACTTCTCCAGCCTCCCCGAGCCCCAAGTACAACAGGGACGACCTCAAGCCTGGAAATTTCGCCTAAGTCAGAGGGCATATCCTCAGGAGTAAGTACGCCATACTTTCGTATCTTTTCTTCAGCTGCTCTATTAAATACCGAGGGGTGACCGTAATCCACCGTAACATCCGCAATGTAGGCCACACCTAACTTAACAATTACGAGATCCGGCTTGAGCCTTTGTGTGCCATGAGTCAAATATGTTTCGTGTATATTCCTTAAGTTGCATCCTTTAACACGCTCTATCAGAGAATTGACCATGGAGTCATGCCGTTTGACTCGGGCCCCGTGGACTTACACACAGGATTGTAGGACATGTTGAATAGTCTCCTGCGAAGGGCATCCGTGCCTGCATATATTCGTCAAAGGGTTGGAGTTGTACTGGGTTCTTCTGGTGGGATATAACTGAGTCCGCAACTGAATCGCATGGTTATAGAGTCGCCCCTTAAAGAACGGGGTCTGGCTTGGAAGCCAGAAGTTGGCGATTGGGTTCGCTTTGAATGAGTTCGCCCCATGACCCTGCCATGTTAGGGAAAACTCATTTTGCAATTTTCGTGTCTTAAATTTATCACATCGGCTCTGCAATCGTTCCACCAACTGGGTTTTACTAAGTGCAATGATCCACAAGTCTGAGGAGGTCCGAAGCTTACGAAACTGACCCTCCAGAAACGTCATCACCTTTTCGAGAATACAGGGGAGGCCAAGGCCCCCGTCCCTGGTCTTGGTCTATAGGAAACTGGTAGCGGTCGATTTTGGAAGGTGCAAGACCCTCTTGGCAAAAGAACACAACGTTCTATCGCACCGCCCTAGCCGACAGATGATGGGGTCAGCCGCAGAGATTTTATAGAAGTGACGATCAACCAGAAGTTTCGCCAACTTAATCTTCTGCGCCCCCTTAAGGGGGGCCCTCTCTAGTCTCGCTAGCGAGGACTTGACATCGGCAACATTGGTTAAACAGCTCCCATCCGGCCGTATCTGGACCCCAAGATAACTCAGAGTACCAGATGCCCCTACGGCTGGAATACCTACGGGTCCTTCCTCAACAAGAGACTCCTCCTCTGTACGCTTGAAAAGAATGACATCTCCCAAGACTTTGTGGCTCTTAGCTTTACCCTGCCATTCTAGGCACAACGATTGACATTTACCGGGGTTGATCCGCAGGTGCCGGCGCCTGCAAAAATTGGACAACCCCTCTATTAACGTTTGCGCTCCATGGTGCGACTCCGCAATTAACAACAAGTCATCAGCGTACCCAATCACTGCAACTTTCACTCCGCAATAATTGAATCCTGGTGCCTTAGCAACGGTTGCACTTCGATTCACTGCGGCAAGGAACTCGTCTATAACCATGTTAAACAGCGTTGGACTCAGAGGGTCCCCGTGCTTAACTCCAACTCTCATCTGAATGTGACCTAGCTCTTCCCTCCCTACTTTCAGCTGTGTAGACACATCTGAATATAGGTCGGCAATCACACGGGCCAGTTTGTCGCTCGCAGAGAAACGATTCAATGCCCGGAGCACACTTGAGTGCTGCACCGTATCAAACGCTTTGGACAGATCCACTGCAACGAGGCAGATGGTTCTTCCCTGAGTGCGTGCCTCCTTGATCAAAGCTCTGACAGTACATATATTCTCGAAATAACCAGGTCTACGCACGAAACCTCTTTGGCTCCCACACAAAAGCTCGGAGGCATTAAGCCTATTTACAATAATTTTCGTATATAGACGCAGCAAAGTGCTGGCTATAGTAATTGGTCTAGACTTTACAGGTAAGCCGCTGCCCTGTACTTTTGGCAACAGTGATGTTCTATATAGTTTCAGGCACGTCGGCGTCCTCCCAAGCACCAAGAAGACATTCAACAGAATAACCAAGACATTGGGGTCCACCTTCTTAAGGCTTGGATACTTGAAGAGTCATAGTTACTCCCGCCGTTTACCCGCGCTTCGTTGAATTTCTTCACTTTGACATTCAGAGCACTGGGCAGAAATCACATTGTGTCAACATGCAATGGCGCCTTTGCAATGCTTTGTTTTAATTAGACAGTTGGATTCCCCTGGATCGCCTCTCATTTTCCCCTCTCAATTTAGCACTTGTTCACGGATGCCCAGCGTAACCAATCACTTTCCCAATAGTATCTTTTCATTGTCTCAGCTCAGTTTAGCAATCTGAGCCAATTTCGACTTTTTCAAGTTTAGGGTCACTTGCCTGAGACTCCGGGCAGGTGAGGTGGGCACCTCCAAAAATTGTCCCAACTTCCTTTCTCGCCTTAGAATTTATTAATGGATACCTAAAACCGTCAACGGTTAGACTGTTGCCCTAGTGGTAACCATGCCATGCTCTACACACATACCAACAATATTTTTTTTCCAAAGGGGCTGTGCCCTTCTCAACGCCTCGCTCTTTACGCTAAAGTTTGACTTTCTCACAACTCTTTTTTTTTAAATAAAAACTTTAGCGTAAAGAGCGAGGCGTTGAGGAGGGCACAGCCCCTTTCATATACGGAATAATTTCTGTTCGTTTTAAGTTTTAATGTCACTCCTTACTTTCAGTTTAAAATATTTTTTTTATTTAAAGGCTGCGAAAGCGGGGGGGGGGGCTGCGAAAGTGGGGGGCTGTACCTTCTAATCCCTGTACGTTTTAAGGTTCGAACTTGTGACTCAGCCTCTATAACTCTTTAGAAAACGTAGTTTTTTTTCAAATAATGTTAAATTAAGGTATTGGTCATCGTGATAAAAATTCCCTTTATGAACTAAACATAATAGGCTATATCAAAATAATCATTCCAATCAAGACTCTTATGACACTGAATCAAGAAAGAGCTCTCAATCTGTCAATCCTTCCAGTGTCCGGGCCTGGTGAGGTTTCCCGTGTTGAGTCAAATTAAGCTGCAGGCTCCACTCCTGGTGGTGCCCTTCCGTCAATTCCTTTAAGTTTCAGCTTTGCAACCATACTTCCCCCGGAACCCAAACACTTTGGTTTCCCAGAAGCTGCCCGCGGAGTCATTCAAGTAACGTCCGCGGATCGCTGGTTGGCATCGTTTATGGTTAGAACTAGGGCGGTATCTAATCGCCTTCGAACCTCTAACTTTCGTTCTTGATTAATGAAAACATTCTTGGCAAATGCATTCGCAGTTGTTCGTCTTGCTACGGTTCAAGAATTTCACCTCTAGCGTCGCAGTACGAATGCCCTCGTCTGTCTCTGTTAACCATGACATCTAATGGCATCACAGACCTGTTATTGCTCACTCTCATATGGCTAGACGCCACTTTTCCCTCTAAGAAGAGCGATCCATCACTAGGATCCATCGTCTATTTAGCAGGCTAGAGTCTCATTCGTTATCGGAATTAACCAGACAAATCGCTCCACCAACTAAGAACGGCCATGCACCACCACCCACTGAATCAAGAAAGAGCTCTCAATCTGTCAATCCTTCCAGTGTCCGGGCCTGGTGAGGTTTCCCGTGTTGAGTCAAATTAAGCCGCAGGCTCCACTCCTGGTGGTGCCCTTCCGACAATTCCTTTAAGTTTCAGCTTTGCAACCATACTTCCCCCGGAACCCAAACACTTTGGTTTCCCAGAAGCTGCCCGCGGAGTCATTCAAGTAACGTCCGCGGATCGCTGGTTGGCATCGTTTATGGTTAGAACTAGGGCGGTATCTAATCGCCTTCGAACCTCTAACTTTCGTTCTTGATTAATGAAAACATTCTTGGCAAATGCTTTCGCAGTTGTTCGTCTTGCTACGGTTCAAGAATTTCACCTCTAGCGTCGCAGTACGAATGCCCTCGTCTGTCTCTGTTAACCATTACCTCAAGTCCAGAAAACCAACATAATAAGACCGAGGTCCTATTCCATCATTCCATGCTGTGATTTTCAGGCGCTGTGCACCTGCTTTAAGCACTCTAATTTGTTCAAAGTAAACGTATCGGCCACCAAGGACACTCGGTTAAGAGCACCCCGAAAGATCCAATGAATTGTCCGATCGAGGCAGTGACCACCGTGTGGCGGCACCACCCGACCGAGACCCATATCTAACTATGAGCTTTTTAACCACAGCAACTTTAATATACGCTATTGGAGCTGGAGTTTCCGCGGCTGCTGGCACCAGACTTTCCCTCCAATGGATCCTCGTTAAAGGATTTAAAGTGTACTCATTCCAATCACAGGGCCACGGATGAGTCCTGCATCGTTATTTTTCGTCACTACCTCCCCGTGCTGGGAGTGGGTAATTTGCGCGCCTGCTGCCTTCCTTGGATGTGGTAGCCGTTTCTCAGGCTCCCTCTCCGGAATCGAACCCCGATTCCCCGTTACCCGTTGCAACCATGGTAGGCGCATAGCCTACCATCGAAAATTGATAAGGCAGACATTTGAAAGACACGTCAACGGTGCGAGACCGTGCGATCGGCTATAGATATTCAGAGTCACCAAGAGACGAGCCGAAGCCCGATTGGTCTTGATCTAATTAAAGCACCCCTTCCGTGAAGTTGGGGCTATTGTGCATGTATTAGCTCTAGAATTACCACAGTTATCCAAGTAAGATATAGTACGATCTAAGGAACCATAACTGATTTATTGAGCCATTCGCGGTTTCGCCCACTGGGGGCTTGTACTTAGACATGCATGGTTTAATCTTTGAGACAAGTATATGCTACTGGCAGGATCAACCAGGTAACACATTCACGTTACCATCAGGCACATTAGAAACCCAGTGAACCATTGAGATTTCTCTCCAGGAGTACGGCTATATTGCCATCCTCCTTTCAAGACCCCTTAATCCCATAGTCAAAGGCTCTAATGGTACCAAAATCATTACCGAATCAAGGATTCCACAATTTCCAAGATTCGTCTTGCTCAACAGATGCTAAGATCATAGTGATTCCCTGTGGCTCAAAACCAAATCACTCTTAACCACCATCAGTTTATAGTGTTTTTGAAACGCAAACCCATTGGAAAGCATTCCTCGTGCAATCCTAGTGC
>CM051258.1:67732370-67747370 GCA_027921565.1 Artemia sinica
TAGTTTGGTTGTGGGGGGGTGGTTTTTTGAGGGTAAAGGAATATATTTACATTGACTATAATGATGTTTGCATGGTTTGGGGGGGGGGGGGTTTGAGGGTAAAGGAATATATTTACGTTTTGTATTGAGTATGGTTTGTGTGTGTGGGGGGGGGGGGGTTTGAGGGTATAGGAATATATATACGTTTTGCATTGAGTATGGTTTGTGGGGGGGGGGGGGTTTGAGGGTAAAGGAATATATTTACATTTTAGCTGAATATAAAGATTGTATGGTTTGTTGGGGAGGGGGGGGGAGGGTTTGAGGGTATAGGAATATATATACGTTTTGCATTGAGTATGGTTTGCGGGGGGGGGGGTTTGAGGGTAAAGGAATATATTTACATTTTAGCTGAATATAAAGATTGTATGGTTTTGTTGGGGGGGGGTTTAGGGTATAGGAATATATATATGTTTTCTATAAAGATTGCATGGTTGGGGGGGGGGGGTTGAGGGTAAAGGAATATATTTACATTGAGTATAAAGATTGTATGGTTTGTTGGGGGGGGGGTTAAGGGTAAAAAGAACATATTTGCGTTTTAGCTGAATATATGGAGGATGTCCAAGGAAAATTTGTTTGAAAATAAAAATGCACTTACATTGCTAATTGCGGCTGCCAAGGCCTCAAGCTCATCAATTATGTAATTGTTCTATCCATTGTCAGGTTGTTTGCACTGTGTCAAAATACTTTCTGATAATTTAGTCACATTGCATGCCCGTTATATACGAAATCTCTAGGTCGAATTGTTGTGTAAACAAAGCCCTCTGATTGGCTGAGAAGGGGGATGTAACCGAGTCGCTGATTGGCTGAGAAGGGGGATCTAGCTGTTTCCCGGTAACTCGTAACATTTGGCTCGGAAACAATAACAAATACTATTTCCGGATCATAACATCTGCCTCGAACAGGAAGGAAATGTCATTAACTGTTTCTCGGAACCTCGTAACATTTGGCTCGGAAACAATAACAAATACTATTTCCGGATCATAACATCTGCCTCGAACAGGAAGGAAATGTCATTAACTGTTTCTCGGAACCTCATAACATCTGGCTCGAATAACAATAACAAATACTATTTCCGGATCATAACATTTGGCTTGAACAGGAAGGTAGTGTCATTAACTTTGCTTCGAACGACAACAACGTTGACCCCATTAACCACGTGTTCCCCATATGACTCTATTCAAAACAACAACAACATTGACCTTGACATTTTGCCTCGGAAACAACAACAACGTTGACATTCGCTAAGAGCGTGCCAAAAACACACCTGGAGAAAGAGGTCATTGACCCCATTAACCACGTGGTTCTATGCCCATATAAGGTGTACTGATCGGAGATACGTTCTTTTGATAACCGAATTTTGTACTGATCGGAGTTATTATGGCATCTCTACTGAAAATCCCCCTACAGCCCTCATGGCAAGGTTTGTAAGTTATACCTTGGGGGCATATAAGGTTTTTATAGAAAGCGTTGTCGTAAAGCTTCAAAAATGGCTCACTCGATTGGAAATTGAAAGGGCTAGTGTCCTTTTTAATAGTTGAAAGTACTTGGAGGGTAACTAACCCCCCTCTCATGCCCACCATTTCCCCTAACACATGCAATCAAAATTTTGAGATATTCATTTTGTTAAACGTAGTTAAAATTTCTGGAAATTAGGTCTTTTAGGATAATAACCCCCCTCAGAACCCTCAGGGCGAGGGTTGTAAGTTATACCCTAGGGGCATGTAAGGTTTTTATAGAAAGTGTTGTCGTAGAAACTTTAAAAAATGCTCAGGAAATTGAAAGGGCTAGTAATCTTTTTAATAGTCGAAAGTGATTGGAGAGCAACCAACCCCCCTCTCACCCCCACCATTTCCTCAAAGACATCCAATCAAAATTTTGAGATAGCCATTTTGTTCAACGTGGATTAAAGTTCAGAATTAGGTTTTTGAGGATAAACCCCCCCCCCCTCACAGCCTTCAAGGCATTGGTTGTAAGGTATGCCCTGGGGGCATATAAGTTTTTTTTTTTTTTTAGAAAATGGTGTCGTAAAAACTTCAAAAAGGCTCATTCAGTTAGAAATTGAAAGGGCTAGTGCCTATTTTAATAGGCTATTCGAAACTGATTGGAGGGCAACTAACCCCCCTCTCACGCCCACCATTTCCCCAAACACATCCAATCAAAATTTGAGATAGCCATTTTTTTCGACGTAGCTGAAAGTTTTGAATATTATGTCTTTGAGGATGATAACCCCCCCACACACACCCCTTAGGGCAAGGGTTGTAAGTTATGCCCTGGGGACATGTAAGGTTTTTTATAGAGAGCGTTGTCCGAGAAACTTCGAAAACTTCTAAACTTCGAAGGGCTAGTGCCCTTTTTAATAGTCAAAAGTGATAGGAGGAAAACTATCACCCCTCCCACGCCCACCATTTCCCCAAAAACATCCAATAAAAATATTGAGATAGCCATTTGTTCAACGTAGTTGAAAAGTCCGGAAATTATGTCTATGAGTATGACATTCTCCCCACAGCCCTCAGCGCAAGGGTTGTAAGTTATGCCCTGGGGCATATAAGGTTTTATAGAAAGTGTTGTCGTAGTAGCTTCAAAAAGGGCTCGTTCGATTGAAAATTGTAAGCGCTAGTGCCCTATTTAATAGTCGAAATGATTGGAGGGCTACTAACGCTCTTCTCACGTCCACCATTTCCCCAAACACATTCAATTAAGATTTTGAGATAGAAATTTTGTTCAACGTAGTTGAAAGTTATGGAAATTAGGTCTTTCACAGCGTTGTCGTAGAAACTTCAAAAAGGACCCATTCAATTGGGAATTGAGAGGGCTGGTGCCCTTATTAATAGTCAAAAGTGATCGGAGCGCGAATACCTCCCCCATACCCATCATTCTCCAAACACTTCCAATCAACATTTTGATATAGCAATTTTGTGAACGTAGTTGAAGGGTTCGGAAATTATGTTTATGACAACCCCCCTCAGTCCTCAGGCTGTGTGGCTCATGTAAGCACATGTAAGTTATGCCCTGGAGGCATATAATGTCATATAGAAAGTGTTATCGTAAAAACTTCGAAAAGGGATCTTTCGATTCGAAATTGAGAGGGCTATTGCTATTTTTAATAGTCGAAAGTAATCAGAGGGAAAATCCCCCCCCCCCACGCCCATCATTTCCCCAAACATTTCCAATCATTATCGATATGGCCATTTTCTTTAACATAGTTAAAATGTCAGGAAATTATGTCTTTGAGGATGACAACCCTCCCCCCATAGCCCTCAGGACAAGGGTCGTAATTTATGCCCTTGGGGCATATAACCTTTTATTAGAAAGTTTTGTCGTAGAAGCTTCAAAAAGGGCTCATTCAACTGAAAATTGAGAGGTCTAGTGCCTTTTTTATAAATCGAAAGTGATCAGAGGGCAAATGTCACCCTCCATGCCTATCATTTCCCCAAACACTTCCAATCAAAATTTTGATATAGCCATTTTGTTAAGCTTATCAGAAAGGTCTGGAAATTATGTCTTTGAGGATAACAAATCCTCCCCAGCCCTCAGTGCAAGGGTTGTAAATTATGCCCTGGGGACATATAGGGCTTTATAGAAAGTGTGGTCATATAAACTTCAAAGGGGGCTCATTGGATTCGTAATCAGACACTCTAGTTTTCTTTTAAGAGTCAAAGTGATCATAGGGCAGCTACCCTATCCCCCTACACACGTCATATTGTCCTGAAATATGTCTAATAGAAATTTTGAGATGCCCATTCTATTTAAAATGGTCTAAATATCATATAACAAGGATTTTGGGGTTGAAAAAAAAACCCAGAGATTAGGGGCAAGAGTTGTAAGTTATGCCCAGGGGGTATTAAAGGGTTTTATGGAAGGTTTGGTTGTTTAACTTCAGAAGAGGCTCAGTTTTTCTCCCTGAAAAAGACTATATCAGTATAAAACGAACAGATTTTAATCAAAAAACTTTTTGCAGAAAATAGGTTTTTCAAAAAAAGTAAAGAACTCCATTAAACCAAAAATGAACCAAAATACAATCAAATAACCTACAAAGCATACAACTATCACAATTCAGTATCAATAAATAAATGAAACCCAAAACAAACAGAAGTTGAAATAAGTCAAACTCAAAACGAGCAGACATTAATATGAGTAGGGTTCTAAACACTATGCTTTCTAAAAGCCAGAATATAATTTGTACTTTCATGAAAAAAATTCTTTTAAATGTTTTCACTTTTATAACTTTAAGAAATCAAAAATTAATTAAGATTTTAAGGAATAAATATCAGCATATGTATATTAAACTGACAATGAACATTTTTTTCAGTAAATTCATTTGAATTTTTTCAGTAAAGTACAAATTATATTCTGGCTTTTAGAGAGCATAGGGTTTAGAACCCTACTGAGATTAATTTCTGCTCGTTTTGAGTTTGACTATTTTAATTTCTGTTTGTTTTGGGTTCATTATTTATTGATTTGTGGTAGTTGTATGCTTGGTGGATTATTTGATTCTATTTTTGTTCATTTTTGGTTTAATAGAGTTCTTTACTTTTTTTTTGAAAAACTTATTTTGTGCAAAAGTTTTTTTTAATTACTCTTGGGAAAAGGGTTTGGTTACGAAAATGAAACTTTGTGGGATGGCTTTATAGACTGAAGTCTCTCACTGGGTAAATATTTTGAAGTAGCCAACCCATCTCTACTCATTTTTCTCATAGATAGCACTGACGATTGATGACCTTTAAATCTTTTTTTTTTATAAAAGTGAAACCTTGCAGAACAGATCTTCTGCTTGAAAAAAAGTAAAAGAAAGTGTTTTCAGCCTTACAACTTTGCTCAATCCAAGTTTGTGAAGTTTCAGAGATGTGGAAATACATTTCCTAAATTTAGAAAAAAACCTTTGATATTACTTAAAATTCTACTCTAATAACAGGAATTGCATTTTTGAACTAAAACCAGAGAAAAAGAAACTCAAAATTAAGGTATAATGTTGCTTTATCAAAATTCCAAGACTTAGAAATCTGAAAGGGGTTAACATAGTAGAATGGCTATACCTTCCCAGTGTATGTTTTTTGGCCCTGGGTTCAGCACTAAAAGTTTTCTTTTCCTATCCTAACTCTGAACAAACGGTGACCAATTTCATCTTTATGAAGAGCTGCAGAGTTTGATACTAAGTCTCCTGCTTAGGATACTCCATTCAACTGCAGTGTCTGCGACAGTTAACATGGACTTAGAAATCAATTATTTGCCGCTAGATTAAGTTGATTACGGACATGAGCTCCTGATTGAACTGGCAAAACTATACTTTCAGACACACAGAAGAGCGAGATAAAAATACGGTGTTTGGTGTTCCTGAAAACTGCGGCTAAAGCGGAGCTTAAGCAAATGCCTCCTGCTCTGGATTCAATTCTCAAACTGAAATTCTTATCCCCTGTGATTTGCTTGTCTCAGTTTCGACCCCAATTTGGAGACCTGTCATTGATCATTGTTGCTACCACTGATCTCAGTACCTTGGAGAATCAGTGGAGGAAACAGTTGGACGTCAATTGGTCATTTGTGTGTGGAAGAACAATCCCCAAACACTCCTCTCAGTTCTCGATAGTTGTCCTACATTATCTTGATGCCGTTGGGGCATCTCCTTTCCTAAGTTAGCAAGGTGGGTATTGACCCTGTGAGTCTGCTAATTAGCAATGCGATAGTGGAACGGTCCTTTTCTATGATGAATACAGTTAAGAGCAAGCTCTGAAACTGTATGCTTTGACCCATGTTGAACTCAATACTCAAAGACGGGTTAAGACTCCTTCACCTGTCTTTGAATTATTTTTTTCCAATTCTTTTGACTAACTAAACGAAAAACAATTTTCAGAAGATTCCCACCCCTTAAACATGAAGATCATAGAGCTCTAACGATCTATTAGTACTTGCGCTTCCTTTCCATAGCAGACCTGAAACCAAATTTTTCGTACCCTTAACTTTTCTTGTATCCTTGTCTTGAAATTTGACCCATATTTTTATTTTTTTTTTCTTCTATGTATACCACGAAAACGAAGTTGTTAACAACCCGATATCTTTAAATGACGTATCGCATAAACAATTTTTTTTTTTACGAATTCCGGTCTCATATACTTTGATCAGCTCATCAAGGACTACTGATCACTGTTGAAAAAAATATATCTTAGTCTTGGTTTAAAAAAAAAAAAAATCTTGTTGCGAGTTTAGCTTTCCAATATCACTACTTAGAAAGGAACAATAGGAAAGCTCCAAATTCTATGGCTATTCAGGTAACCGTGGTATATCTTAAGCATTCATTCATAAATTTAGGTTGCATATCTTAAGCATTTTCCAATTATAGTCAAACTTTGGTTTGAAACTGCCGCCTACCAGTTTACCTGCTATATCGAAGCTTTCCATTCGAAAGAAGAAACATGACTGAATATAGCAACAGCTTAGGTACAAAGCTTCAGGTAGCCCTCTCCGATATGAGACTATATTGCTCCCTCCCTTCCAACTCACACACTGTAGGCCCTGGCTCAATTATTAGCGAAAACCATTCCTTTTTTACCCCATGCGAGAATTATACGTAGCTTTCAAAATGTAACATCATATTCATCAATCCAGCCTGAGGGTCACATTTTCAATTAAAACCGCGGAGGTTAAAACCTTACGACTTTCTAAAAATAAGCCGAAATCGACAGACTAGGAACAAAAAACAAAAAATAAGGTGAAGTGTTGTCCTGCAACACAAAAGTTTGCTTTGAATTCTTCTACCCATGTAAAAAATATGGTTTTTCCTAGTAGTTCAAGGTGTGGGACTGTAAAACTCTTGGAAATTCCCAAAATAGTCTTTTCACAAGTAAACAATTACTTTTCAGTTGAATCTACTATTAGAACTACTATTATCAAAAGAGTTATAACTACTATATCCAAAAAGTTTTATATTGAAAAATCTTTGTCATTAGACAGTTCCTTTAAAACAAGTTTTTGAAAAATCGGCTACTATGAGCCCTGATTCACTCTGTAATGCATTGCAGCTGCTGCTGCAACCATGATAAAAAAGAACACGGACAGGATAAAAGACAAAATTCTCCAGAGCCACTGATGGCGCGCAGAATATCGACCAGTGGCGTTAGTTCACCAAAATCAAGGGGGGGGGGGGTAAAGTTGGTTCCAATTTCCCCAACTCAAGTGAACCTGACAGTAAAAACTGAGAAATGAGCCATATAGTACCATAAAGGCAAAGGTTATACTGCCAAAACTGACCTATTTCTCTGGATGGCTTGAATTATGTAGGCCTATCTTAGATTTGACAAGATTTTGAAGAAACGAAATTTCAGTTGGGGGAGACTAGGATCTGGGGGGAGGGGGAAAAACATGAGGTCCCCGGAGGGGCAGTTTCCCCCTGCCCCAAACCAAATTACGCCCCTGGTATCGCCGTTGTCAATGTCTCAGTTGCCAGGTCTTTTTTACATAGACAGGTAGTAAGCTCGTCACCCAGGTTTGTGGCATTTGATATCTAACTCCGGGCCCTGTATTACCTAGCAGATGTATCAATCCACTGCCCAAGGCACAAGAAGAGTGTCGATGATACATTTTCACTACTATATTAACATGTAAATTATTTTATGCGTGGATTAAAGTAAACTTAGTTTTGGTATGGGGAAAAAACCGGTTCTTATAAACACAGGGTTGCATAGAGTAAACGTGTCTAATTGGGGTAGTTATATTTAGTTGTGGCATTAAATATTTATTAGCTTTGCCTTACTACTCAGTTTTATTTAAAAAGATTGAGAGGCAACTAAAACAAATATAAAATACTTTCTAGAAGTCAAGCAATGAGCTTTCGTCAAATGACTCCCTTTTTTCGTCACATGACTAGATATCCTGTAATTGTCATGATATTTGGCTCCCGTCAGAACTTATTTAAATCAGTTCAACTATTCAAGATAGAAACGGGAAATCCTTGCAAGTGTCTCTTTTCCTTTGGAATAAACAACCAGAATATTCAAGCTAAAAATGTGCGATTTCTTAAAACTATCATGGAGTCTTGGCCAATGTTGTAGGTCATAAAAAAAATCACTGAAAAAAAAACTTAAAAAAAAACAAAACAGAAAAAATCAACATCATACGGTGGCAAAAGGCCACTACTGCCGATCTTAGCAAGCAAATTAAATATATAAAAAACAAGTTTTATCAACTGAAAGTAAGGAACAACATTAAAACTTAAAGCGAACAGAAATTATTCTGTAACGAACAGAATAACGTATATGACGGGGTTCGGTCCCCTCGTTAATACCTCGCTCTTTAAGCTAAAGTTCGAATTTTTGTTCCAATTCCGTAAGAATGACCCCTGAATCACAAAGGTCGTTTAATTAGAAAAAATAGCTCCTTTGAAAGTCCTTTAAAAAAAACTTTACCCTTCTATTCCAAATCTGAAGGATCTGATATCATCCCGCTCTGATGCAGCTATATCAGCTAGCGAAAAACAAATGGAAAGAACAAGTATAAAGCGAAATAAAACCATAAGGTACCAAGGACAGTGTAAATGAAATCGGATTATTTGAATTGATTATGTAGAAAGTTACATTTATATATGAGAATATTAGTAAAAATTGAGAATTCAAATTTCAATGAAACAGACCTTCATTTGCAGTTATGCCCTTTTTGGTATTAGCCAACTTAAAAGAAGAAAGGCAAGTGAAAAATCCGATAAAAGCAGCTTAAGAAGGAGTAACTTTCCTTAAAAAGCTGTCTCTTAAGGGTGGCAAAAAATTTTTAATGTTTTAAAGTAAAAAAAGAAAGGCAAGTGAAACGTACAACGAAACGAAAATAAAACGAAAGTAAATTAAGCAAAATGAAGTAACACAGGTCCAGATGAAGCACAGTGTTGCCATATGCTGTAAAACAATATAGACTTTAATTCGCTAAAGGCTCTTCGGTTCCTACTCTTTCATAGAAAAAAAGGCCTCAAAAATATTCCCTGATTGAAACTACGACAATTCGTGCTAACCGAACGCTTCGAGTAGAACGAATTTCAACTTGATAATCCAAAAAGTAATTGAAAATCTAATTTACAATCAGATAGTCATGAAAATTATAAGTTGTCAATAAAAAAAATACACGACATGAAGAACTGAAAATAAAAATATCCAATAGATAGGCAGCAAACATATTGTCAAGGAACACCTAATTTCAAACCAATCAAACCGTCAATTTTATGGAATATCACAAATATAATTACTTTTGATTTATGCATATATATTAGTATTACCGATTATGTTTTAGAATAACCAAGTGCATGCTTACATGTAACCTTAACAGCCGATTATATGAAAGAGAAAAGTAAAAAGAAAAAACCCAAATTTAGACAAAATTTGCGGCTGACAGAGAAAATCTTCAATTTTCTGCTTTTGTCCTTTTCCCTGCCTATGTTTAGGAGCTTTGCTATGTCTCTATCTATTTTGTCCATCCTTGTCTTTGTTTTTTTCCTTGCTTCCTCGTCAAGAGGTTTCCAGACGCGATATCGAAATATCCAGATTTTATATGTGTATTTATTCCCCTGTTTTTCTAATAAAATTTACTCGTTTTGTATATTTATTTTCATTTCGTTACCTTTAAAATGGAAATCAGGTGTCGTCAAAAAATTACTCATAAGTAAGGCAAAAACACCATTTATTCCAAGGGGGAAAACAAAAATAAAAAAATACAGATTGGTATGATATTAAGTTTGAGTACTGTCCTTTAAATATATGAGTCATCCAATCACATGACTATTCAGTTTGGGATATGTTCACAACTGTAAACTTTTTTCCAGCTTTTTAGTAACCCTTTCCTCCCAACTATGTGAATACGTATTTGTTGATATTCAATGTCATTTATAGAACACAAAATTAGCTCTTGAACTAAAATTAGTTCAAATTAGGATGAGCAGCTAGGGGGGGGGGAATCGTCCCCCGCGTCTTTCTCAGCACCTATCCACTCCCACCATAAAACAATACTGCCACGTCTAAAAACAATGCCAACTGATTTTGAAAAATCTTGCCTTCAAAAACAAGGAACTAAACATCGCTTATCTTACGATCAGGTCTTTCATCTTTTCTCGACGCAAACCAAAGCCACAAAATTACACAATTCTGAGTCCTTTATTTGTTTAAATTCTTTCAGCTATCTAAAAGAAAGCGACTTTCTATTTAGTGCATCTTCCTTTTCTTCGACAAGGGTTTTTCAAATTGATTTCTCATTCCACCAGCAACGTTGTTGTAGAACTTCAGATTTGTAGATGTCTCTGATATCCAAGGTGAATCTCCAATAGTTATATCCTGGTCAACCAGATGAGTATACTTAGTACGACCTTCACAAAACAAATATAATACACTGTTTCCAACAAAGGGTCTGTAAGCTCTGTAAAGGATATCCGTATGATCTGTAAAGAAGAGAAAAGGTAGAGGAAAAATACAAATACTGTTCAAACATGAGCTCATAAGCAATAGAAAAACATTAAGGAGAGAGCGAAGAAGATAGAAAGAGAGAGAGAGATTGATCGCGATCCAGATTAACAAAAATATGCAAACAAGTAAAAATCTTTTGAAATTTCCGTCGGACGGAAATGGGGGAAGGATACTTATTCTTACGACTTTCCACATATTTGTTTTATAATTTACGATTATTTTGGAAATTTGACAAAATTGGACCCCTCTTCAACCCTGGATTTATGTGCTTCTCTTTTAGGGTGAGATCTCCAATAAATAAATATGTTCGTTACACATACCTTTTACATCTGTGCACAGGCACCCATAAGTAGGGGGGGGGGAGGGAGCTTTAGCTCCACTTCTTGCTAGTTACATTTTTAAAGGGAAAATCGAGTGTGTACAATAAGGTGCTCCCTAATGAAAATAAAAAAGTATATATCGATATTTTTAATACCCTCCCCCCCTAAAATTTAGCTTATGGGTGCCCATGTATCTGTGTAGTGGCATTATGGGCATTGCCTCTTAACTTAGGATTTTGGATACTAAAATCTTATTAATTTTTTTTTAACTGAATGTGGAAAAGCAGCAAAACCATTAAAGATCAATAGATTTATCTAAAAAATAAGGCTAATGCTAGATTCACTGTATCTTCCGTTAAACATAAAGTAAAAATGAAAAAAAGTTCATTTCCAACGCAAATGAATGCGATATTTGGGTTTAGGAGGAAATTTTGATTCTAAAGGTATGTCTATGGTACATTCAAGTCTAGTGCAAGCTCAGCCAGAGTTGACCCAGCTCTAAATGGGTACCTGAAGAAACATGGGGAAGGTAAGCAAGAGGGGTGTGCGAAAGCAAAGGATGACTGGTCCCCATCCCCCCCCCCCCCCATTGCACTTCCTGGCTGAAGGGCCTTGAGACGGAGATCCTTACTGCTACTTTGGAATTTAAGGGTTTAGTGCCACATGTTTTTTTTCTATGCTACAAATTTAAATAATAATGTTATACGCATAACAATATAACAAAAATTGGCCAGTCCTATCCCTCAGTACTAAGAAAAAATAACAGTCAATATTTTATTATTCTGTGTTGTGTTAATTTTTTTAATTCTGTGTTATAAAACATTAAGAGATCAAAATATTAAAGGAAGGCTAACTAAAGTTTCAAAAACAAAGTCGTCAATCTACTTTCCAGTTTCACAAAAATCATCTTGACCTGATACGGTTAGCTTCCAGAACTTAACTAAACAATTTTTTACTAATGACGAGTGCTTAATTATATCTGCCCCATTTCTCTGACTTCCGTACCAGCATTAGCATATGATAAATCAAACTATTCCTTTTTCCAATAGGATTGAATATTATTTAAGATATCAAGAAAGCAACCAAGAATGCAGTTCAGGTCATGTTAATTAATTTTCTACCCTAGTTATGCTAAGTTAGAATTTACAGAATTTTGATGAAATTCTATAAGTGTTTTCTCGCAATTTTCAACTTTTAAATATTTGAGAAAGCCGACATGGTTCTCTTTCAGAACAAAAGCCTCTAAGAACACCCAAGGTTTTTCCTAACAGTCTTTAGAAAACACAAATTAAAATTTGAAAATGGCGACAAGATTCAGGGTTTTGACTTGGGGGAATTTTCCTTATACCCTTTTTGGGTGTTTCCACTGAAAAATAGCAAAATATCCCCATTCAGATTTTGAAAAACAAATTTTCCCCTCCACTTAAACTGTTCTGAATTAGGTCCACTGACAAGAACGTTAAAAGATTTCGTCGAAGTCTATCAAACAGTTTGTGGTAACCAACTGTAAGCAGCGACTCAGTGTAATAGTAATCAAAACTCTAAAAAATGGAAATTTCGATAGCAATACACATCAAAAGAATTGGCTTTTGTTGTGATTCCAAAAATATAAAATTCACTAATTTTAGTGTCACCCTATGAAAGCTAAGAGCCTGAGAAAATGTACCTGATTTTCGGAAAAGGAGGCAAATGCCCCCTAAAAGTCACGGAATCTTAATAAAAGCACACCTTCAGCTACAGCATATGAAAGACTCCTACTGGGGAGGTTTCTACCTCCTATCTTCAAAAATTTGGAATTTTTTATCTTTCACCAGAAGAGAAATAGCGGAAGTTTAATTGTTTGTTTATCCCATGGGTGATCGTACGAAACCAATGGTCCTTCGACATTGGGGGAGAGCTCATTCGAACTGAAACCGAATTTTTAGTGCCCTTTTTGAGCGACCGAAAATATTGGAGGGCGACTAGCAACCCTTCCTCGAAAGTTTCCAGGAAAAAGTTTTATAGCGGGGGGGGGGGATTTCCCAGCATGATTTGAAGAATGGTCAGAAAAAACATAAGTTTTTTTCAACTGAAAGTAAGAAGCAACATTGAAACTTCAAATCAACTGAAATTATTCCCTATAGATAGATAGATCGTGTATTTCAAAAGCCCATGAGTTATACATAACAAAAATTTATGAAAAATAAAGAAATCACCAACAGAACAAATTACAAAGCACACAGAAACATGATACATAGCGAAAAATATACCTAATGGTAATTTAGCGAGAAAATAATTGTAATTCTATATATTAGTCAATAATTAATTGTATAAACTTTTCCTTCTTTCTAAGCTTTTATCTATGTACGCGCCAATACGAAATATTGTGATTGCACTACTACTTTGTAAAGTACCAGGAAGCAGCAAAACAATCCAATGTAAGTGTTTTTCTCTTAAATCAGAGAGCACCTGGCACTTCCGAAGAAAATGGTCCAAATCTTCGTCCTCATCTTTACAAACAGGACACATATACCACCCTTCCGGATCAGTTATCTTTTTGTGGAACCACCTTTTGCCTGCTCTGGATTGGAAGGCAATTCGCCCTAAGCTGAATCCATCGACATAAAATCATAGCCGGTAAATTAAATTTAAAATACACTTCCTTTCCAAAACTATGTTTAGCCTGATTATGATGATTCAATGTTGTAGAATTTAAAACCAGCCCCTGCCAATACTGAATTTCTTGACCCTCTAAGATAAATCATACCAGGCTTTCTAAATCTGTTGGTAGATCACGGGAACCAAGACCAACATTCTATAAGTAAGGCATTCCCACTATGTCTAGTATTAACTTAATTTGGGACGGCCACGACGTTTTCCAACCATAATTCAACATATGATAATAAGCTGCTCTTACTAGTCCATCTTCATAACCCCTAATGAGCTTCAACCAAAATCTAAGCATCAAAATAGACCTACGTAGTTTTAACCAAAACATGCCCATATCACCTTTCAGAATCTGTGAATGAGTTGTCTGATGTAACCCAAACACTTTTATAATACTGGAGCTGGAGGGACTCCAACTGCTGTGCCGCTTCTCCACCCCAAATCTCTGCTCCATATTCTATAACTGATAAAACTTTTGTATTAAATATTCTTTTATGCATTTTTAGGTTTTTAATTCCCATTATCTAAAGGGTTTCTAAAAACTGCAGACATGGCAGACACTTTTGTCTCTATTAATTAGTTCATCAACATGGCTCTTTAAACTTCCACTTTCTGATAAAACAAATCCTAAATATTTTATTTACTTTCAGTTCCTTATTATTAAATTTAAATCTATAATCATCTTCACCACTTAATTTTCTTTTCTTAAAAATAACAACTCCACTCTTTTCAACATTCAGCCTTAATTTTTTCATCTGCAAATATTGTTCTATGAGACTCAAAAGCGTCTGCAGATCTTACGGTGTACTAGCCATTAAAGCAATATCATCTGCAAATAATAAAAGTGATAGTTTATGGGTTCCTAGTCTAAAATTTCGGAGCCCATCTATTACATAGAAAATCAACAACATCATTTATAAAAATATTAAACAATTTAGGAGAAAGAGTGCTGCCCTATTTTACTCCTAGCTTAATATTAAAAAGCCTAGAAAACCTGTTACCAACTAAAACGATTCCACTAACACAAATATACATACTCACTATCAATCTCACAAACAAATGAGGGAGGCCAATTCTAAACAGGGCATCCTTCAATAGCTCTCTGTCGACACTGTCGAACGCCTTATGGAGGTCCAGAAATCCCACATAAAGACAAGTTTTTCCCTTTCCATACTTATCAATTAATGCCTTTAAAATAAATACTGTATCTACCGTCCCATACCCTGTCCTAAAACCTCCTTCTTCATGTATGATATTATTTTTATTTAACCATTTAGAAAGCCTACTATCTAATATTTTCTTCACTACCTTACTAAAAGGAGGGACAAGCGCTATTAAACGATAATTCTCATGCACCTTAGGGTTTCATCTCTTAAAAAGCGGCATAAGCAAAGATCTCTTCCAATCACTTGGCCATTGTCCTGAGGTTAACACTTTATTACAAAGAAAAGCAATTATCGACATAAAAATTGAAAGAAAATTCTTAAATAACGTTATTGGTTTCACCATCAACACCTGCAGCCGAACCTCCTTTTAAATTCTTGAATACCAACTTAATATCATCATTATTC
>CM051258.1:67754870-67786370 GCA_027921565.1 Artemia sinica
CATTCCTAGAAGTTACGCTACGTCTTAGCGTAAATGTCACCAGTTCAAAATGTCACCCTTATTAGTGTTAAAAGATAGCGTTAGTACATTTAGTTCGATTAATGAAATTTATGATACAAAATCATGGGAAAAACTACCCCTTCTACAATCATTCTTTGACAATTTTTATATTTTTTTTTTAGTTTTGTTTTTATGTTGCATCATTTTTTGGACAGGAAATCTAAGTTCAAAAAGGTGTGCCAGTAAGAGCCATTTTAAGAACAAAGCGTTTTCTGAGGTACATCCTGAGGTACACAACCTTGACGTATACCTCAAAGATTACTTTTTTGACGGTCTGGCTCAAAGCTATTATTCAAAAGAAGCTAAGAAGTGCCAGGGCCAAGCAGTGAAGGGAAAAAACTATGCCTTGAAATCTTTTTCTGGTCGAAGCATTTATACTTCTTCTGAACTATCCCCTTTTGTCATATTTATAGAAAAAATTCCCTTATTTCATATATCCTTTCACAATAGACTGCCTCAAAGATTGATACGATTACATCACCTCTTTGTTAACTGATAATTTACATACAGATGATTTGTTTATATAGACAGCAAAAAAAAGAAATGATTTTTGGTATGAAGCTTGGCAATGAGGTTTCACAAGCAAAGGGTACAAAAAAAAAAAAACGAAAAAAGCACTGCCGTGTTTTTATTCAGTATTTAATAAAATTTTGGTTTTTAAGATAGTTCATTATGTCTAAACCATCATATAGGGTGATTTGTTTTGGTGAACTGCATTTGATTTGGTGAACTGTATTTATACTAAACAAAATAATCCCTTTAGAGTCAAAGCAAGTTACCGGTCCATTGACTTAAAAAGTTCACTAACTGTTCTTGAGTTTTGTAATACTGCGTTGAATAAATCTCTAGATTTCCATATATATACTGTGAGGAGGCTTGTTTGAATCAATATAGACATTCGATTTTGTTTATACGCCGGTGAATGGAAGTGTTTATTTAATATGTGAGTTTTGTTTCCTATTATATTTTTTCTTTTGTTGTTTTTTTTCTCTTTATGTGTTTAGTATGTTTTTATTTTGATGTAAGCTAAGGTTTTTAAAAAGAACATTTTTTGTTTAATTTTTTTCCTTTCTTTTTTTTCCCGTTGAGAAAGGCTCCCGGACGTGGGGCCGAAATATTCGGAATATTTTTGTTTAATTAAGTGTTTATTGTATTCACTGCTTTATAAAAATTAAAACCCGTTTTTCTTGCTTAATTTTTCGTAAATGGAAAAGTAGTGTGGTCTAAGAAATTATTTTCGTATTTACACCAGGCCTCTTTTATTTGAATACCCTGTATTCTCTTGGTCTTGGTCCGTAAAGATTTACGTCTAAAGTCCCTTAAAGATTTACGTCCACTTGAAATCTCGATCCGTGTTTAGGTCCCTTTAATGACATACTGCGGGTGTGTGTTTGACCTAAAGTCTTAATGCGTCCTTTTAACCTAAATTTGCAGTACTATTTTTATAATCCAGGCTGTTAGCGAGAGGATACCAAAGAGTTTCATCCCTTTCATCAGGAAGCGCCTTAACAATTCTTGACATCTGTCCTGAGCTAAATAGGGCTCCTCTCTCTTTTTTTTTATCACAATATCTATGTCTTCTTGTATTGTCATTTTTTGTCATGCAGTCCGAGCTATAGTTTTTAAATTTCAAGTTGGAGTTATACCTTTTATTTTTGACCCTTTTGTTTGATCTTTTTCGCCCTTGATTTTGATCTTTTTAAATTTATCAATTGTTTCTCTTGTGATTTTTGACTCGCGTTAGAATTGTCATTAGTTAAATTTTTAGCATTTTTTTCATTTGAAACGCGAATTCGGCTATTCTTTTTAGCTTGTGATAGTCGTTTATCAATAAAGTATTATCTTATCTTTCTTATCGCCTTAAAACAAGAGAATTTTTCTTTCATTTCAGAGCGCACGTCCCGGACGACCCCTATTTAACTCTGCATTCTTTTTAGACATGGCGTGGCGCAAACGACCAGAGCTCTAATCTCCTCCATAATGGCTTTCTTGTGGCTAACACTGGTCTTGGACTCCGTTCAGAAACCCTTTACTTGAAGTAGCCTCAAATAGAAAATCTGAAAATCCGTTAGACCTGAGACGGAAAACTGAGCGGGTTGGTCACGGTCAGTTTAAGTCAATCCTGAATGGATCACTGAAACTCCAACGACCATTCACATCTGATTCTTGAACACATTTTAGCTATTTGAGCACGCACCATCTAGTTGGAACCAAATTTTGATTGCTAAAGGATATATTAGATGCTACTGATTCAAATCACCCTTTGGATAAGCTAATCTATATGAGTCCAGTTTTGGTGATTACTTATTAATAAAGCTTTCATAGGTATGATAGAACTTGCAATGTAAGATTTTGTGAACTGACAATATAGCTTCAGCTTCCTCCCCCTTGGCCTTCATCACAGAATTGGCTGCCCCCCCCCCCTAAACAAGAAGCTACATACGCCCATGTATGCTACCCCACTTTTCCTACGGCGGCGAGCGGCATACATGAATGGTAGTCGCCAACAATTTTGATTTTATCCAGAAGTGTGATCTAATAAATAAAAATAAGTCCAGACCTGCAATAAAATAATAATAAAACTGATGATTAAACAATAGTAAGTATAAGAGTTTGTTGTTGTAATAAAAAAGATAGCATTAGTATAATCTAGATGCTTGACATGTGGAGTCATCTATAAATAATAAAACTCACCTGCATCACTTTAGGCAGAACTTGCTTATTAAACCTATCTTCCAATGTCTCTGCCGAAAAATCACGTTTATAAACATCCTCTTCTTTGTCCATAAAAAACGCGCCCCGGTGGTAGTATTTTTGGAGGAATTATATTTTCCTTTGGAAGCTTTGTTTGTCACCACTTTCGGGTTGTTGTCGCAGTTCTGCCCTTCTCTGATCTTCTGTCATGTTACGCAGTCTCTCGATTTCTTCTTTCTCTTTTTCCATTCTGTAAATAAGACGAAATTATGAATTACCAATAGACTGACTGTTAACTTTATAAAAATAGACGAGAAATCAACATAGGTCCTACCTGTGGATTTCAAAAAGCATAAAAAAATGCCCCACTTAAATTTTGTAATATCATCGCGAAATTATCTAGTTCCATTTGAAGGCCAAATTTTAAAGATTATCTGCCAATTACCATATTAGTTTCACTTCTTTGGGGTGGCCTGTGAGGGGACTCTATACGACCCTCTGTTGCTTAGCCAAGACCCTATCCAGGATTTGTTGGGGAGAGAGGGGAGAAAGCTTTTTGTTCTTGATAAAATTACAAACAACTATTTGTATAGAGGCCGCAAATATTCCGGTGTTATGAGATGGTTTGGAGTTTCCTCTCTGTCCTCAGCTAATTCTTCTGTCTCAATTCCTGGAGGGGGGAATCCCACATATGCGGTATCAAAGTGGCGTCAAGATGGACCTCTCACGAGATTGCCTAATATGAGACGTGATGGAAAATAAGCCTAGAAGGTGGCTTTGAAGAGTGGCACCTTTCAAAGATATTGAAGCCTAGTATATACAGCACTGCACTAGATTTCATAAACAGATTTTTTTTTTTTTAGTTTAAGTTGTATTGATAAGCTTTTTTTTGTATTGTAGAGGCAGGTAGATTTGTTCAACAATTCGGTATTAAAAATGGATACATCATCATATGCCCCCCACAATGCTCTACGGCAGGGAATGCTAGGAAAAAGGACAAACAGCCCCCGAGCACTTCCAAACTGTTACTGTTACTTGTTACAGATTGTTTGTTCCTTTGTGTTTTTGTTTATTTCTCTCCATTGTCTCCTTCCTTTTCGGCAATAGCGAGCCTCCTTCTATCCAATGTCAATTCAAAGTAAGAAAAGATAAGAGATAAAAATAATTGTTTTATTTATGTTTCCTTAAGTAAATAAAGGAACTTAATATCCAATGCCAGAAGGCCTTGGTTTCCTTTCTTCGCAGAGAACAAACCCGCGTTTCAGATCTGATCCGCATCTCTATTAGGATCTGATCACTGTGGGTATAAATAAAAAATAAAATAATACATTCAGTTAATTTAGTGTTATTACCGTTATTAATTAAAACACAAACTAGTAACATAATACATTCAGTTAATTTAGTGTTATTACCGTTATTAATTAAAACACAAACTAGTAACATCAATGTCTTCAGTTCATTTAGTGTTATTACCATTATTAATTAAAACACAAACTAGTAACATCAATGTCTTCAGACTTCAACATGACAAAAAACGTGAGACACTACAATTTACACCATTTGTTATTAAGATGTTTGTGGCTTTATTCTGCAAAATTTCGACCTTATTGTGTATAAAAAATAAAATTGCTTACCTGTATATTACACATTCTAGTTCAATATGGGGTAAAAAGTAACAATAGTAAATATTCATCCATTATATAACCAAGGTATTAGGTTTTGTATACTTTCCTTTCTTCACTACTACTTTCCTAATACCTTGGTTACTTTCCTTTTTTGGTTACTTAGAAACTTTCCTTTTTTCACTACTACTAATTTTAATACCAAAAAATGATATTAATTATATAAATATAATAATTTTATAAATATAATATCATAAATGCTAGGATATACAAAAATATTTTTTTCTCGATCACAAGTTAAAAGACCCTTATCAATACAAGATATGAAACTGCCAAAGATATTTTTTGTTTTAGAACATCCAAAATTTATCCGCTACTAATAGAAGTATATATTTTGCATAAACGAAAATTCCCTCCCGACTAGTCTCATACCGATGATTATTTATTAGAATATAATGAAAAACAATAGTTCAAAATGATCATTAGGTCCTTGGGTTGTACCCACCCTAACATGGTCATTTAGTAAAGCCGAGGGAATTCTAACAGATATACTTGTTCAATACATCCAATATACATGTTAAAAAATGTTGGTTGCTGATTATGTTAGATCCTTGTGGTACAAACACCCTTAAATGGTAAATTTAGTGAAGTAAAGGGATGTCTCGCGGTTCTACTTAACGTCAATCAGCATATACAGTAAAATATAATGGTTGCAAAATATAACTAGATCCTTGGGGTTGTACCACACTAAAATGGTAATTTAGTACTGAAAAGAAATGTCTTCTAATTATACGTACTGTTCTCGTTCTTCTCTATCGCGTTTAATTCGTTTTAATTCTCTTATTTTCCACGCTTCATATTCTGCCTCCTCATTTTCATCATCTGTGACAATATCTGCAATATTACCTTCATTTAATTCTTCATGTTTGGCTTGAGATTCCTTCTTTATCTCTTGTTCAACCATCTAAAATACAAAGAATTATTCAAAAAACCAAAAAAGTTTGATGACCCCCCCCCCATAAAAATTAATGCAATCATAATTTAAGGAATCCAAATTTTGTATAAAATATATAATTCTGTTACTTGTGGTAAAAACAATGTTCGCATTGTTTTTCTGTGTTTAATTTTAATTGGTCTTGGCCCCATTCCTTTGCTAACATTCTTGTATTGCTGTGACTAATCAGTTCGGCTTTCGACCTTCCGTAAAACCCTTGATTTTGTCATTTTTTCAAGCCTCCTCCCCCAGCTATCTAGGCCACCCCTTTCATCTGAGATGTTTTTAAACAGACCTACCAAGAATGTTTAATCATTCTTGAAATTCAACCCCCCTGACAGAACTCAACCCTCTCGTAAATTGACTTTGCACAACCAAAATTTTACATAGCGTAATGCAGACAATTCAAACTTTTGTTTGGATTGATGCCTTAGTTTTCAAAACATTTCGCTTTTTTTTTGTTGTATTTGAAGGCACGGTCTTTAAGATTTTTTGACCCCCCCCCCCCCCATTTGGTAGCAACCTTATTCTGAGATAATTGTTAAAAAAGACTTGAAGGCTTTATCATCTGTAAAATATTTCACTTCATGACTAGGAGCTTGCAATGTTCCCACACTAAAATATTATTAATAACTTAGCCCAAATGATTAAAAACTTTTTTTCTCTTGACGTTTTTCTTCGGATTAAATAAAGACAAAAACAAGTTTTTTAAAACTGAAAGTAGGGAGCAATATTAAAACTAAAAACAAAAAGATATTATTCCGTATCTAAGGGCGGTGCCCCTTCACCAACCCTCACTCTTTATGCTAAAGTCTTAAAATTCTTTTAGAATTCTCATGTTTTTTTTTTATTTCTCATTCAAATTCCAAGGCCCTTGTACTGAGCTTTGTTTATCAAAAGCTGTAACAATAGGTCAAAATTTAGCGTAAAGAGCAAGGGTTGAGGAAGGAGTAGACCCCCTCATATACGGAATAATTTCTGCTCGTTTTAGGTTTTAGTACTGCTCCTTACTTTCAGTTAAAAAAGTTTACTTAATTTCTGACTGTATTCCAAATCATGTCAGGAAATCATCCCCCCTTCTCCCCGTGTAAAATATCCCCTTGGAATCTTTCCTCCCCATGGATAACCTTTCCTCATGAAAAGTCTCCCCCCCCCCCCAAAAAAAAAAAATCCGAAGGTTTCCCAATAACAAATGCTGTATGTGAATAATGGGCAAATTGCTGAACTTACAGCCCTTTCCTCAGAGATGGGGGGGGGGGGGCATGCTAATCCCTAAGGCGCAGCTATTGAACCTTTCAACTATGCTCCATCAAATGAATATCTCAAAGTTTCGATCGGATGTCTTTGGCGGAAAAGGGACTTATTGAGTCGCTCCTTACTTACAGCGAACGGTTCGTTACAACGAACTGTTTAATAAATATAATAAGAAAATATTTATTTCTAATAGTCTATCAGAAGCTCTAATAGAACTGAATTTACCTCTTATTTAATATATATATATATATATATATATATATATATATATATATATATATATATATATATATATATATATATATATATATATATATATATATATATGTATATATATATATATATATTATATATATATATATATATATATATATATATATAATATATATATATATATATATATATATATATATATATATATATATATATATATATATATATAGATAAATAAAAGTTCAAATAGGGATAAAATCCTTTTAATAGACAGTGATGATGATAACAGTGAAAGAAATTCACAAAAATACCAGATATTTCGGTCACTGTATATGCGACCGAAATATCTGGTATTTTGTGAATTTCTTTCACTGTTATCATCATCACTGTCTATTAAAAGGATTTTATCCCTATTTGAACTTTTATTTATCGTCATGGAAAGGCAGTGTGGTCTCCGAAATTATCTAAATATATATATATATATATATATATATATATATATATATATATATATATATATATATATTATATATATATATATATATATATATATATATATATATATATATATATATATATATATATGACATGGATCATAAATAAAATGATTTAGTAAGATTTAGAAAATATCAATAAAATGCTCAAGAATGCGTGAAATAAACTTTATACAATGAATCATTAAGTAAGAAAAGAGGGGGAGAAGGTAGCCCACATAATTAACTTTTCAATTATATAGGGGAAAAGACTTCTTTTATATATTTCTTTGACAAATTTTACAAGGGAATTTTGTTGAGGCAGAACGAGGAGGACGGTATTTAAGAGGGGGGAGGAATGGCCGGAGAAAAGTTGATTGTATAGAGAACACAACTGGCGAAACATGAACAATTTTTTGCTCTCCTTTCTCCCCTGGTCTAAACGGCGCAAATTTGAGCCACCCCCCCCTCCATACACAGTCCTACTATGAGACATTATTTTAGAGCTATTTGCATTAAGATACTGTTTTATTTAGCATTCCAGGACGATCTGGAAAAAAGATACCTCTTCTTCACCAATCCAACATTATCATTTCCTTTATAGAAGTATTATTACTAACCCCTTATTGTGCAGTAACTATACAAAAAGTGATGTACTACAACTACAAAACTATACATTAAAATTCATACATTTTTGCCAAGAATTATTAGTGCCCATCATTTTCAGGTTTTAAGCAAACGATGGACTTAAGCTAACTTTCCAAAATTCCGTCGACTAACCGAAGTAGCGATTTTTGAAGAAAAAGAAGTAAGGGACAGATATGTGTCGGAAGTGCTTCGATTTTCAAGTGTTTTACGTATATTACGTTTAAGCGTTTTATTACTGCGATAATAATAAAAAACAAAATACATATATTTTTTTTTCAAATAAATATTCATTCTTTTCTTGTATGTATTCATTTAAAGAGATCACGAAAGAAAGTGTCTAGAGAAAGACTCTCTCCACCACTTAAGAATAAAAAAAATATCATTTAGATAGCATAAATAATAAATAATTAGTTTTACTTAACCTTGACCCTTGCTTGAATACTCTTACTATTTAATAAAATAAAACCACAAAACCATGATAACTTAGAATGTCTATTTATATGTGGCCTCAATTATCCTTACATTTCCCACATTTTCTGGGGTTAGCTGTTGCGACTTATCTGACAACTAACAAAGTACGTTTCAAGTAGCGATCCTTCTAATATCATTTACCCCTCGCGAAACGCTAAGGATAATTTATGCCTGAACGTACTATTAGATTCAAAGATCGATAATGTTACGAAATTCACTTTGATCTCGTAATTATTTCCATGACGGGAGCCTCCATATTAATCTTGAGGGGGAGGGGGTAGGCATCCCCCCGAGACTATAATAATTAAATAGGTTTGTTATTTTCTCCCACTATTGGAAACCCCCCCCCCCCTCTAGATAGATCAGATACGAATTTCACGCGTCCTTAGTTACAATCCTAGCTGTACAATCTTAGTTAGAACCAGTAAACCTGTAACTTAGAATTTCCACCAATCTTCACCAATCAGTAGATGCTAGATTTTGAAGGTGATCACCAGTTACCCAGCCCCATTTTTTTAACCAGTTACCCAGCCTTTAACCCAATAGATTGAAATTTCTATAGTAGTTGTAGATCTCATAGCTTACATTTTGAGTACACACAAGAACACAGCACTAGGTCTGTGGAAGTTACCTTAAGTAACCTTCCTGGTTTTAATGAAAAGTACAACCATTCAAGAAAGTATTATGGTAAAGTAAAATTAATCAGTAATACTATTTAAATTGTTTTGTTTTTATCCTTAAGTGGTGTAGAGAGTGGCTCTTTCTTTAGACACGCTTCTGTGATCTCTTTAAATGAATACATACAAGAAAAATTGAATATTTATTTGAAAAAATATATACATATTATTTTTTATTGTTATCACAGACTAAGTCACTAAGGCTAGGAATAAGTGAAGATGAAAAGGTGACGTTGGGTAATGAAAAGATTGATCAGGTGGGCAGCTTCACTTACCCTGGTGGTATTATTAGTAAAGATGGTGGGAGCAGTGAAGATGTTAAAAGTAGAATAGCCAAGGCTCAGGGTGTTTTTTCACAGTTAAAAAAAAGTTTGGAAGAATAGGAAGATCAGTCTGCAAACCAAGATTAGAATATTAGAAGCTACAATGATGACAGTGGTCAAATATGGCTCTGAAGCATGGACGCTCCGAAAAGCGGATGAAGATTTGCTAGATGTTTTCCAGAGAAATTGCTTATGGATTGTTCCGGGTACCTGGCTGACTGGCCGTATTTCAAACAATAGGCTATACGAAAAATGTGGTTCCATACCGCTCTCTAGGGCTATAATGAAAGAAAGGTTGACGTGACTAGGGTACGTTGTGCGGATGACAGATTGTTATTTTCGGCCAACCATCTAGGGCTAAACGGAAAGCAGGTCGTCCCCGTCTGGGGTGGGAGGACGTTATAAAGAAAGATTTAAAGGAAATGGGAACTTCGTGGGCGGGTGTAAAAAGGGAGGCTTTGAACAGATTGGGGCGGAGGAGGAGCGTGCCTAGCTGTGTTGGCCTCAGGTGGATTGGTGCTGCGGTGAGTTGTTAGTAGTAGCAGTAGTATCACAGTAATAAAACGCTTGAACATAATGTGCGTAAAATACTTGAAAATCGGAGCACTACCGACATATATCTATCACTTACTTCTTACGTGGTTATAAATAAAGTACTAATTATGAGAAATTAAAGGAATTTAGCTATATACTATACAAATATACCTTCCAAAAATTAGGAATATACACTTACCTTTCAGATAAAAATCAGACAGATAGGTTACTCACTAGGAAATAAAAATAAAACAACCAAAGGAATGGCATAATTTCTCCGCTATTTGTGAGTTCGTTCTGCCGGTCAATATCACTTCAGTGATATTGACAGTGAGAGAATCACTTCATAAAGTATGTTAGAGATTTTCTTGCTAATATTTAATTTTTTTCCGGTTCTCCGACGAGTTGATGTCTACGGATTGGGTCTGCAGTTTATTTGTGTGGGTGGAATCATGTATTACACCCTTGCCTAGATTGGATTTTTTTTTATTTTTATTGTTTGTTTTATTTTTTTTTCGGGGGATGGGGGGGGGGGGGTATTATTTGGCTTGGTGATGTAAGTTTATTATACAAAAAATGTCTGATGAATGCATTTGTTTATTTTTTTTAATTTTGTTCCTCACCTATTTTTTCCTGGCCATAGAGCCTTACGGGGGAGACTATGTTGAAGTATTTGTTATTTTTGTGTGTAATTTGCCGCGGATCTTAGTATTCACTGATATATATATTTTTTTTTCATTAAATTCAATTCAATTACTCCATATTTTATAGTTACCCCAAATATCCCCTTTTATCCCCCTGAGATTATAGTAATTAAGAATGCTGAACTTCCACAAATCAGTAGATGCTCAATTTTGAAGTTGGGCACCAGTTAACTAATCTTTAATCTGATCGACTTAAGTCCCAACAATAGTTTTAGTTCTCACAGTTTACATTGTGAGTAGGCACAAGAACACGGCACTAATTCTGTGGAAGGTTACCTTAAGAGTATATCTTCGACGTTCTTCTGCTAATTTTTTGGCTTCGACTTCTGCCTGTTTTTGCTTCATTTCCTCTTTCTCTTTTTCTGCAACAGTTACACGATCAGTTTTTCGGACAAAAACTGGCTTTAGCCTTGGCCCTGCTTCCTCTTCTGAGTCAGTGTACTCTTCGTATTCTGATTCTTCAATTTCTTCGGCTTCAGACTTGAAGTCGTCTTCCTTTGCAAGCAGTTCCTAAAAGCAAGAAAATACATTAAATAAATATTTGACAGATTACCTAAATACAGGGGGAGAGAGGGAAGCCATGGGCCTAACCAGAAATCCAGAGCGGCATTTCATCCTTGTAAACATGTCCCCTCTCCCCTCCTAACTAACCGATTGCATCACTTTCCAGTCACCATCAGCACCACCACAATTAGAAAGTTCCAAGCATATGTCTTCCGAAGGAAATGAGAAACGAAAAACTGGATTGAAATACCCTTGTTTTCACGTTGTCATGAACAATGTTCAAAACTATTTTATCTTCACCGTATTTCGTTGAGTTCTGGATTGAATGGGCTACTCCCTTTCCTAGCCTCATCTGAAAACAAAAACTATCGCTTCGCAGTTTATGAGAAACATATCTAAAAAACTGACTCAAATGAACTGACACGTGACCTTTCCCTTTATTTATAGGATTCTGTAAAACAAGCAATTTGCGGAAAACACAAAACCAACGCAACTACACAGGATTGAGAAGAAAAGTTCTCTATCAGCCCACAGATTCAAAAAATATAAGTAAGCTCAGTTTTCAGTAAAGTGCAAGTTTTACAGAATTTTACAAATATAAGAAAATATTACAAAACAGTTTATTTTAACCAGTTTTTCAGATATATGTTGCACAAATTGGGAAGCAATAATTTTTGTGGGTTTTAAATTTCAACTCAGTTTTTACTTCCTTCCAAAAGTCTGCTTTTTTCAAATTAATTTTTGTTTGTTTTAATGTTTTCAAAATATACATTACAAACTTTGCAAGATGGTTTACTCTTTACTAGGTTCCAGCCTTAGCTGAAACCATGATTTGAATGTATGCTACAGTTTATTCAGACGAATCAAGAAAACAGTTACCATCCCTGAATCAGTTACAAACGACATTTTTTCTAACTATCCATTTGTTTTAAACACTTTTTTTTAATTTTTTTGTTATTATGGACCGTGGTCCATTCTTTACTGGGTTGCAGCTACTTGTTCAATCATGGTAAACCTTTTAACTACTAAAACAAATAGCCAAAATATTGTAGAAATGAATAATATTAGTCAAAATTCCAATTTCATATTTTTTTCCGTGATTATGGACACTTCTTAATTCGTTTCCGATTGATTAGTCATTCTGAAACGTTATGGAAATGTCATATTTGAATCGTCAGGGATGAATGAATGAAAATTAATGAATAAACCAATCAAAAATGTTTCAAAATTGAAATATCTTATTTTGAATTTGAATCTTTATTTTTCTTCCCTACAATACTTTGAAATTGCATAAAAAAATTTTTAAAGGCCTATATTGTAGGTTGGGCTTCTAGTTTTGACTTACTAAGCTGGTCTATTCTTTTACTTAGTCTGTAAACAGACACAAATAACTGCTGGCTGCATAAAATGATTAGACAGTGTTTATTTTCACACAGCGTGTGAACACAAACCCCATTCCCGTTTGCAAAGGGGTTCGTCAAGGAGCTGTTAATTAAAATGCGTATTAGTTCAATGCCTACAGTCTCTGTGTTTTAAGGTGAAATCGGTTTATGAAGTATCGCATATGCCGACGACGTTCTTCTATTAGCCGTTTTTTAAATTGCTTAAGTGGAAATTTAAACAAACACATGCATCTTTAAAACTAAAAAAAATCAAGAAAAAATCATTAGAAAAAAAAATTCATAAAAAATAAAGAATCCAGTTTTTAATGAAAAGGGCCTACATATTTGCTTATGTCATTTTTGGTATTAGCGGTTGCCAAATTAAAAAACAGAATGTGAAAAAATAAGCAAAAAGCAGTCTGCAAATATATGACACTCATGTTTGAATTTTCATGGACATGGAGCACAGTCATGGTTCAAAGTTGCAACACTAATTGTGATACTGACCTAAAAACTTCATAATCCTGAAACCACCACCCTCCTCCCCCCTCCAAAAAATTAAAAAATCGCAGTATTATGGTATAGATGAAACCAAGATGGACATTAAGGTAAAAAAATGTTGTGATGTTCTTGATACATCAATGCAATTTTATAAACGTTTTGGGGTCTTGTTAATGTGAATTCTTCTATTGAACCTAGGATCTTTCCTTTTTTATGTCTTCTTCTATTTTTTTAACAGCCATAATAGGTAGTATCGGGACCAACAGATTGTTGACGTTTGAATTTTTATGGGCAAAAAGCATTGTCAAATTACATCCACTAGTTTTACTATATTATCTATCATGGCTCAACGTGGCAATACTGACTGTGGTACTGACCTAAAAACCTTATAATTTTGAAACAATCAAGAGAAAAATACGTATTGAGCAACGTATTGAGCAGCTCGGTAGGTATACCTTCGAAACAGATGGAACTTTAACTGAAACAAAATCAATTTTACATTAAAAAAAATTAATTTAATTATTCACTGACTTGTTTTGCTTGTATTATTAATTTTAGGATTATTGTTGCGTCGGGATCATAATATTACGTAGTTTTGTTGAACATGATATATATATATATATATATATATATATATATATATATATATATATATATATATATATATATATATATATATATATATACAGAGTTTGTCCGGAAAGTAATAGGACTGAGTCGATTTTAAAACATATATTGAGCCAATCGTTACGATTCTTTAAAAACTTTCAAAATAGGCTCCTTCTGCGTCAATGCCGTGCTGCCAGCGCGAATTCCAAGCACTGAAGGCGTCATGGTAAGCATTCTCCGGAATAGCCTTGAGAACCGCGGTGCATGGTGCTTGGATCCCCTCTGTCGCCTCAAAATACTTGCCTTTCATCAGCCTTTTCAGGCGAAGAAACAAAAAAAAGTCCGGGGGCCACACCTGGGCTGCGGCGGAAGCGTTGGGATGCCAGCCTTGGTCAGGTAGCTGTTCACGAAAAAGGCGGTGTGAGCCGGGGCGTTGTCTTGGTGTAACTTCCAGTCGGCTGCGATGTCTTGTCGGACCAGGTTGACCCTTCGTTTGAGTCTCTTGAGCACTTCCACATAAAACTTGTTGTTGACGGTTTGTCAAGGAGGGAACAAAATCGTGGTGGACGATGCCTTTGATGTCAAAAAGGACAATGACTATCGTTTTCACTTTGAATTTACTAATTCTTGCCTTTTTTGGGCGAGGAGACGCCGACGTGTGCCACTCGGAAGATTGCCTCTTTGTCTTAAGATCATACTCAAAGATCCAGCAGTCGTCACCTGTAATTACGTTATGCAAAAATTCGGGGTCACTTTCACACATGTTCAATTTCTGGTCGTCAGTGAGCATTTTCGGGACCATCTTCGCGCACAACTTGCGAATGTTCATATGTACCGTCACAACTTCATGAACGGCAGATTTTGGTAAATTTAACATTTGGGCAATTAAACGAATACTTAGTTGACGGTCTAAGTTCAAAACTTTGCGCACATGAGTCACATTGTCGGTCTTCTAGCACGGTCTTCATCAGCGACCTCATCCCGGCCCTTCAAAAAGACCTAGTACCGCCGAAACACCACTTTTTGCTAGAGCAACATCTGGGTAAGCCTTTTTGATCATATCAAACGTCTCTGTAGCAGATTTACCGAGTTTCACACAGAATTTAATCGCGTACCGCTGCTCTAACGAACGCTGCATTTTCGGCTGGCACCATTCAGAGAAAACACGTTACGGAAAAAGGCCTGCCCTGACCCTCCATGTGCTCGGAGACAGCTGACCAGCAGCTTGTTTGTTAGCTAGGAAGGCCCTCTACCGAATCTCATTGGAGCGCGCACGCTCCGAACTACAGTCGTGGCGGAAGAAAATTAGTCCTATTTCTTTCCGGAAACACCCTGCATATATATATATATATATATATATATATATATATATATATATATATATATATATATATATATATATATATATATATATATATATATATATATATATATGTATCATATAAATTATATTATAAAAAATAAACCGATGAATTGTAAGAGTAATACCGAACACAGTTTCAAGAAAATTAATTACAAAATCATTTTAACAAAGATTAAGATTATTAAAAAAACAAGACAAATTAAAAAGTAATATCAAAAAAAGTTATTTACTTTTGCCTCAGAACTTTACTTGATTTTTTTATGTATATAATTTTCTCTATCTAAATAACTACTGAAAATCAACACTAGAATATGCGATAAAATTGTACAAAAACAAGAGTGAATATTGTGCATATTTTGTTTACATTTTTCCTCAAATTAATATGTAAATCAGTTAGTTAGAATACAGGTGAAAAAGCTTACATCTTCCTCCCGTTTTTGAAGGGCTCTCAACCTGAGAAGGTGGCGCTTTCTTTCAATTTCATCTTCACTCAGCTCTTCATCTTCTTCGTCTGAATCACGTCTTCCATACTAGAAAAAAAAGCAACGATAAATTAAAGTCTTATATAAACTACAAAACAAGGAAAATAGAGACTGATATAAGCAGCTCAAACAGAATGAAGAGAGAGCCAAACACTATGCTCACCGTAGCTTTATTAAGGAAAATGAGAGAAGTACAAATCATGTATAGATAAGTGAGCAAATTGGTTTTAAAAGGAAGATCTCAAGGAATGCTTCCTTCCCGACGAATATGACACCCAGAGACAATACAGAGATGGAATCTGCTCTGATGGAGGGGACACTTTGAAAATAAGTTTTGAAACTACCCCTTTAAATCTAAAAGGTATATATCTGTTTTTTATCTTAGAAAGGTTGAGAAGCCTATCTTAGAAGTTGATTAGAGGTTGAGAAGCCAGTCGACCTTACTCCGGATATTCAGTTTAACAAACAATACAGTAACAAGAAATAGACGTATTTCAAAACACCAGACCCTTGGAGTAAAATACACATCTCTAACAGGCTCAGGTTGTTTCCCTGGGGCTGAATGTAAGATTTAATAGAATCGAAATTTAAATATTTATAGTAAAATAAATAATATTTATAGTTTAATTTTTTATGAAAATTTGCGCACTAAAATTTTCTAACCTGAAAAGAAAAACGATCTAGATTGGGAAAAACTTTGGGAAAAATTGATTGGAGCCTTAATTTTGGAAAAACAGTTTTCCTGTGTTTGATGTCACATTCATACGAGTTTAAACAGTAATTTTCAAAAAGATTTTCCAGAGATGATTGTGTCACTTTGATATCTAAGACTTCCTGCAGGATTATACAAGATGACGAATGAATCCAGAAAGCTTTAGGAAAAGACAAGGAAAAAACGTCTAAGGTAGTGACGAACGAAAATGAAGCGCAACGACATCTCTGAATATAGCGTATGCAACAACGAACCAAAATGAAATCGCAAACAAAAATGATGCATAACAAAATGTGCGGTTAGAAGACATGCTGCAACGAGAATCATCAATCGAACAGGACGCATTCGTAGAGCAAGCCAAATTACAATGGAAAAAACGCGTTATCTTAGCACTGCTTAAAACAAAGTAAAATTGATGGTGAGATTGTTGATTGCCTCCCAGAAGAACACAAATCCTATAAAATATACGATCCAGTGAAGGATAAGCGGGAAGGAGGAATTGAGTTCCTCCACCACCCGTTTATCCTTCCTTAGCTCAATTTAAATTACTGATTAGCTACCTCATGACTTAAAACTAAAGGATAACACAATAATTATGCTAATGCATAATTTTGAAATTTCAGAGGGTATGAGCAATGGAACATGCCTGGTTATTATTAAATTGCATAATAACATAATTAAACCAAATAAAATTAAAGGGGACAAAAATTTTTGGATATCTATGACAACACCCTAAATTGCACAAGATGATGAACGAATCCAAACGGCTAAAGCAAAATGTATGGACAAAATGTCTAAAATAATGCTGAACAAGGATGAGGCATAACGAAATCTGCAGCTAGAATATATTCGACAACGAGGACAAGCGAAAGCGAGAACCACATCGAATCATGAACAATAATGACGCACAGCGAAATCAACGGTTAGAAGACAAGCAACAACAAGAATTGGAAACAAAAACGACTCAAAACAAAATTTGTGCCAAGAAGACACGTGACAGCGAGAATCACAACGAATCGCAAACGAATGCCCATCATTGATCAAGCAGGAAGCATTCGCAAAGTAATTAAAATTGAATGAAGGAGTTTTAATGAATGAACAGTTTTGTCGAGGATAAACAGGAAGGAGGAATTGAATCCACTGAATTGAATATACATATATATATATATATATATATATATATATATATATATATATATATATATATATATATATATATATATATACACACACACACATATATATACATATATATACACATATATATATACATATATATATACATATATATACACACACACATATATATACATATATATATATATATATATATATATATATATATATATATATATATATATATATATATATATATATATATATATATAATATATATATATATATATATATATATATATATATATATCCATCTATATAAGCAATAATTGTTTTTTCTCGAAAATGGCTCCATATTTTTTTCTGAAAATTATCATCTTGAGATTTTTGGCCTAAAAAACAAGCTTTAATTTGGAAAAAATTTTTATGAATGGCATCACGGCTTATTGTGCTTATTCCAATATGCCACATTTAACAACCTTAAAGTTACCAATTAAGCTATTTACATAAGAAAATCTGCTTGCTTTGCAGGTTGTTTACTTTATTCCTTCTATCAATAACTCATTAATATTTACTCCTTAATTACTATTATAGAATTGCTTAAATTTCAAATACCTCTCTTTCTACTTCGCCTTCATATACTTCTGGCTCATGTATTTGCCTATGTCTCTCCTCTCTATCCTCATCAACTTCCCTTATTCTCAATCGTCTTAGTCTAGGATCATCATATGCTTCTGGGGGTAGTTCTGGTGAGCTTTCTCGGTCTATAATAGCACGTTCAGATTTTCCAGCATATTTTCTGTGTGCAATAACATCTTCATCTTCACTATCGGATTCACTTGAAGATTTTGCAAAGTCTGGTCGTTTACCACTCACATACCTCTGAACTTTTACTTTTTGCATGTAATATTGACCTAAAATGAGAAAGAATCATTTAAAACTTCTGAAAGAAGTTGCTACGAATCCATTAAACCAGGTATGTAAGCCAGATTTTTTCAGGAAAGGGGGATGATTAATAGTTTGATCAGGAGATCAAGATAATTTTGGATTATATGTAGGAGTCCAGACCTCTATCTTCTTACTCAATGTCTGCACAACTAGGACCTATCATTCTAAGATATCCCGGCTTTGATGTATATATTAGACCTGAATCCCATCTGGACTCCAGACCAGCCAGAGAAACCTACCAAAAACTCTGGCTTTCAGCCAAAGAATGTACATCGATACATTGTCATACCTACATATAAAGAAATATATGGAAAGAAGCTCCATTGTATTTGATCCTTCATGTAACTGAATTCTTGTGTATCTGACCCCATGTAGCCGAACTTTCATGCTCAACCCCATTCAACTGAACCCTTGGGTAAATCACTCCTGGTTTAACTGAACATTTTTACAACTCTACTCCCATTCAACCAAACATATGTGCAACTCAACCGTCATTCAGCTCAACCCCTGTGTAATCCAACCATCATACAACTCAACCTTCATTTATTTTAAACCCCATTCAACTCAAATTCGGAGCAATCAAACTCTCATTTAACTCCATCCACATCCAACTCAACCCCTGTTTAACCCAAACCTGTCTGACTCAACCCCCTTTTCAGCCCAACCCTCATCAAATCAAAAACATAACTAAAAAATGCAACTTACCCCGTTTTGTCAGAGGTGACAAAAGCTTGATTTGAATGGAATAGTCTTTATTTATAGGTAAATTTTTTTTTATGTTCTGCCTTTGATGTAATACTATAGCCCCTCTAAAAAAAACAACAATTTATCCTTCTGTACTATATATTTGAAAATTAACGAAACTTTTCAAACAGTTCGTGGTAACGAATTGTAAGTAAGGGGCGACCCGGCTCAATGGTAACCACAACAATGGTAAAAACGGAATTTTTATACCAATAGATACATCAAAAGAATCAGATTTTAATTCTGATTTCAAATATATAAGTTTCATCAAGTTTAATCTTACCCGTCAAAAGTTACGCGCCTGAGAAAATTTGGTTGATTTTCGAAAAAAGAGGAAAGACCCCCTAAAAGTTATAGAACCTTAATGAAAATCACACCATCATATTCAGCGTATCAGAGAACCCACTGTAGAGGTTCAAGCTCCTATCTACAAAAATGTGGAATTTTGTATTTTTTGCCAGAAGAAAGATCACGGATGCATGTTTATTTGTTTTTTTTTTCTTTTCCTTAGGGGTAATCGTATTGACCCAGTGGTCCTAGAATATCGTAGGAGGGCTCATTGGAACGAAAATTAAAAGTTCTAGCGCCCTTTTTAAGTGACCAAAAAAATGGAGGGCAACTAGGCCCCCTCCTATGCTCATTTTTTTCTCAAAGTCACCCAATTAAAATTTTGAGATAGCCATTTTGTTCAGCATAGTCGAAAATCTAATAAATATGTCTTTAAGGATAACTTAATCCCCCACAGTTCCCATGGGAAGGGCTGCAAGATATGAACTTTGCCCATTGCTTACATATTGTATTGGTTATTGGGAAGTATGTAGACATTTTCCGGAAAGATTTTTTCTGGTGGTGAGGGGGGGCTGGAGGAGGTGGTTACTCAAGAGAATCTTTCCGTGGAGGATGTTTCTTTGGTGTAAGGGACATTTCTATGAAGGGGGCACCGGATTTCCAAGCATTATTTAAAAAACGATCAGAAATTAAACAAAAAAAAAAACAAGTTCTTTCAACTGAAAGTAAGAAGCAATATTAGAACTTAAAACGAACAGAAATTACTACGTATATGAGAAGGTTCTCTCCCAAGTCAATACCTCGCTCTTTACGCTACAGTTTTTTTTAGTGCTTTCAAAAGAGCTATCTATTCTAATTAAACGGCCTTTGTGATTCAGGGGTTTGTGAATTGAAATTTTTTTTAACTTTTAACGTAAAGAGCGCGGTATTGACTAAGAGGAGAACCCCCTCATATACGTAATAACATATACGTAATAAAAAAAACAAAAAAACAAACAGGCAATACGGCTCAATAGTAATCGAAACTTTTAAAAACGGAATTTTGATGTCAATAAGTGTATCAAAAGAATGGGCTTATAATGCTGATTCTAAATATATAAATTTTATTATGTGTAGTATTACTCATCAAAGGCTACGAGCCTGAGAAAATTTACCTGATTTTTTAAAGAGGGAGGAAACATCCCCTACAAGTGAAAGAATTTCAATGAAAATCACACCGTCAGATTCAGCGTATCAGAAAACCCTATTAGATAGGTTTCAAGCTCATATCTGCAAAAATCTGCAACTATATCTGCAACGTATTTTTTGCCAGAAGAAAAATATACGAATATAGAAGTTCGTTACGTAAGAATTTGTAAATTACGTCAGAACCAAATTTAGAGACAGGCATTTAGCAAAAGAAGAGTAAAATTTTTAATGCAAAATTTGTTTACTTATTCAATGACGGTGAGCCAAAATAAAAGCTGCATTAACTAAAAAACGATCAGAAATTAAATAAAAAAAACAAGTTTTTTAAACTGAAAGTAAGGAGCGACATTAAAACTTAAAACAAACAGAAATTATTCCGTATATGAAAGGGGCTGTCCCCTCCTCAACGCCTCACTCTTTACGCTAAAGTTTGACTCTGTCTCGCAATTTTATTTTTTAAAACAAAAAAACTTTAGCGTAAAGAGCGAGGCGTTGAGGAGGGGACAGCCCCTTCATATACGGAATAATTTCTGTTTGTTTTAAGTTTTAATGTCGCTCCTTACTTTCAGTTTAAAAAACTTGTTTTTTTTTATTTAATCACACCCAAGGCCTGAACAGACTTAAACCTCATGAAGTCATGGTAAAAATAGCTGCACCCTAGCACAGAAAGAACCACAGCTTATAGTAACAAAAACTTAAAACACACTAAAAAGTATTATTTTGTAAGTATAAGCTTGCCATTAATACTGATTCAGGAATATTAGTTATTATTTAAATTCATCTGAATAGTATAAGTTTTTTGCAGAAACAAATTTCTGGGAATTTTCAAACAGAACTAGAAACGCTTTTAAATCTCCCTTTTTCTGTTTTTATTCTCCAGCACTAATAGGACACTAGATTATTTTAGAGAGCTGTTTAACATAATTTGAAAGCCAATATTCATATTACGTTTCTTTTTATAATTTCGTCATGAAAATACTATCATAAAATGTCTTATAGCACTCAAATGCGCCATAAAAATGCGAATAAAAGGGGGGGGGGGGGAAATGCAATTCTACTGCCATTTCTGGAATGCACAAGCTTGAAACCACAAAAGGTCTTGTAAGCCTCCATGATCATCAGCCCTTAACTGCTGTTTAAAAACCCGCTTTTGAATACTCCCTTTTCAAGTCACCTTTGTAAGTAAAAAAAAAGAGTTTTAAAAAAACTACTACATAGACAAAATTCTCCAAATACAAAGCTGACTCGTTAATGATAGAGGCTATTTATTTTCATTTCTTCACTAAAATTAATTACGAAACAAATTCTTGGAAATTACACAAAGAGCTTGAAACCTGGATGAGAGTTCTTATTCTTTCTTCTTTCCCAGCACAAGCCAGTCACTGGAACATTGTAGGGGCACCAAAATAGATAACCATCTGTCTGAATTAGTGTTTTATTTCCCCAAACCATGAAGGTATGCATTAACTGGTGCCTGATTTTAATGTTAATAGCATATTTCACCCAACAGCTCCAGATAAAAAGACAGTTGATTCACTACGGTTTTCAAAACTGCTTACAAGTATAAAAATCGTTTCTGTCTGCATTCTTTCATAGCATTTTTTCAGCAGTAATTATTGAGCCTGTAAAACTTTGCTTTCGTCCCAATACCTCTCAATTTTTCTTCAAATTCTATCCAACTTTTGTGTATTCCTAGACTAGAGACTATATTCCATAAAATTTATGCTCAGCCAGAGAAAAAGCTAATTCTAATTTTAGAGCTTAGGCCCAAATTCAATGACCCTTTCTCTTCCCCATTCACATATTTTAAAACAAATTAATTGCAATATTTGATCAACTATGAAAGAAAAATCTGGTCATTTAGAGGGAAACTGGATGAAGTCCAACTTGAATGGAGTAATTATTAGCTTTACAATGCATGAAAAGATCATGCAAGCAGTATGCTGAAAGAGAACCGTTTTCATTGGCTGCCAGCTCTACTGGTTCTTTGTCTTTAGTCCAAATTAGTTTAGCTTACCCAAATGGGTAATATATGTTAGAAACTGTAAATGAAGTAAGAAGCAAATTTTCAGCTTCTAATTAGTTCTAGTTCACTTATTCTTAGGCCTCAGTTGCACAAGGGTTCAGTTAAATGGGGTTATGTTGCATGGAGGTCCAGCAAAATGGGGTTGAGTTGCACCTGGGATTAGACGCACAGCTAAATGGGGTTGAGTTGCATGGAGGTCCAGCTAAATGGAATTGAGTTGCACCTGGGGTCAGATGCACAAGGGTTCAGTTACAGGCACACTATGGAAAGATAACACCTCCCCATTAGTTGCATGAAACTATAGAAATATCTAACTTTGATTTATTGGACCCTTTCCAATCAAATACAATTTTGCTGAACCTTCCATTGGTGTAATGACTGAGGATGACTTGCTACTGAGATGAAGGGGGGGGGGAGGGTAGAGTTACTAGCTCACTACAGGTTTTCTCCCAAAATCCACACTCCTTGAAGAGTTTTAACCCCTAACAGAAGAAAGTCTGTATATAGCCATTCTTCTCTTAGCTTTTGGTCATGCCTCTTAATAAGACTAACTACACTGTAGTCAATGAGACTGCTATAATTAATAGCACAAAAGTTATAGTGTAAGTAAGTATAAGTAACCTATGTAAAATTTAAATATAATGAATAAAATCAAATTCAATACAAACAAGACAGTTTCTGCTTGTTTTGTGTTTAACTTGGTTGTTTATACTAATATCTGTTTGTTTTAGATTTTGTTTATTCATTGATAGTGATCTATTTACTTTTCTTTGGAAACTTTTTAAAAATTATTTCTTTTTTAATTGACATAGTCTTTTTCATTGGTTAGGGATAGAATGCTCTAATCTTTTAAGTTTATCTGAATAAGAAACCAGAACTTGGCTCTATTTATATGTTTGACAAAATTTTGCAACACTTTTTAAGAATGGGTTAAAAGCTCCATTATCTTCAGGATTCTACAGGATTGCCTGAATTCTAACCCCCATCATACTACAACCTTGAGAGTAGACAAATATTGGTCAACCATACCCTTCCAAATGAACTGAAAGTTTCAACTTAATTGCCTTAACCTTTTCTATGATATGACAAATTCACCATTTTAACAATCTTGGATGCAGACAGTGTATTTTTATTTAGTTCAATTTCCAACTAACACATCTTGATAATTTGACTTGATACCCTCAGCTGTTCCTAAGATATCACAGATATGCCCTTTAGACTACATTGGATGCACATAGTGTCTTTTGATCTAGTGTTAACATCACCCTAGAAAACTGTGAAGGTCTGATGTAAGACCATGTGGTTTTCAGGGGATATTGCACAGATTCCCTTTTGAAAATCTGGATAAACATAATTTATTTTGATTTAGTTTTATATTCCCTGCAACTTTCCCTGAAAGTTTCAATTGAATACTACCTTATTCTTGAAAACTGTCTTTCTTGTCTGGTAGAATAATTTCTGTTGATCCACTTTTTCGCTCACCATCAAGTGTTGACCAGGGGGTCCCTCAAGGGTCAGTTTTAGGGCCGGCACTGTTTTTAATTTATATAAATGACCTAATTTTTGCAGTTGGAAATAAAAATCCTCTTTATTGCTGTCGTCTATGTCATCCAACAGTCTCCCTTACTCACAACTATAGTTTGCATACCTCGGATTCTCTTGTTACTTTTGCTGATGATACCACCCTTATTACTTCTGGGAGAACTGAGGATGAGGTTTGTACAAAGTTAGTGGACCTCTTTGAGAGAGTTTCAATTTGGTTTGATGCTAACTCTCTTGCCTTAAATGTTTCTAAAACTAGTTTTTTAGTTTTTTCTCGTATATCCCAGGCTTGTCCTCAATTATCTGAAATTCATATATCCAAAGGCTTTATTAGTAGACCAAAGGATGGCCATGTCCGTTTCCTAGGTATCCTCCTAGATGAAAATTTATCTTTTAAACACCATATTGATTTGATTAAAATGAAGGTATGCAGAAACCTCGGTATTCTAAGAAAACTAAAACATATCTTTCCAGGGCCAATTCTAAGAATCCTATTTCATAGCTTAATTCATTCTTATGTTTCCTATTGTTCAGTCATATGGATGTCTACTTTCCCTTCTTTTCTCAAACCGCTTTCGAATACTTATGATAAAGCTATAAATCTTATCCAGGATGTAAATTGTTTGGCAACTAAACCGTTACTTGATATTAAAAAACTATATTCTTTCTTGTGCGTCTTTCGCTTTTCTTCAAATCCATGGTGATATTCCTAGATCCCTTAGATTTACGTCTTCTTTTGTATCTGATTGGTCAAACTATTAACTCTGTAGTTCTCTAAATATCCAAATTCCCCATACACCAACAATAAGATCCGATTTTAATCCTCTTGTTGCATGTCATTTGACATGGAACACCCTTCCCGATTCGGTTCGAGAATGCCACTCGTTTGGCACCTTCAAAAGAGTAGTTAAAAAATATTTGTTTTCATGTGATTAATTTTCTTTACTTTTGCCTGCTGCCAATAGTTTTTTTCATTTAATTCTTTTTTTTATTTATTTTTATTTTTTTCTCGTTTTATTAAGCAAATGCTTTACATGTTAAAAGTTCAAATGCTTATGTTTATATGTTTAAGTATTAATGTTATGTTTATATTGTTTAAATCTTAAGTGTTTAAATGTTTAATGTTTATTTGATCTTTTCATAATCCCCCTCCTACAGGCCATGGAGCCTTTGTGGGGATTTGTAGATTGTTATGTAATTATTTTACTGGTATATGGAAAATAAATCTATCTATCTATCTATTCTGTCCCTGAGATATTGCACAGGTGCCATTTTGACAACCTGGATGCAGTTAAACTCTTTTGATTTATTTTTGCAGTTGTATTAGCAGCAGTAGTAGAGAGTGGCAGTAACAGTGGTTGCAGTTGCAAGTAGTCAAAATTTTATTTAGAATTAATCATTGTTGCATGTAGCAGTTATAGTCACATCAAGCAATCAAAATACTCACAGTCAGTGTGTCAAGTATTTGCAATCAAAGTTGCAACTAGTTTCATTTGGCATCATAAGTAGCTTCACACACAAAAGCAGTTGTTGCAGTGCAGTCAAATCAGCATGTAACTGCAATCTCAATTCCAAGTAGCCATAGTGTGATGGTTTATTATTTTCTTTTCTTTTTGTTATTTTCACGTTGTGATATTTATTTTCTCAGATTTTGGTCTCTAAATGTGACTCAAAAAAGACTAATTACCAGTTTTGGCAGAGAGTCAAGATATGAGCTAGTTTTGTTTTGAATGAATGTTTTCATATGAAATGGTCAGACCTTTCCTGAATATTGAAGAATAAACAGCTCTGTTTGAAAATCTTCGCACTTTGTGAATTTAGATAGCAATAAGGCTTCCTGGTTGAGACCAATTTTAGGACTTGGGTTCTAATTATTGGTTGCTGTGGTAAAAGTTGCTAATTTGGTGTCTGGTGATGGGATAAGATCCCTGAATTTGGAGAGGCACTGAACAGTGGATCTGGAATGGGGACAGTGTCTACTATTCCCACAAGTGATCCCATTTGAAGAAGTCCTGAGTTAATGGTAACTAATTTAATCACACTAGCACCATTTTGTTATTTTGTATAATTTTAGGTTCCATTTAGTCTTTTGAGAAAAGTCTAAACCTATTCAATTAATTCACATCACCAACATTTTGCTGTTTTTAAAATTTCAGTTTTTGGTTAGGCTTTTTAGAAAAGTCTAAACCTAATTAATTAACTCATGTTACCAATACTTTGCTATTTTTTAGAACTACAATTTTCCACTTAGACTTCTGAGAAAAGTCTATACTTTCCAGTTGATTATATTGTGAAACCCGCCTACCAAATTTTCCTAATTGTTGACAAATTGGAGTGACATTTTGCCGGTAATTGAGGCAGTAAAGAGAGACAATATTTTCAGAAACCTTAGTATAAGGAAACAACTGTTTGTAACCTAAAGTGGATGAGTCGTATGCCCCAGAATCCTACCAATTCTGTGAGACAGACCAGGTCAACTTCACTAGGTAAAGTTCACATGAAATTACCCAACACTCTAAACAACAGAACATTAGCAATTCCTAAGAGGAGGACTAAAGTAGACCCTCTTAAAGAGTTTAACTCTAAGACAGAACAGGTATTTCAGTCAAATATGACAGAGGTTGTAGGTGGGGCTAAGAGCCTGGCAGATGGGATCAGTTGTCCTTACAAGAAGGGAGAGCAATTTAGTGTGAAGCTTTTGCCTAAGGCTATTTCTGAAACAGAAGATAGTAAGGCACAGACAGGGAAAGTGGAAGGAAAGGTAGGGATAGGAGTACTGCCAGAAGTTTCAACAAGTATTCAGCTCTTAAGTAATAAGAATATGATTTGAATAGATGCAGTGCAGTTTAACCAGCTTTTGACAGTGCACATGCAGCTTATGACAGCAATTAATGCCCTAACAACAAGCTTGGCGGGTCAACCTGCAGTAAATCAGCAGCAGCCTACAGCAGCACAAGCCACAATTAGACCCAAGCTAATGAAGCTGCTTGATAATGATGACTCATTTTTAAGCATATTTGAGAGTGCTGTGACGGCAAGTGGCTGGCCTAGGGAACAGTGGACTACACAGCTGTATCCAGTTCTATCCAGTGCTGCATTGGAGATGATGTCAGGTTTATTGGCAGATACATTTGCTGATTATGATGTGGTTAAGACAGCAATACTTGAGAAGCATTCTGTTACAAAAGATACATACAGCATATACTTCCAAAGTGGAAGAAAAGAAGCAAAGGAGTCCTAGAGAGAATTTGGAAGGAAGCTGGCAACCTACTTCAATAGATGGCTCAACCTAACATCACTGAGAGCGCAGCCACAGAACTTGGCAGTAACAAGCATCCAGCCAGCCAGAGTGGTTGTGCCACTGAAGGATGTAGAAGAAATTTTTGAGCTTTTGCAGGTGGAACAGTTTATGGAGGCAGTACCATACCACCTGCAGGTAGCCCTTTACGAGTGGCAGTTTTAAACTCTTAAGGAAGCTGTTTCTTTTGCAGAGGCTAGCGCCATAGCTTGTAAAACAACAAACAATTGTTTGAAGATGGGTGGCAATAACAGAGATCAGCGCCTGGGTAAGGAGGGAAGGAAACAGAGGAGTTTTGATGGGAACCATAAAGGAGGGAAGATCAGTCATCAAGCAAGAGCTGGGTTCAAGGAAGGAAGCTTGCACGAGAGTCGCCAAGCAGGAAATAGGAGAGCCTACTATGTGTGTGATGACACGCCACACTTTGGAAAGAACTGTGAGAGGAAAAATCAACAGCCATGACAGGGTTATACATGACAGGGTTTCCTGGCTGAGAGCCTGGAAAGGGTTGATCACCAGGAGTCAGCAGGGGCAGCGGTAGTGCTTCATGGCAAAGTAGATGGAAGGAATGTTGAAATGCTGTTGGACAGTGGAGCGGACGTAACAGTTCTCCACTCAGAGTTGGTACAAGAAGAGTCATGGTGCTGGGAGAAGTCTTGGTGCATGGCAACACACACAAATACCTCACAGAAGTAATGTTGGACACTTGAAATACTGTTGGACAGTAGAGCAGACATAACAGTTCTGTGCATGGAGTTGGTACCAGAAGAGTCTTGGTGCATGGCAACACACACAAATGCCCCATGGAAGTAGTGGGCATACAGGTGAAACAAACAGATGGTTTGCTTGTTGAACTTCCAGTGAAGGCTGCAGTCTCAGATTAGATCCCACAGAAGTTCCTGGAAGGGAGAAATAGTCCAGAATTCTTGAGGCTGGTAGGCTCGAAAGTTGATGTGTTTGTGACAAGAAGAGCCAGAGCAAGCAAGCCAGCTGAGTTACAAATGGATATTTCAGAGGCAAGACAGTTTGACTTTGACAACTCAATGTTTCCTTGAGGAGGAAAAGCACAGAAGAATCAGGGGCAGAAGCATAGAGAAAGGAAGGCTGATTCTCAGAGCAAGTCAGATGGAGAGGAGGCTCCAAAGAAACCTGGACAGAAAGGGAAAAGTTTTGCTGAGTAACAGAGGATGGATGAGACCTTGCAAGAATTCTGGGTGCAGGATAAGGCCAAAGAGGCAAAAGATTTCATTTTAAGGGATGAGATCCTTTACCAAGTAGTCAAGGATGAAGATTGGGAATAGCAGAAGTAGCAGTTAGTGGTTCCTTCAGCCTACAGAATATACATTCTAAAACTGGCCCATAATTCACCTATGGGAGGGCGTATGGGCAGGCAACAAACTACCCATAGGATTCTAGAAAGATTCTTCTGGCCAAATGTTTATCTGGACGTTGAAAACATTGCCAACAGTGTCATGATTGTCAGATGACAGCCAGAAAACGTCAAATAGAGAAGGTGCCATTAAAACCACTCCTAATCATTGAAACTACTTTCCACAAAATAGGAATGGACATGGTGGGACCTCTAGAGCATAGTAAAACTGGTTTCAAGTGGGTCCTAGTGATAAGTGACTATGCAACCAGATATTCAGAGGCTATACTGCTTTGTTTGACCTATTAACAGAAGATAGCTGACAAATTGATCAAGTTTTTCTCTCAAGTAGGGATACCTTCAGAGATTCTGACTGACAATGGAAGTAACCTCATCTCCCAAGCAATACAGAAACTATACGTGGCCCTTGGCATTAAACCTCTTTGTACCAGTGTTTACCACCTGGAGACAGATAGATTGGTTGATAAGTTAAATGGGACCATAGTGCAGATGCTATGAAAATTTGTCAGAGACAAGCCAAAGAAGTGAGATCAGTATTTTTCATATCTTTTGTTTGCCTACAGGGAGACTAAACAGGCTTCACTAAGTTTCTCACCATTTGAACTGATCTATAGGCATCACATCAGAGGACCACTAAATGCATTACAAGAGGAGTGGGAGGAGAAAAAGAAAGGTGCATCTGAATTGGTAGTCAGTTACCTGGAAAGTACCACCATTTAAACCTTCTTAGAAAGTACCACAGGGCAAATCTGAATGACATCTTATTTATTCAAACAGGCAGCTATGAAGACACAAGTCTGAAAGAGATGATGACTAAATAGGACCCTGAGATAATCAAGTGGACTCCCAACGCAGAACTAGCATTTGAGTCTCTAAAGGAGGCATTGTGTTCAGCCCTGGTTTTGAGAAATCTGAACTATAACAAGCCCTTCATACTACAAACAGACATGAGCAACAAAGGACTGGGGGCAGTCTTGATCCAGCGGGCTGACAGGGGGAAAATCCTATTGGCTTTATTAGCAGGAAAATGACACCTGCTGAGATTTGATACTCCACAATTGAGAAGGAGGTGCAGATGTGAATTTTTTTTTATCAAAACTGACCATGATCTGTTATGGTGACTTCATGTGATGTCAATTCAGAACAAAAAATCAGTTTGGTAGATTCTTGCCCTACAAGCATATGATTTCCAGGATAAAAAAAGGTCTCTGGTAAATATCTACTAAATCATATTATTGAGTTAGGAATAAAGTGAATACACCATCTGATGCCTTTTGGTAAATTTCTACCAAATCATATTATTGACTTACACATAAAGTGAATATACCACTTGATGCCTTTTTTATGCTGATTATGAATATAGTAATCCTTTCTATTGGAAATGAATTTAAGCCCCACCCCTATATATGCCAATTCATGGTATATATTTTGGTAAAGTTCTACAAAATCATATTATTGAGTTAGGAATAAAGTGAATACACCAATCAATGCCTTTTTTTATGCTGATTATGAATATAATAAGCATTTCTATCACAAATGAATTTCAGCCCCCCCCCTATTAAGGCTATACCTAACCTAATCCTGAATTGACCTATATAGGGGGGGGGGGGCTGAAATTCATTTCCAATAGAAATGCTTATTATATTCGTAATCAGCATAAAAAAGGCATTGATTGGTGTATTCACTTTATTCCTAACTCAATAATATGATTTTGTAGAACTTTACCTATATTTCTACAACTTAACCTAACCCTGAATTGGCATATATAGGGGGGGGGGCTGAAATTCATTTCTGATAGAAATGATTATTATATTTGTAATCAGCATAAAAAAGGCATCAAATGGTGTATTCACTTTATTCCTAACTCAATAATATGATTTGGTAGACCTGCCTTTTTTTAGGCTAGGCCTATGCTGATTACAAATATAATAATCATTTCTATCAGAAATGATTATTATATTTGTAATCAGCATAAAAAAAGGCATTGAATGGCATATGCACTTTATTCCTAACTCAATAATATGATTTGGTAGGTATTTACCAGGTTTCTTACCAAGAATTTGACCAAATATATATTACTTTGAGTGTATGAAGCCTAGGCTACTAGAATCAGGCCAACACTTCATTTGAAAAAAAAATGCTGATTCTACAAAATAAGTTTACCAAATGGTCACAGTAGATAAATAATTGCACAAGAATACACCTTTATCAGTCTTTACTGGGATAGCTCCAGCAGTAGATCCAATAATATATTGCCCTGTATTTCCACTTTGCTGATCCATTTTGCTGTTATTTTGAACTTTATGCCTTTCTTCATTGACTTCACAATGAACGTTGCCAAAACTTTGAGATATTGCTAAAAGACTTCAATTCCAAATTCTAAACTGTAACTTAGTTTTGATATGATGAACAACTAAAGAGGGAAGATCTATTTTGTTCTGCTTCACACAAAACTAGGTTTAGTTATGCAACTAGGTCAAATCCCTTATGTTTAAAAATAACAAGTCGATTATCAATCAATCAATCATTTATTATCCACAACTACAAGACAACAAGTAGTACAAGTGGAGTATAAACATAATAATAAAAAAAGAAAAACAAAAAAGAACTCAACAAACACTAGCAGTTCAATTAAACTAAGAAAAGAACTGTAAAAGACCGTGGTCAGGGCCAATATTACAAAATGCATCTGCAGAAGGCTTTTTGTGTAGGTCACCAAGCTTTTGAGTTACATCCGTAA